>VXAA01002597.1:699643-719646 GCA_013399115.1 Anseranas semipalmata
TGGTCTTTGAAGTCCCTTCCAGCTGAACTATCCCATCCCATCCCAAAGCAGCAGCAGCGAGGCTCAGCCTGACCCCAGCAGCACACAGGGGCTGCCCCAGCCGGGCTGTGCTGCACCAAAGCCAGCCCCGCTCCCGCCCTCGGGCCTTGGCTGGGCCAGGCTGCTTTAAGCCGCCTTTTGCAATGACTCTAGAGCACTCGGTTTTGAAACAAAACGTTTTTTTTTTTTTTTTTTATAACCATCAAAATAGTGCATTTTCAAATTGTCAAAGATAGTGTTTAAGCTTGAAGCTTGGCTCCTTGGATGAACTTGCACTGAATTCTACACAATTTTGCAAAGGTTTTCTTTCTATCTAAACCAAGTAATTTTCTTCACAGACCTTCCACTGCTTTGTGTTCAGAACCTACCTGCAGTTCCAGAGTAGCTCATGTGGATGCATCCTTCAGCACCTTTCACCTTCACGCCGTTTTGGTCTGGTGCTGTTTTCACCACTTTTAAAAGACACTTTCAGATGTATTTTAGATGTGGAGAGCTGGGATGTGACTTCAGAGCACGTGGAGTTCACATGCAGGTGTCTTGGACATGCTGGTTGAAACGTGGTTTGAAACTAATGAAGGTGGTGGTTGAAGTCAAGGGAAAAGCTGCCTTTCTGAGCACTTTGCAAAGATGTGTGCAATACCGTTGCTTCTCCTCCAGCTGCAGAGGCTTTCAAGAGCCCTGGCAAACCCACACCCAGAATGATTATCTTCTGCTGGCACTGCCCTGCAGCCCCACAGCGAGGGAGTGCTGAGCTGGGATGTCTCGTGGGGTTCTGCCTACTGATACTGACTGGTAGCTGCTTGCTGAATAACTGGAAGAGAATTAACGCAGAGTCCGCTAAACCCCACTGCCCCCCCCCCAGCTGCAGGGCAGGAGTGCTTGTGTTGGTGCTGTCCCAGGCAAGAGCACCAAACCTGCCCAACAAAGATTTTGGCCTCACTTATGCCTAAAAATATTTGCTAGCATAGTAGTGTGAGGTAGAGGGAGTCCCATTTTTTGAAACTGCTGCAACTTTAAAAAAAAAAAATGCTTTTCACCTGGTAATTTCTTTTGGTGCAAAACTGACACCTGCACGAAGCAGTCTGTTTCCACAGCTCGGTGCGGCTGCCCTAGATGAGTAGGTATAGCTCCACCAGGCATGTGTGCATCTGCATAGTTACAGCAACTAATCTCTCGTCAGACACTTAGACGAAATTATGATAGATGGAGTGAGCAACTGTTTTCATCGGCAGAGTGATTTAGATGAATCGTTTTCAGGCTGTTTCCTCCCACCTTCCTGCTAAATGGACTCTTCACTGCTTCAATTAAGAAAAGGCTGGCACTCTAGGAAGCAGTGGCAAGGAAAGAAATGAAGGTGGAGGTATCAATAAGACCTTTCTAATTATGCTTTGCTAGAAACTCTGACGTAAATCATACTGAAATAAAAATACCTGCAGCATGTTAGAAGAATTTAGGCTCATTTGATTGTGCAAGGACCATGCATATGATCACAGAAGGCAACTGAATTAAGGTCAGCCAGCAGAGCCCCTTGGTTCCCAAAGCACAGCGGTGAGGCTACGCACGCACACAAACACCAACAGGGAGACCAAGCGGAACGCAATCAGTGCAAAACACTCCCACACAGGAAATACTTTTTTTTTTTCTTCTCAAAAACGCAATACCTTTGGCAACAGCGGGGTGCAGAGGCAGCGCCTGGCACCCCGTGCCGAGGTACTTACAGGGCTCGCCCGTGGGCATGGAGTGCCTGCCTGCCCGCTCGCCTGCCAACGCGCTTGGCTCAGGAGGAGTTAATCCAGGTATACTGTAACTAATGAAAACTTGCATAATTGAAAAATAGCTGAGGCATTAATCTTCCTTCTCAGTACCTTGAGTCCTCTTTAAAAAGATTATTTTGTCTTCAGAGACAGCTTTAATGCTACTTAATGAATTGCTTATAAATGAAGGATTTTTTTCCCCTGTACGGGGACAGGCTGACTACTACACTGATTTTTGTCAATGCAAAAGAGACAATTAACTTTTGTCAAATATATGAAGATAATGGTTGTTCCCCACAAATACCACTATACTGTTTGGCATATTTAGGGCCAATTTATCTTGTCCTTTTGACTGAGCCTGCTTAGCAGCAGCGACATATCCGTTTCCCTTGGCTGGCTCAGGGGAGCTTCATGCTTACCAAAATAATTACTGACCTCTAACGCACCTCCAGGAAGGGGACAGATCCAGGAATAACAGGCTGGGAAATTCAGAATCCCAACACGAGCTCATTCATAGTTATGGTGGTGTCCCACTGGTAAGGAGGGAAGAGACTTGAGAGGGAAGGAGAAATGTAAAAAGCCAGAGCACTTCCCTGAAACCCATGTGCTGAGTTTCTCAGGTGCAGACAGAGTGTGGGCAAGTTTTCTTTAACTGCAACCCCCATCCTGGAAAAATGGACAGCAGGCAGCACCAGGGGGCTGGTTAGGTCATTTCCCCATTGCAAATAACTCCCACTGAGCTGCAAAGGTGATTTTGCAGCACAAAGCCCAAGCAGAAGCACACTCTCATCTCCCTTGCCCATCACCACCAAGCGCCTGCTCCGGTCCCCCGCTGCACAGGCGCAGTGCAAAGATGCTGAACGAAGCCGAATTCCTCCCCTCCCACCACGCCAGGGGTGCTGAGCGTTCATACTTATTTCAAGTGAGAACAGGAGGCAATAAAAGCTGTAATTTCTCAACAAGTGGGCCTTTTGACACAAGCAATGGCCTTTAGGAGAGAGACACAAGCAGATGCAGACACAGGGCTAATAAATCGTTCCGCAGGCTATTTCTTTTTGCCTTCCACATTTTGCCTATAACGGGCTGGGTCTCAGCGTCCCGTCCGCGTGCCGGGACACGCAGCTCAGCACGCCTCTCCTCTGGGCAATAAATAGGCGAACGCAGCAGCTTGCGCTCAGCTGCCACCACGGGACGCACAAATGGGTCTGTTTATGCCACCGGGCTTGCACAGAAACTCAAGACAAACCGATGCCCTCGCGTCCAGCCGCTTCCTGCTTTGTCCCCGGAGCCCCAGCCTCACGCAGCGCGTACGCTTCGCTCAGAATGGGCTTTTTTGTTAACCACCCAAAAAGCTGCAGACACAAGGCCGTTCGTTCAGCTCAACTGCTCAATGCTGCAATCTAAATAAAAAGGGAAAGAAGGAAAACTTTGTATTCCTTTGGTACTTTGAATACCAAGGGACAGCGTCAATGCTGCCATGGGACGGAGCGTCAGACCCCCCCTTTGCTCCAAGCTGTGTATCAATGCGGAAGAACAGCTTGCAGGCTGACTTGCCGTTCCCAACCGCCCATTTCTCCCATCTCACACAGGACACAACATGAATGAAATCAGAATGAGCCTCGTTAGAAACAAACAAGCGGGGTGACCCAGATTCATTTTGCATCGCAGAAGCAAGAGCTGGCAAAAGTTTACAACCTGCCAAAGCTTGGGGTGCTCGGCTGCGGCACGCTCAGGGCAAAGTTTGCTGCCATCAAACCGCACTTTCCAAAAAGGCTTTTACTAGCAGGAAGGTTTGCACGGCAGCGGCTGAACTATGCATGTGATGTGTCTGGCCTCTGCTAGCAAATAACTCCAACGCTTCTCATGCGCAGAGAGAAGCGAGCTCTTCCCTGCAGGATTTTCGGTGGCTGAACCGAAAGGCCAGGAAGATTCAATTGACATATTTTGCGGCCAACAAGAATTTTAAAGGCTTTAGTTTCTGAGCAAGAAAACTGTTTTCCTTCTGCATTGCCCAACAGCACACAAGTTGCTCAAGGTGCTCAGTGTTCTACAGCAAGACAATGAATGAAAAAAAAAAAAAGAAAGAAAGAAAAGAGAAGAAAGGAAAGGAAAGCTGGTACATGACAGCCAGCCTCCTTGGGGAGGTGGCACAGTGGCCCCGTTTGTCTTCAGTATCTGCCTTTAGCGAGAGCAGAAGGGCCATGCATCCGCCTCACGCCTGTGCTCAAAAGCAGCGCCTGGACGAGAGGGCTCTGCGCGGGGCTGGCTGCGGGTAGGGCTTTCCCGTCACACTGAGACCTCCTGGGGCGACAAGAAGAAAAAATAAAAAATAAAGAGAGCACTTAATATTTTTCCCATTGAGATTCCTTGCAGTTCCCTTTCCACCGCTCGCTTTCCAGCCCGTCCCTTTTGCAGGCAGGGATGCTGCTGCTCACGCAGCCCCGGTCCCAGCACCCACAGGGATGCACCATGGCTGTAGGGAAACTCACAGTTTATGCCACTCTTCTGTCAAAATCCCTCCATTTCCATTGGCAACTGCTTCCCAAAGCCAAGGCTGAAACCACCATGGTCATCTTCTGCAAGGGGAGAAACAAGTGTCTTAAGCAAGAAGCCCAAAGGGAGCCTTCCTTCCCTGAGCTGTCCCTCCTGCTGGATGACTTGCAGGAGCTGTGCCTCCGCAGCTTCACGAGCACTTGGCACTAAAAACCTCATCACGAGCCACCGGCGCAGGAAGTGCAGCGTGACATGCTCTGCTCCAAATATCGAGCTCTTAATTACGCGCCAAGCAGCACCTCTGTGCCTGCGGCACGGGGCTCAGTTACCCGTGGCTGTTAGCAAAAGCCTGTTTTCTTCATCCTCATTATGGGAAATAGCCTGCCCAGATCCAGCAGCCATTGGAGATGTTTCCTCTTATGAAGCGTATTGCTTTCTGCTGTCAATTACGAGCAGAGAGCTCTACAGCCCTCCGCAAATTGCTGGGCGAAAGCATAAATAGGAGTACATGGGCACTGATTACATTCCTGGTGGCAGACTTGCTGACAAACAGCCGATGGAAATGCAGAGGTCAAGAGCAATGCAAAGCGTGGACGTGGCAGTGATCATCACCAACGCGGCTGTGCTGAGGGACCGAAGCCCCCACGGAGGCACAGGTGACGCGGTGATGGTGTGGCCCGGCTCAGCAGAGGGGCTGCGGCCAGCTGACTCCCAAGCCACAGCTTTGTCCCCTGTGGAGAGATGGTTGGGAAAGGAAAAGGGTTCCCACCTCTCGCCGTCCTGCCACCAGAAGCCCTGATGTCACCAGAGCCCAGCACAGCCAGCTGGCTGCAGAGCCCGCGGGACTGCCAGCCACCAAGCGACACTTTTTCCACTTTTCTCTGTCCTCCAGCTACGTTTTGGTCAACGACCTCCTGAACTGCCGCCGGTCTTCAGTCCATTCCCCGCTTCGTGGTCTTGCCCTCACCTGCCCCCATACCCTCAGCCCCTCGCCGTGAGCTCCGCGCCAGTGCTCCCAGCCTGCCCAGTGCTCTCTCCTCGGTAGCTCCATCAAGAGATCTCCCGCACTGCACCAGCTCTGCTTTCAGCCCCGCTAGCGGTTTTGCAGGCTCTGCAGAACGGTATTGATCCTGTAACAGAGCGCTCCTGCCTGTCGCAGCCTGGTCTCGCGACGGCGAAGCCACCAGCCCTCTGGCTGTGCCCACTGGCCTCGGCGCTGCTGCAGACAGCCCATGCGTGCCTCGTGAGAAACGGGCACGCCCGGGCATCTCCTCCTTCCCAGGACAGCGACACCCTCCAGATTTCTTTAGGTGGTAAAGATCACCTTTCCCGGTAGCTTCGCTTACCTTTACGGCGAGATGAATGTTGGCCTTGAATTTCTGCGGCTTTTCTGGAGAATTGAAGCGGCACTGCACCACAGGTGCCTCTTTCCTCCTGCTGCCCCACCGCTGGCTCGACTCTGCTCTTCCCGCAGGCGTTTCTGCTCCCAGCTTTATGCAGCCACGCAGGAGAAGTCAGAGCTGGGCTTTACAACTGGTGTGAAACTTCATTTGACAAAGCCAAACGGATAACTTTAGAAAAGAGAGATGGGAAGAGGAAAAAAAGAGAGGGATCTTCCCTCTCAGGTTCACTCCACTCTCCTAAAATCTGACCCAGGGAAGCGAATTCAGAGCTTTTAACCCAGCTATGAAGTCTAACAGGCTTGTGCACATTAAAAAGGAAACCCCAACACACAGAATCACCCCCTGCTCCCCAGAGGTGGCAGCTCCGAGTCAGTGCCCGAGCAGCCCGGGACGGAGCAGGGCTCACTGCGGGGGGACATTGCTGCGCACGGCGCAGCGAGAGCTATGGTGCAGGCAGAGGGCTTCGAACGAGGCATCAGCTCAGCAACAGGATAAGGTGCCAGAGATATTTAGAGTTTGTATATATATGTCACACACACACACACACACACACACACACATATATATATAAGACTGACAAGTCATATTTATATATGCAATATGAGCGAGATGTTGCTATGGTAATCTTAATTTCACATTCCTTACATTAAGAAGAAGATTGCAAGTTGTTTGGCACTGAGACTGTCTTTTTGTTACGGTATGTGCAGTGTTCAGCCCAGCAGGACTCTGCTCTCTGCCTCTTGGAGCTATGGAAATAGAAATCACTGCTAACAATAACATCACCATTGCTGTGCAGCGGCCTTGGATGCAGAGTCCTTTAAAAGCAAAGAGAAAGAAAAAAACAACAACAAGGAAGATGCAGACAGAAAAAGAGACTGCATGTGCAGCAAAACCAGGCTCCAGCGCTGCGAGCGTGCTGCCGTGGGAGACTTTACTGAAAGCTGACATCCCTGGCCCCAGGCCTTGGTGAGCATCACTGGAGCTTGGCTTGGTTTTGCTTCCCCCGAAGGAAAGATCAGGAATGAGTTTACTCAGCCTCTCCAGAACCGCAGGAGAAGCTTTCAGGACATTATCAAAGTGTGAAAAAAGGCGAAGATCTCCAGAACAATCAACGGGGCTTGAAGGAAGGTCCGGGTGCTGTTGTATCACAGAAGCTTGCAGAAAAGCGCAGTCACAGCCACACATCTCAGCACTTTTTCCATCAGCTGCTGCAGATCCGCTACAAACCACGGGGAAGGGGCAGCCGCGTTGCCATCACCTGGGGGTGTGGGATGGAGACACTGCACGCCCACGTGCATGGGGGCAGTCAGCGGCCAGATGGGGAACGAAACACAGAATTCAGATGCTTTTGCCTCAAAACGGCCCCCTCTCGGCAGGGGCCAGAGGCTGGGTGGGCGGAGGAGCCCACCTTTTGTGTGGACCTGAGCCCCACGCACCAGCTCCAGGACAGAGCTCGTCCGAGCGCAGCTGAGGCACCGGCTGGCAATGACGTGTCGCACAAGCGGAGCTCGCTCTGCTTCGGCTTTTAGGTAACTGGTTGGGGAAGCACGGGAAGGGAGAGCAGGTGAGTTATCGTCAGCCACAGACTTAAACAAATGGAGGCGTCACACAAAATTGCATTGCTTAGACGTTCAGAGGGGGAAATATTTACCTCGCGTGCAGAAATAAATGTCATACTTTATGAGTCACATAAAGCCTTTTATGCTGAAAATCCCTCTCCGGATGAGGATGGGGATATTTCCCATTGCGGTCCTGATGCACCCAATTTATTTGCAGAGCTGAATGACCAGGCAGGGCTATGTTCTCCAGAAGACGTGGTGATGGGAAGAGCTCTTCCAGGGGGCACCCACACCTCCCACCCGCCCGGACACCCCAGGAGCACCCCCTTGCCCTGAGCCCCATGGCCAGGACCCCGCCGCACACCGAGCCCATCCCAGCACCCACCTACGGTGCGGATGCGCACCCGATGTGGGCAGCGAAGGCCCTCACTGTGCCAGGGCTGGGTCCCGGCCGCACGGGATGAGCTGCCGCACTCCTCCGCCTTTGGGAAGGGCCTCGGTGCTGCCCGAGCCCCCGCTGCTGGTGATTTATTTGGGAAGAAGCGTCGTTTTTCACTGATCGTATTAGAAGCGCAGGACGGATTACCACACGGAGTAACCTTGATAGCTGAGATATTCAGTGCATGCAAATGTGAGCCTTAAACGGCTCTTTCTATGACGGATTAGCCTGTAGGGGTGACATCTCTGCGACATGGCACCGATGAATAGACTGGTATTTACGAGCAGCGGCGTTGCCACAAGCCACGAGGCACGCTCTTGCTGAGGCCCACAAGCGGCAGCTCTCCCCCGCGAGCACAACGCGCGTCGCTGCTCTGCAAACCTGCTCGCCCCGCGGCCCTGGCCCTTTGGGGTGCCCGTCACTCCAGCAGATGCGTGCCAGAAAGATGCCAGGCTGCTGAAACCACAGCGCAGAGCCGCCGGGAGCACCACCCGTGCCATTCCCTCACACCTGAGCTGCTGCCCGTGGGCATGCCCGTCTGTGGGACCCCAGAGGGAGCCACCACCTCCAGCCAGCCCCCCAGCCGCGGTGCTGCTGCCAAGCCAGGAGCCGTGGCCGGGCACCTCGCACTGGGGTCCAGCAGGGCCAGGGATGCGCAGGGATGCTGTGCAGTGCGTGGCGGCTGCCTGAAGATGGCAAGCCAACACTGCTGTTTATAATACATGCAAATAACCCTGCTGGAGGAAGAAGGGGCTCCCTACAAATAAGAGGGCTATATTTTCTTCGCAGCCCATGGAAAGCCAGAGTAGAATTTAAATTGCAGTGTTTATCAAACAGGTCCGAGCCTTTTCCTTTCCTCCTCTTTGTTAAATGCTTCCTGGCTTGCAGAATTTCCAACGGTGCTCCTGGTACTGCACCAGTCCTCAAGCCCAAATGCAAAGTCTGAGGAAGAAATTGCAATGCATCCATTGGCACCAGGGAGCCATAGAGCTAGCGTGTGCATGCAATAATTTATCCTAAGCCTTCTAGTGGCATTTTATGTCTTTTTGCTGTAGTGCTATTACAGCTTTGATTACTCCATTTTTATGTTTGTCAGCACAGCATATGGGTGAGATAATTTGTATTCAAAGTATTAAACTGGTAATGTAAATTATTAAAGACCCAATTCATAAAAGCATTACGCACCACATGCAGATCCCTTCCCCTGAACTCTCCCCTCCTCCTCCCCCCGTTTTGCAGACCTGGCTTAACCAGGTTTGCAGACCAGGACCAGGACTGCCAGCAGCCCTGGGTGCAGAATGGGACCCCCAGAGCAGGCACGGGATGGGGACGCTGCCGCTGTCCTGTGTGACCCACTCCTCCCCACGCGCCTGTTGCCCACCGGTGCATCTCGTTTCAGCATCTCTGAAGATAAGACAGAGATGCCGAAACATTTCCTCGTTTTTACCCCATTTGCTATGGAGCACCCTCTGAAGCCTGCCAGTCTTGCCAGGAAATTTGGCTTTTCAGCTGTAACCCCTGCAATGATGGGTGACGGATCTCAGTAGCTGTTTACCAGACCATACACAGTACCATTGTGTTGAGCAGATGCCGTCTTCTGTTTTTCTCATTACCAAGATTTACTGCCTTATAAGCTTATTATTGACCAAGGCTTTAGGCTCTCCTCGGGGCTGAGGACAAGGCGAACGCAAACTCCCGGCAGCCGGAGCATCCCCAGCACAGCCGCCAGCACAGCCCCTCTTATACAAATAAAGAGATGACTTGCGGGGGGGGGGGGAACAAAAAAAAAACAAAAAAAGCCACTATTTGGCTATTTCTGTTTCAAAACATATTCAAAATTCCCTTTCCAATATTTTGTTTTCAAAACCGTTTTTCTACTCGCGTTTCATCACCAATTAAAAGACAGAGAAAACGCCCACCTGCCCCAGCCCCACTGGGGCTCCACAACCCGTGTGCTGCTCGTTTTCGGTGCGCTAACCCAGGGCGAGCCCGCACCCAGCCCGCCGGCCAGGCGGGGCAGCAGGCTTCCAGATGTCCACGCAGCTCTCCCACCCCAGACTCCTAATCCCCTACTTTGTCTGAGCTCTGGCTGATTCCTGATGCATTCAGCTTACCCAGCCTGCGCAACTGTGAGCGAACATCTGAATATTTCTCCCTTCCATCTCACGTTTCACCTTGAAGGAGAAGCACTTCACCAGCCCCAGCGCCTTCTTTATCAAGCCAATTAGTTCGACACAAAAGCAGTGAATAGGACCAAGCGAAGCTCAATGGCCTGTAAAATCCCCAATATTTCAAGACGGGCGAGGCCAAATATGACTGTTTTTAAAAAAGGAAAAAGAAAAGGGTGAGTAACCAGAGTGCTGGCCTTCCCCGAACGCAATGAAAAGAAAACTCAGCAAACACACGAACGTACAAACCAGTTAACGTATCATAAAGGCAAGTTTACTAAGAGCAGCTATAATTCCTTCTATAACATCGGAGGACCAAAGTTTGTGAGGAACAAAAGGAAATGATTAACAGGGGAAATATGCATGTACAAAAAAGACTTTTTAGTCCAAAAAGGGATGTCCATATTTAGAAACACTTGATTCCTGTTGTCGGGGCCCTGCATTTTCCTGAATGCGTTTCTCCCCCATGAAAGACAGAAATCACAAAGGGAGTTTGTGCGCAGCTATGTCACATGCGCACAGAGCACCACTTATTTTCCTCGAGGATTAAGGGAAAAAGGCAAAGATTCCGGAACAAGTAAATAAATAAGGAAAAAACCTTCTCATTCTTATTCGAGAGATGGCTCCCGTCTAATGCATTCAAACGCATGGAAGTGGCCGGTCCCCACGCGAGACCCGAGCACGAGTCCCAGCAGACCTTTGCGAGACCACCCCTTCCCTTCTGCCTACACCCGGTGCCGAACCTGGCCCGACGGGGCCGGCCAAGGCCCTGCAGCGGAGACCCCGCGCCCCTCAGCCGCCCCCTGCTCGCACCTCCCAGCGGCACCGCCACCTCCGTCCCTGCCCGGCGCTTTGCTAAGATCAGCGCCCGCACTTTAAGGAAAGGCGAAGGGCTGAGCCCGTAGCAGAGCTTTCTCTCCAGGCAAAGCACTGGGGAAGGCAGAGGGGCTCCCCCCAGCTCCGCGACTGGCTGGGGGGACCCTGACACCAGCTGCAGTGCCCCCCCAGCGGCCGCCCCTCGGTCAGCATCACCAACAAACGAAACATGGGCATCAGTGAGCTCCTTAATTAGACAGCTGAATGCCATTTCCTCAGGTTTCATCCCAATTCCAGACAAGCCTTTGAAGAAAGGGCTCTCTTTAAGGCTTTCACCGGTACCTTCACCTTACAGCTTGCAGAAATTAAGTTACTAGACGAAGCAATGAAATAAACCCACTGCAGACCCAGCACATTTCCTTTTGCTCTCCCTGCTGCAGGGCAGCGACCACAGCCAGGATCAGGGCATGCAGCTGCAGGCAGCAATATCTCCAACAGCTGCTGAAGCCCAGGCCAGGGAGGATGCCCAGCCCAAGTTCTGAAGCTAGAGAAGTGAACGTGACCAATGTATTTTTTCTTCAAAAGTTCTCCAATACATCATAAAGAAAACCAGAGACCAAATCGCCCCTGCTCCCACCTTTCTCAAGCCTCTTCTGCACAACAACACGCGACTGCTGGTAGATCCCCGGTGCCACATCAGAAGGAGCCACCGCACCAGACCTAGCAGCAGGCGGGAGCCGTTCGCTGGGAGGAATCCCCCGCACCGCTTCGCTTCCACGTGTATTCATTTTCTAAACTAACAAAAAGCCAATCTCAAGCTTCACAAAGAAGCAGTTAAAAACACTTACAAGCAATAAGCTCTTACAACAAAGCCAGGACACGTTCCATTAATATTAAAAAAGAGCCTTTTTCCGACTCGGAAGACCCAAGGGAGCTTTCCAAGGGGAGGGGCTGGGAAGAAGCAGCAGCCCCACGGCGGGGGAGCTCCCGCCTGCACACGGTGTGCAGGGCAGCACCCAGCCGGGAGCGAGCGAGGCGCCAGGTCCGGGATCGGAACAGCAGGGCCGGCACTGCAGGGCTCAAAAGTCAGCAAGCGCCTTCAAAACACTCGGCTCCTAAAGGTGATTTTCCCAGCTGTTGGATTCAGTCAGTGACATGAAATCGCCCCTTGCCAGGGGACAGTTATCCCCTCACCATGCTTAATGAGGTTTCATCTCTCAGCACCCACAAAACAAGGCTTGGCTTCCACCTCTCGCCCCAGCACAGCACCAGAAGCCCTGGCTCCCCATCCTGGGCAGGTGGCTCGCCCACTCTGCTGCAAGAGCAGGGGGTACTCACGGCTGCAGGTGCAGCAGCTCCAGCAGGGCTGTGGTCAAAGCCTCCTGCCCAATTTAGGGACCCAGGTGCCCTCAGGGCAAGCCCGTAGCAGCCCCAGCTCCAAACAAGGTCGTTAGCACAGGCACGTGATGAGGAGCCACCCCGCACCCTCATCATGCCTTATCACGTCCACACCAGCCCTACCAGGGGGATCAGATGCTCGTGGGCTCTCAGGGCACTGGTCACCAAACACAGCCCAGGCAGGGCCCAGAGCCCACCCTGCCCAAAAGGGGTGAAGACACCTCGCAGGGCACACAAACCCTGCCAGGCACGCTGGTTGTGTGATCCCTTTTACGCTCCAGGCTGAAACATGCTCAGAGAGCAACTGTTTGGTGAGCGGGTCCCTCTGCTTTGCTCTACAGCGCAGCTGCAATTTGCAATTCAGTTTATTGCATTAAAATCTTGGGCAGCCCTAGCAGAAAGAAGCAAATATGTCACTCGCTGATGGCTGCTCCTCCTTGTCCAAACGCGCTTCCAAAAACCCTCAGAAGAAGAGAGCTTGCTTGGGGTTTTTCGGGGCAAATGGGGGTTTGTTCCTCCGCCTGCGGAACGACGGCCTGGGCGAGCAGAGGGGGAACAGACCGGAGGCATCTGCCAGAAGCGGGCTGGAGGTTGGAAGCAGAATGCATTCACCTGCTGCCTCGTGAGACGGAGCCAGCAGAAGCCCTCACACCTAGCTGCTGCTTCAGCAGCATTTATTAGGAGTAAATAAAACTACGTAACAACCAGCCGTTCGGAGGGAGCAGGTCCGGAGGTGGTGTAATTCTGCCGGTATCCCCAGCACGATCCCCAGCGCTGGCTCCCACCTTCCTGTGGACCTCTGGTAGAGCTGAAGCTGTTTGCTGCTAATTGATTCAATGTGCATTTGGACCAGGATTTTTAATTAATTTTATTACAGAAAAATTAATGCGCTGCCTCCCCACAGATGCATTAGGGTACCAATATGAGCAGCAGGAAACAATCCTGTAGCCCAGCCTTCATCGTGCCCGTTTGTAGGGCCAACCTCCCCCTCAGCAGCAGGGCTTCACCAAAGCAGTTCCACCCCCGGAGCCCCCCCAAGTCTCAGGGCTTGCGTTCAGCTCACACAAAACATTTACCACATTCCAACTGGATTTAGAAATGTACGGGCTACAGAGCAGCAGGAGAGCATCACGGGTCCGCATCCCCTGCTCTCACTAACACGCTGCTGGGCTTATTTTGGGAAGTGGCAGGCTCTGCCCTGCACCGGAGCAGCCTCGTCCATCCCGTTGCCTTCCCAGCCCGTTTGCTTTGAGGACGCAGTGCGTTTGGTAGCAAGCGTGTCCTCAGGACCGCGCACAGCCCCGCGCGTACCCAGCAGCACCAAGCGCGGACGAGCCGCACCGCAAGGCAGCTCGGTGCTGCCCGCTCTGCCCCTCCGCATCCAGCACCCGCCTGACCATTTCAGTGCCCACAGGTGCTCTCCCTCGAGCAAAAGCCACAACTGCATCTCTGCCACTCCCTATTTTTGGCATCCAGAGAGGGGACCCCAACCAGCCGAGCCAACACCAGCCTCCCCAGAAGCGCGAGCGGGTCACAGCAGCTGCAGCACAGGCACAGCCCCTTCCGAAACGGAGCTCCTCGCGCTCACAGCCTGCCCACTGCAGCCCCTTCCAGCAGGCACAGGGGGATGCAACGGACCGCATTTGGGAATGAAAGCCGTCTCGCAGTCAGCTCTGGCAAATTCACTCAGGGGTAAGTCTCTCTCCATCCTTCCCCTCCCCTAGATCTATTTTATCGTTACCCTTCTCTACATACAGCAGAGTTAATAAGAGACATATTTACTCTGCACAGCTTTGGAGTAAAGTTGAGCAAGAAGTTTTAGCTGTGCAGCAGCCCAAAGCAGAAATGCCTGCTTTGAAACACCACATGCATCTCAAAGCATTTGGAGGGTGTTCTGTCAAAAAAAAATGGAGCTGCATGAAATTAAGCAGT
This sequence comes from Anseranas semipalmata, assembly GCA_013399115.1. Lineage (NCBI taxonomy): Eukaryota > Metazoa > Chordata > Aves > Anseriformes > Anseranatidae > Anseranas > Anseranas semipalmata. The sequence goes on from VXAA01002597.1 coordinate 713,645, forward strand.
TCCCAATATTTCAGATGACAACATCTCCAAACACAAAAAACAGTGGTGGTGAAGCAGGGGAAAAATCGTGTGCTATTTATATACATTCACACTGTGGTATTTATCAATGGCAGAGCATTGAGGGAGAAACATCATCACTACATCTGCAATATCCAAATTCAAGTCCCCAGAGTCCTGTGCTAGCATTGTATTGAACAGCATCCCCCAGGCATGCCATATTTCAGGAATTTGCCAAGCAGGAATAGGTGCACTGTAAGGTCCAAGACCTTAATCAAGCCCTGCGACTCGATAGATTTCCAATATAACTAAGACAAAGAGGTGTCAGCTCTAGTTCTTATTTGCTAATACTATCAATAGGAGCTCAGCTCACTAGCAGTTAATTCAAAGCCAAGCTCGATTTGCACAGCAGTGATCTACACTAATTCCCATATGTGGCTAAGGGGAGATTTTGCCAACGAGACAATAGAAACAGTATTAGAGCTCCTGAAACGATGCCATCGCTTTTCTCTTCTGCTCCACCACTTCCCATCAAATTTCCACGTGCTGGCATCTCCAGTTGTCTTCTCCCTCACGACTTAAGTCACATGGAAAGGGTAGGGAATACAAGGGTATCTATTTCTTTTCCAGATGCAGTTTTATTCAGGCTTTTAAAACACAACTTCCCATAAAATGGGAGCCGATTTCACACTTTTCTTGTTGTTGTTCATTAAAGACACTAAGAATTGCCATAATTAAGCAATTATAGAAATATTTCTAAGTGATCCAACCAAAACTTAGCCTTAAAAAAAAGATCGCCACATGTTGCTATACTCCATAAAAGTTTATTAGCTTGCTTAATCTGATACTGAGTGTTGCTTGTTTTTGCTTTCAGGTTCTAGTCCATCTCAACATTAGATCAGACTCGGTTTTGCCAAGATACTATGGTTATTGAGAAGTCACAGAAAGCCAGACATGTACCCAATTAGGCAATGGAGCTGTTTTATCCACATTAGAATTACTTTTACTGCCTGTAAGCCTGGCCCTCATTAATCTGCAATTTGGCTCAAAGGAAGCCGTGGCAGCAGCCCATACCCAGAGTTTACACTAATGAGTTACCCTGTCCTCTTAAGTCAGCTGTGCATGGCAGCACACATCTTTGACCTGCTGCTAATGCAAGTACCTCCACACACCCATCTCCTCCTAGCTGCCAAGCCAACACCAACTGCAAGCCATGGCCAGCGCACAGAAGGAACACGCAGGGAGCGAGGGGGTGCCCGCCTTCCCCTTCCTGCAGTTCCCATACTAGGGAAGAACGGGGTTAGAGGCACCAGCCAGAGACCGAGCAGTGCCGCTCCCTTTCAAGGGCTGCAAAAACACCCCCAGGTTGTAATTGGAAAGACAGCAGATCCGTGACAGTGCTGCAGCCAGACGGTCGCTAAAGGGGAAAGAGACCTGCCGTCACCCCCCCACCCCACCTCATGGCACCTGAGTCGCATCTGAACTTGTGTCATTAGAGAAAGGACACAGACCGAGTACCTGTGCCACGCTCCCAGTTCAGCAGAGAGATAGACTAGGCGCCTTGCTCCTGCCATGAATTAAGATGCTAGAAAAAACCACAAGTCTGAAACAGTTTAACACAGGACAAAAAAGGCACATTTTAATATGTACAGCAATGCATTTGGGCTATAAATTTACCCAACACAACTGAAAAAAAAAAATCCAAACTATGTTTTTATACTTATTCCATGGTGTCAGCCTCATTCCTAGCCACCTACCTTTCTCTGCATCTCTGAATGCTGCTATATACACACACAAACAAACAATTACGTCATGAATGTTCATTTAGGCTCCCAAGTTCAAGTAATAAAGTTCAAACTTGCATAGCATCTTATGCCACTCAGCCATAAACAGTTACGATTGCATATTAGCTGGAGCAGCCATCTCTTTCAATTCAGCCAGTTTTGGCTGGCCACCATTTATTTTTTATTTTTTAATCCTTGAGTCAGAATGTTTCCTAAGTCACCAGCCCTGAGGGATGCCACAGACTTCAAAATGAACCTCTTGCTGTTGTTAAGATCCTTTTAAACCAGAAATTTAGAGTGTTGTCAAGAACAGTTTTAAAAATGTAATACTGTTTATTTTGCTTCAAAAACATTTCAGCATTCTAAACATACAAAAAAAACAGAACGTTGCAAATTTGTTTAAGTACAGAGTGTTTTTGAACTTCAGTTGCTGCACTGGCTCTTCACTTAGTTGACGATGAAGAGATGTCTACAGTTTCAGTTTAAAAACTACCGCACTTAACTAAAAAAATCCATACACTTCTCATGCCAGCTGAACCCCCTTCCACAACTAAGAATGGCAGCAGAATGCTATTTCACTATATACAGAAAGACAACTTTAAGCTAAATGGACGCCCACTGTAGTGTAAATAGATCTACCCTCACAGTGCATGCTTTGGGCCATGGCACCCCGTGGAACGTACAGCCTTTCCAAGTAATCACTGCTCCTCTAAGGCATCATAACTCTAAGCATGTACCACAAGAATCTGTCTAGTTTTTACAAACTATAGATATGTACAGTTTATAACCCAGGATTTTCTAGCCAATAACCATATAGTAACACCACCTTACAAATTAAAAAAATGCTTGAAACATTTTTAAATGCTTTGTTACACCAACAGCAAAGTGCACAGAGTTAGGAGAACACTAGAGCGCCTTTTCATTTTAAAAATGTTTGGAAATATGTACAACTTTGATACAGTTTCAGGGTGCTCACTACACCCATGGCCACTTCATGTAAACCAGTTACAATTTCTAGAGCACTTTTAGAAACTACAACGCGATCGGAATCCAATTTTTTTTTTTTTAATTAAGCCTAATAAGGGCAAGAGACACCATCTCAAATAAGAGGTGCTTCATTTACGGTGTTTCCCCTACTCTATGGTATTCACATGGAGACAAGTATTGTACAGTTTTATTCGTCATCATCATCTTCATCCTCCTCTTCTTCATCCTCCTCCTCCTCTTCGTCTTCTTCCTCTACCTTTTTCCGAGCAGCTTTGGTTGCTGCTCCCTTTGCGCCATCAAACTTTCCTTTAGACTTGTAGTCTGCAACATCCTGCAAAGTCAAGGGGATGTCTTAATTTGCTCTAAGCAGCAAACACATAAAGCATTTGTACAGCAGTGGGCGTTAATGTAAAGGGACTGGCTTTCTGCAGCTGCATCCCAAGAGGGGAGGCAGCCAGCATACAGGTATGCAGACACTCAAGCGTATTCAGCTGCCTCCAGACTACAGAGGACTTGAACCCTGCGTTCAGTTACTTTTCTGAGGAGGAGAAGTAAGAGCACCCAACTTCTCTTAGAAGTTTCCTGCTAACAGGACAAAGCTCCTGTAACAGCACAGCAAATTCTTTGCTGTAGCAACACAAACAGCCGCTGCTGGGCTTTGTTTGGGGAACTTCCTTCTCACTGGAATTCACCTGCACGTCTCTAACCTACTCTGTCCAAACGTACGTCCAGCCGTAATGCAAAGGTTGGCTATGCAGCACACTGAGAACGTCTACCTGCCAACAGCTCTAAGTGGGAGGGTTGCTCATTGCACTGGGGCCACCTCAGCTTGGTCTATCGTACAGAAGCACTCTAACACAAGAGCCGGTACGGAAGAGACAAGGAAAAGCTAGCCTTACCTTCTCGTACTTCTCCTTCAGCTTAGCTGCCTTATTATTATAAGGCTGCTTTTCACCATCACTGAGGTTGTTCCACATTTCACCAAGTTTCTTTGCTACATCCCCGATAGATATGCCAGGGTTTGTGGACTTGATCTTGGGGCGGAACTCTGAACAGAACAGGAAGAAGCCAGACCTTGGAGAGAAGCACCAGAGGACAGTGAGCACCACAGCAGCACCCCCTTTCCCCACCCCTCACCCACAACAGTCACACACACGCTCACATGCGGACAACAAGGATTTGGTTTTTTAGTACATTTTGATTTTACTGAGGGCCAGGCTTGCAGCCTTCACCCAGTGTTGTTTTTATGAAGTGTTGTCTATCCCCACCCCTCCCCAATTTCATCTTAGATACACAAGTCTCGCTGCGACCCTGTCTTTTCTGTGTCTTTCACTGCCATGCTTTTAAGGGTACCAAGTACTGACAATTCCAGTTAGCACTCTACATGCTCATGATGACGAGCTGCCTAGAAAGCTTACGAGACAGCATCAATACTATCAGTACTTCTATACCAGCAGTATGCCCCATTGCTTCTTTTATGGTAAACTAAAAGGCAGGTCACAAGTGCACAAGACAAACCAAAATAATGCTTGTGCATTTAATGCCTCGGCTACTTACGGTGGTCGTTTTGGGGCATTAGGGTCCTTCTTCTTCTTGCCACCCTTAGCTGGTCCATAGTCCTTCATTTCTCTATCATATCGTACCTTATCAGCCTTTGCCATTTCATCAAATTTAGCCTTCTCCTTGCTTGACATGGTCTAAAAACCAAAAAACAAGACACCAAACCACGTGATTACCCAACAGTTCAATAGCTGGCAAACTTTAAGTAAACAAGCCAACATGCACCAACTCAACAGGGGCATTTCAGAATTTGTTTGTTTTCTAACTGGACCACCTTGGGGACGAAGGTCCTGTACCAGGGACGGCAGCCACAGCTGGCACACCGAGCAAGAGGGAAATGACTGGAATGGCACAAGCACAGCCACAGTCCTCCTTGAGGACACAGGCCTCAAGGGAGGTGACTGCTTAAAAGCACTGCTTGGGAATAGGAAGAAAACCCAGGCTGTAGTGGAAGCACCTGAACAGGCAAATACCCCAGGCTGAAGCCTTCACGATTGTTACAGGAGCCAGCAGCATCGCATCAGCGGCCAGGACGCCTTGCCAAGGACAACACACAGACTCAAACAGCACCGGCATCCTTTGTGTTCAAATGTAGGTGTGTTATGTTAGCAGATACCACAAGAAGTTATCACTTGAAGAAGTCACAAATTAAGGTACCTTCCACCTCTCCGAGCACTTCTTAGAAAACTCTGCAAAGTTGACTGGAACCTCTGGGTTCTTTTTCTTGTGTTCCTCACGGCACGTCTGCACAAAGAAGGCATAGGCAGACATCTTGCCCTTGGGCTTCTTCGGATCACCTTTAGCCATCTTGACTCTGTAGGGAAGAGGGGAAAGAGTAACAAGTAAGTATATGTACATGTGAATGTGTATATGTGTGCATGTGTATAATGTGCAAGTGTTTATATACACAGACACATACACACAGAAGTGACCTCCCATCGGTTACACGTCCTGTCCCTCCCAACACGTCTTGCTGTCCCCCATATGGGCACTTAAATTACTCTTCCTTATGACCTGGGTTGCAGACTTAAGCCAAGTGAAACTAGTCACTGGATTTAAGTTTTACATTGATATATTTACATCATGTTCAAAGACTGGAGACAGACTATTAAATACACATACTCCTGCCCATTAAGCATTATATACGAACTAATATAAAATATTTTAGTTGGCTACCACACTGGGGCTTGAGTAGCACACCCAGTGCCAGCTTGCAACTTATCCCTTTAGTAGCCGACTTCCGATGTTAGCAGCTGCTATCCGGGTAGAAAGGCTGCATGGATTATTCCCCCTGTGTAAGTGCAATAACCTTTACAGATAACGAGGTGTGCGAACGGCTAGTTTTAAACACAATGGGACCTGCGGAGCTCTGCGAGGAAAGCCACGCTTGCTCTTGCTCCACCAAGTGACACGTTTGGAGCCGTAGTGGTCAGTGCAAGATGTGACTAGCAAGTCACTGAGAAGCAGCAGCTAACTTTTGGCCTGTGTTTTCCCCCTTCCTATTCCCCCACACCCACCCCGAGGAAAGAGAGAAAAAAATAAAAAGTCCCGCAGCAATATTTCCTATTTACAGCTTCTCCCGGTGTTTGAGAAATCTGACTTGTGCTGGTGCAAGGCGAGTACTGGAGCGCGCCGACCCACGCCGCACGGGGCTGTGCGCGGCCGCGGGGCCGC
>VXAA01002599.1:1477-47701 GCA_013399115.1 Anseranas semipalmata
TCGCCCCTTCCTCGCCCCTTCCTCGCCCCTTCCTCGCCCCTTCCTCGCCCCTTCCTCGCCCCTTCCTCGCCCCTTCCTCGCCCCTTCCTCGCCCCTTCCCGCGTCGCCCTCCGCCTGCTAACGGGCGGAGGCGATGCCAAGGGGAGGGAGAGGAGAGCGGCCAGTCCTGGCTGGGCTCTGCGGGCAGGGGCTTCTCCTGGGGAGCGTCTCACGAGCCGTGGCCAGGGCTCTCCAGTGCTCTCCTGTCCGTGTCACGGGTGGGAGGAACGAGGAGGGCCAGAAGGGAGACGCTGGGGACAGCAGCTTGGTGGAGGGGAGGCGCAGGGGGCAGCTTTTATTCTGCGGGGAGCATTTGGGCACAACCTGCGATAGCTGGCGACTGTCGGAGCTCAGGGAAGGACAGCGCGGGTCTGTACCGAAGAGCACTTCTTAAAAGGTTTGTTCAGCCTTGATGAGCTTTTCTTTTTTGACGATGGAGCCTCGTCCAGCAACGTGGTCGCACAGCCCGTGGGACTAATCCTGCAGCAACCGGGCACCAACAGCAACAAAAACCAGCTCCCTTTTGGCCAGTGATTGAACTTGGGTGGCTTTATGGCCACATACGTGGTAGCTGCTGCTGGCACCTGCATAGGCTTTGCGTGTTAATATCTTGTCTTTTCGTATAGGCTCGGGTCAGGCAAGTACAAAGGGCCCTCAGGGAACGGAGGAGGAACCCATGTAATTTGTGGCTGTAGTGCTGCCCGATAGGCGTCGGCGAGATCCCGGAGCCGTGCGGGAGGGATTTAGGGATAAGGAGGCACCCGGCACATGCGGCCTGGGGTCAGGTAGGCAGCGCAGCAATTGGCCAGCCGGGGCCGCGGCCGGTTTTGTAAGAGGCTGCGTGCGGCTTAAGGCTGTTTAAAAAGGGATCTGTAAGGTCAGGGTGGTATTGCTAGGATCCGATTTAGAATGGAAAGGCTTCTGAATGCTCCTGAGGCCTGACCCAGCTGGTGGGGTTAAAAAATGCCTTCCCAGGGGCTTTACTGCTTGCAGAAAGTAATTGGTTTTAGATAGGAAAATAGGCCTGTTTGATTTGTCCCGCTCTTAGTGCCACCTCCGTTTTACAAGCTGCTGAATTGCTGCCGATGGATGACAGTCTCCAGCGGCCCCCCTGCACTGTAGTACCGGCTTTTCTCCTTTGTTCACACGTTAGTAATTAACCTTTCTTCCTCCCGGGAGAGGCGGGCGCGGGAAGACGCCCGTTCTTTTCTTTCTGGCTGCAGACTCAGCTGCCGAGCGATCTGCGTGACCCGCGGCTGCCTTTTCTCTCCTCGGGGAGCCAAGCCCTTCTCGCTTGCCGCGGCACACCTCGAGCCGGAGTTGGTGCTGCGAACGCGGCCGTGACCCGCTGGTGTCCGCGTCCCCAGCCCCGGCCGTGCCCAGAGCGCTGTCACAAGGCTTGGGGGTGTATTTCCCCTGTGTCATGCATACCGGGTTAGGATGGGGCCTTATTTCCCCTCTTTTGTGCATACAGCTTTCCAAAGCGAAATCCAGTTCCTCGGGGCCCCCAGCCTGGTTATTTCCCCACGGTACAGAGGGGACAGCTGACGCTGGTTGCAGCAAGTTGATTGCTCCTTGAATTGCCCTGGTGTTTCCTGCACTCCCCGGTTGCTTCCTATCAGCTCTAGGCTTCTGATTTCTCATAATTTCAGATTTTCCTGCAGGAACTTGTACCTGAGGGTAAAGGATAGACACTTTTGTGGTCCTGATGTGCCCCTGGGAACCTATAGCTGTGTTTTCTCTGTTTTTCTAACCAGCCGTGTATTCTTCTGTCTTCCTAGCCATGCAGGGACCAAGACCAGTGGTTCTGAGTGGCCCATCGGGCGCAGGGAAGAGCACTTTGATAAAGAAATTGTTTAAAGATTATGAGAACATCTTCGGCTTCAGCGTCTCCCGTGAGTATCTGCACGTCTCTGGGACAGTCGGGGGGAGTGGAGGAGTTCGGGGCCGCCAGCCCAGAGCCTGATTCTGTGGTTGTATTCATGTCCCAAATAATGGGTGTCTGTGGCTTGCTTGTATCCTGGTCGGTGGGTGCTTTGGCATGTTGAAACGAGTCCAGCCTTCTTTTACTGCTGGTATTGAGAGGCAGCTCTAGGATTTTGCCTGCAGGATGGCCCAGGGACTGCACAGCAGAGGCTGAGGTTTGGAATGAGTTTGTTGAGGCCCCACTTGGTATTGGGTCAGTCAGTGAAAGGGTTTGCCCCATCCCTTGCATACAGTCCTTCCACCATCACTCTGGCAGTTTGTTGACTTTACTTTCTGCACCGGGCTGCAGGCAGTGCTGACTCCTGCATCCGTCTGGCAGATACCCGGAGAACATCTCCCTCGGTCATGCAAGACGTGGTTTGCATTAGTTGAATGTTTCATCCTCTGGCACAGGCTGTGTCCCACGTCCCTGGCTCCCTCAAAGCAGTCTTTGAGCTCAGGCTGAGGGATTTGTGTGATAACCACCGGGACTGCGCAGTTTCCTGTGCAGGTCAGGTGTCTGTCTGTGCAAACCAGTCATTTGCACGAGCAGAATTATCTTAAAATGCCCTTCCCCTCCTGCTGAATCCTGTCAAATAGTGTGATGCTCTCTGTGGTGTTTTGAAGGGGGCTATGGGGTAATAATGACACGTCAGGGTCACCAGTGTTACTGTGCAAACTGTTCTTGATCGGCACAGCAGAGTACAGGGAGTTTTCTTTGGGCAGCTTGCCTGTTGCAGTGCAAATGTTTCCTTTTCCCTGAGTGACGCCTTGAGTTTGGGCTGCGTCCACAGCTCATTCACCTGATTTTTCCTGGGGCTCTGCAAGGTGTAAAGTATGCTTAAAAATGCTTTTTACTGTCCGAATGCTTTGGATACTGCACGTGAAGTCCTTGCCTCCAGATCTGCGAGATCCAGATTTGTTCCATCACAAAAGAGTGAATACTGGTGCGTGGAAAAATTTAATGTTACTGGAGATGGAAAAAAACCTTTAAAATGTCTTTCCTTTGGTGTGTTTCATCCTATGCTTTTGATTCAACTGAATATCTCACTAAAGAATTGACTCCAAACTAAGTCTTGTCTTCTCCAAGGTTGCGTCCTGATATATATTTTTTCCTAAATCTCTGTAGGCAGCGTAGGCCTTGGTAATCGGTGCTTTATAAAAACTCGGAGGTGATCATTGCCTTATCGTGTTAGGTTAACTCGTGCCAGTCCTAAATAAAATAACCAGCGTTGTCTTCCATGATGACCATCGGATGTCTTCTGGTTTGCAGAGCATTTCTTAAAATAATACAAGTCTGGACGACTTCCAACAGGCTTCAAAGGCAGTCCGATTTATTCACTGACCCCTGTGGCAGTTTGCCCTTGTTCCTTAAATCTGGCTATTTTAAGTACCTAGGTAGGTGCTGCATGACATGATCTTTTAAAATGAAGCTAACCTTGCAAAGCAGGGCACTGCTAATTCCCCTGAACCGAGGCAGAGATGTGAGTAACGTGTCTAGGATTATACGGGATGTCTGCAGCAGAGCAGAAAACTAAGCCCAGCCTGGTAAGTCGCAGACTGACTGCTCAGCCCCTAACAATCTCAACTGATTGCTTTCAGATTATCTAGGATTCTTCAATTAAAGGCTGATCATAGATGTCATCGTGGTTTACACTAGCTGATTCCAGAAGCTTTGATCATTTTAAACAGACGACCAGCTTACTACGTGATTGGGTTAATCTTGCACGTGTGCTTTTATTTCTTTTATACTATCATTTGTCAGTCTGCACAATTTACAAGGCTGTTTCTTGCTTACAGATACGACGAGGCAGCCAAGACCTGGAGAAGTAAATGGCAAAGGTGAGTGTTACGGGTGAATGTCTCGTCAGATTCAACAGATTATTGCTCTAAAAATGTTCAAGTTTTTACGTGAACTGCATGAATCCCAGCTGGCAGATCAGATATATGTGACCACACTGACCAAGGTTTTCAAAGCGGGGCTCTCAGTTTAAGCCCCCCAGTCCGTCCGTGAGCGCTGAATGGATTGATTTTCTGAAGTGCCAGGTAGCTCTGGTTAGAGGGATCAAAGGCACAGTGTTTTGGGAAATGCAGCTGCTTAATGAGGTGCCTTTGTGTTAATAGCTTGTGTGCAGCTGGCTAGATGCTTTTGTGTTTTCTGGTTTGTTTCCATAATTCAGAAAGAATCAAGTGAGGTTTGCACTTAGTTTCCAAAGGCAGTTTTCACTCCGAAGTGAAAGGGAGAAATTTTAACAAAAGATAGAGAACACTTATGCTAGCTTATGTTTGATCTTCCCTTTTATGTCCCTCTCTATCTTTCCCCATCCTAGTCTTTAATCGTAAACGCTTTCACATCAAGGGCCTTGGCAGTCCCGCTGTCATGTATTTCAAGCTTGCAGGGGGGTTCCCACTGCACCAGGCAGGGGAAGGGGCGTGAAGAAGGGGGCACGGCAGCGTGTCTGGCCACAGAGTTCCAGAATAATTTGAGCAGGTGTCCGGTCAGCTGGGGTGGAGAGGGGATGCTGTATATGTTAATTACAAAGTAGATATCTACAGGCTGCCAGGGTTGTACTCAGCAGATTTTTAGGTGCTTCTCCCCTGAGCACCCATGCGTGCCATTTTTGGCCATGAACTTTACCTTCAGAGTTATTAATTTCTGGGTATTTTTCCTGTTTGTTGTATCCAGACTACCACTTTGTGACCCGAGAGGAAATGAAGAAAGAAATTGATGCTGGTGAATTCATCGAGCATGCAGAGTTCTCCGGAAATATGTATGGGACGAGGTATGCAACTCAGCTGCTTGCCAGGGAACCCAGGTGGTGCTGGGAGCTGAAATTATGGTGGAGGAAGAAATATTTTAACTTTGTGACACTGTTTTTCCTCAAACACACAGATTCTTGCCTTAATGAAGCCTTTTGTTTTGGTAGCGAGGTACTTGTCAGCTTTATTTGGTCATTATTAAGACAGCAAAGTTAACTCTTGCAAAGAGTTACCTCATTATAATGCATTCATCATTGTGTGATGAGATTCTCTACAGATTGTAGTGTTTGAGGGCTGCTAAAGGAGTTTGTATGCTGAACACTTCCTTGCACAGGGGCAATTTTCAGTCTATTTGCACTACTTAATATTTTCCAAGTGCTTGCAGACTTGTGAATAGATGTGTTGCATGCCACCCTTGACTACAGTTAAAGAGTTGGATGGATTTTAAAATAGCATTGCTCTGGGCATTGGAGCTGATGATCAATAAAACATTAAGCTGCAATGTTAATTAGAAGTCAAATATCTTATGTAATTATTGTTAGAAAATTGTGGCACTATAGCAAAGGACCTGCTAAGGAAAGTTAAATATGTCCTGAGATATTTAATTAGTTGAATTCAAGAAAGTCACCTGAAACACTTTTCAGGAAGATTTGCATTTCTTAAAGGGCTGAATGTGCTTTTCTGAGGGTTTTTTGGAGATAGCAAAGTTAGCTTCTGTGGATGGTTTCCTTACGGGATGCACCAACACAAGGCCCCCACACTGAACGTGCTGTAGGTGTGCGTCTCTGAAGGAATGGTTGATGACTTCGAACTTCATTCACGTAACTGTTTTAATGCACCGTGCACAGACCTCGCTGCTTTCACCACAGCTAGGGCAGTCTCCCAGGGCTCTGCCCATCGTCCCCCTGAGGCTGGTGGAGGAGGACAGCCTCTGCCCTGGCCTTGATCCCTCCAGCACCACTCGTTTGGCGAGAGAAACCCAACCTGACAGCTCATCTTCCACTCTACCTCAAATACCCTGCGCCAAGGAGAAGCCAGGTTCAGCCTCCCTAATCCCTGGGTACATCCTGCGTAGGACAGGCTTCCTTCCTTCATGCGTGTCCTTAATCAGCTCGGCTGCGGTGCGGAGGAGGTGGCAGCTCTCTGATGTCTGATGTGGTTTGAGTTGATCGTGGTGCCCTTTCCTCAGGGGGGGTGTTGAGAAGGCTTCTTTCCGCAGCTGACTTCCATGAAATTTGCAGGATCTCAGCACCTTAATCAAACTTGGGTGGAAAGGGCTAGCAAGGTCAGCAGTTATTAGGAGGAAATTGGAGACCTGAACACCTTTTAAAAAAAATAAATTGTGTTGAGAAGACCCCAGAGGGCGTGGGTTTGGCTGACCCCCAGCAGAGCAGCGAGGGACACGGGGTACACGTGCTTGTGTGCATCTCGGGCGGTGCAGGCGAGCACTAACACAGGGCTCGGCTTTGGTCTCCCTGGTGTGCGCAGGCTTTCGGTGCTTGCACACTGGTCTCACGCTAGCAGTGTGTCAGTGATGGTAGGTTATATAAATTTTGTAAGAATAAAGCTTGGTAGATAAAATGCCCCAAACACAACAGATTTAAATGATGTGCTTTCCTCCTTGGTCCTCACTTTGGTTTCCAGTCCCCTCTGTGTATTCACGCTGCCTCTGCTCTGTCTGTGGCGGTGGGAGGCTGAAATGAACCCAGAGTGGAAATTACCCCCAAACATTAAATACCAGATTGCAAACAAAATAAATAGTGAAACTGTCCAAGCCCGTGCTATCTGTACAAGTGCCTAAGGATGTTTCTAACAAGATGTGTGATAAAATGGATCATGCTTATCAGAGGAGTTGAGGTTTTTGCCAATCCTTTGTGCTCCCTAAATCTCACTAACTAATATTTCAAAGCTAAAAATGAATTTCTTTCATTTAAGAGCCCTGAAAGGGCTCTGTCTTTGGATGGCCCACAGAAACCAGGACTTCTTTCAAGCTGCCTTAAGTTAGAGGCTGCAATCAGAGTGGAGACGTGGGGTCTCTTCCTCGGGGCACTGAGAGCTGCTGGCTCGTCGTGGATTGCTTGTAGCAGGAGGTGCCTGACACCTGCTGGCACCAGGTGGAGCCTGTAGCAAAACCAAAGCCATCTGGGGGAGTTTTTGTGGATTTCCTGTGGGTGATGCTCAGGTCTGGGCTCTTACTGCTGCCCACCCGGGCACAGTGGCAAATCTCTGTATTTGTACAGGGCACAGTGCTGGTCTCACAGTATCGCTCCAGCTTTCTCCTTCCTATTGGGGTTTAAGTGACCTGTGCTGTGGGACCCCCATGTCAGGAGGAGAGCCACCAGCCGTCCCCTTGTTCCTGCGTGACCCCGTGACGGCAGCATCTCTGCAGGCAGCGGTCCCTGCCACCCGTGCAGGTCAGTTGTGCAGATTGGCCCCGTGTGCCCAGGACCGCCAGCGGGGCCCGGACCGGCATCGGGATCTCGGCTGCCTGTCTGCCTGCTCCTCCCTTCCGTGTCCTGTGCGGAGCTCCGCGCGCAGGCGTGCTGGGCTGCTCCGCTGCTCGTCTCTGTGTGGGGCTTTTGAAGTCTTTACCTTCTGCTCGCGCTGCCTCCGTCCTTTCCGGCTGTGGCTGCAGAAGGCTGTAGCGAAGTCACGGTGTCCACGGGTTGAGGGCTCTCCGGCTGTGGTGTCACACCTTGCTCTGCTCGTGCCCTGTGAACAGCGGCGCTGTGGCCGTGAGCAGCTGTCGCGTGACACCCGTGGGTGCTTTCTCTCTGCGCTGGTGAAGGCTTTGTCCTCTCCGGCCGTCTCCAGCCCAGGGAGCAGGGCTGGAGAGATCCGGGGAAGGAGCGCTGGGGGTCAGAGTCCTCTTTCCCTGGAGCTCTGACCCCTCTCCTTGGGGCACAGGACGGCACAGGAGTACCTGTTGAAGGGAAGCTGTTCAGCACATCCCCGTGGAAGGCCCTTTCCATCAGGGAGCAGACCTTGCTGGCACAGGGTCATGGGGAGAGGTCCCAGGAGGTGCCCTGGGTGCAGGTGGGGAATGGAGCAGGTTCAAGGCTGGCCGTAGGGCAGTGTTTTCTCCTAATCCCTGCTGCCACTGCACAGCCTCCTGATTCAGCTCCCTCAAAACCTGCAGGGGCCACCTCTGAGCTCCTTGCAGGGCGTTGCTGCACGCTGCCATCGTGCCACAGGGCCCTGTCTGGTAGGAGAACCTGTGCCCGGCGCTGTACAAATACTGCCTGAAGAGCCCCCTAGCAGGGCTGGTACCCAGTAACTAATCCAGGTACCTCTGGTGCATTGGGAGAGGGTTGGAGTTGCTGCTTTTCAGGGGATAACTGCAGGTATTTGGGAAAAAGCTCAAGGCAGATGTATACAGCCCATTTTGTGGGAGGGCACAACTGCCTTTAAGGACATAAGAGAACCGTCACTTGAAAAAATGTATTTTCCTAATCGTGCATCTTGCAAACAGGCAGGAGCATCCTTCAGGAGAGTGCGTGGGTATGGAAACTGGTAGATCTCTGGGGAGGGAAAGTTCTCAGTGGTTTTGCTCTTTGGTGAGGTTGGCTCCGTGTTTGTCGAAGGCAGGAGCTTTGTGGACCGTGCTTGAGCCACACTACTCGTGGGATCGTCGCACGTTACCTATTTCCACCCTTTCCATCGTGGTTTTGCCAGCCTCTCTAGCAGGAGGCAGCCCTGCTGCCAGCCCCTCTGTGCCATCCAGGGACCCAGAGGGCGCTCAAGGAGAGAGAAACCGCTTAGCAAGAGCAAAACAGACTCACTGTTCCCTCCTGCAGGAATTTGGGCACATGGGAGCCCCGCGTAGACCTGCTGCTGGGGGTACCAAGCCCCCAGTGCTGTGGCTGGAGGCTCTGACCCCTTCCCTGTTTGGTCTGTCCCCAGTAAAGCTGCGGTGCAGGCTGTTCAGGCCCAGAACCAGATCTGCATCCTTGACATCGACATCCAAGGCGTGAAGAACATCAAGAGGACAGACCTGAACCCCATCTACGTCTTCGTGCAGCCTCCGTCCCTGGACATCTTGGTGAGCGGCTGCCTTCCTTTGCCGTTAGGCGGTTAGAGGTAATCGGCGTCTTGCTCTGAAGCGACGAAGCGCTGTTCTCCCCTTGGCGGTACATCTACTTGTTTTTAAGGGCCACAGAACACGGGGGCGGGACGATGTTCCCAATCACACTGTGATTGCTTGTGTTGGGTTACAGGCTCTGTTACAGCGTGGCCAGTCTCTAAACGCATTAGCTGTGCTTATGGTGGGGACACGGGGAGATTTTGTGCTGAGACTTGCTTCCAGCTATCGAAGTTAAACCTGAGGAAGCTGGCTCTCTGCAGCACTGGAATTCTGTACGCCTTCTGGTCTCCTGTGGCCCCGTATAATAACGATCACACTGTGCCTCTGGGAGAATTGAATCACCGTCATGGTTCAGATGTGACACATACATGCATCTTGCTGAAGCCATGCAAGGGGTACGTGGCAGAGAAGCCCACAACTCCTGGATCCCAGCCCTGTGCCTGTGCCCGGAGCTGACTCTCCCCTCTTGCTCTCAGTAAATCAAGCAGTCTGCATTTCTCCTAGAGTTCATGGAGGAAGAAGCCAGCAGTGTGTGCTGATGCCAGAGCCCACCAGGGAGACTTCATCTCCCAGCAGAACCTACCCAGCTGTTTAAAAAAATAAATAGAGGAGGGGAAGGGGGAAGAAGCTGTGAACTGGAGCTCTGAATAGGACACCCTGAGCCCAAACCCAGCGTGGCCACGGGTTTGGTTTGGGCTGTGAATGAGGCTCCTCACCTTTTGCAGAGCATTACCTCACATGCTCCCTGTCACGGGCAGTAGCAAATATCTCCTATGTAGTGGCAGACAGCACTGGCTTTTGGGTTGGGAAGTGTTTTATGTGTGGAGCATTTGGGACACACATTTCTTTAATATATTTGTCATTGGGTTTAGGAAAAAAGACTACGTGACCGACAGACTGAGACAGAAGACAGCTTACTGAAGCGTTTGACTGCAGCCCGCGTTGATTTGGAACTTAGTAAGTCCAGGGGCCTTTGAGCAATGTGCCCAGGGAGAGGGGGTGTACTGGTGAGTGAGGAGCTGTTTTCTGCATGAACATCTGACTTCTGTTCTCCGAGGAATGCTGGCAGGGCTTGGGCATTAGCTGGGTTTGATCTAAGCATCATACTGCATCGTTTCCCATTGCAATTCCTGGAGGGCATTTGGCAGAGAAGCGCATTGGCTGTGGCTGAAATAATAATATTAAAATGCTGCAGGAACTCGGATCATGCACGAGTGATGACACAGGGAAAGAACATGTTCTCCTCTAACTTCTCTGTCCTTGTCTCCTTCCCTAGGTAAAGAGCCTGGCCTGTTTGACTTGGTCATTGTTAATGATGATCTAGATAAAGCCTATTCCGAATTGAAGGAGTTGCTCCTGAAGGTGAGTTGTTTGGGGTTTTCCTGCCTGCCTGGGTAAGCCCGACCTGCTGAGCAGGGTCTGTCCATAGACAGCCACAGAAACGTGCACACGCTTGATCCAGTTCGAGCTGCTGAGTGATCTAGTTGAGCACATGTATGAGTGGTCATGGATCAGTGGCCTAAGAGTGGGAAATGGATCCCGTGCAGAACTGGACTAGGGGCAAAATAAGCATTCGTCTCTGGACAGTACAGAAGGGGTGTGCTGTTCTGAAGAGCCTCTAGGTCAAACCTTGCTGCATTCCTCACGCCCAGAGTTTACACAGGAGCCTCGGTGCTGTGGTGCTGTGGCTTGTTCTGTGGGGCTGGTTGGATGAAATGGTTGCTCCTGTCCTCCAGATCTGTGAAACTGAGTTGCTTCCCAAGAGTGACAGATGCTCAGTTGTTTTCCTGATCTTCTTGCAGGAAATCCAGAAGACCCAAGAATCCAGGAAGTCCTGAGCTGAGCCTGCTTGGACGTTTTAATTTTGTCACATCATTCCCGAACCATGTTGCAGCATTTTATTCCAAGAGACATTCCCTTTAGGCCAATCCTCCTCCCAAGTTACCCTAGGATGTTTCTATTAAAAGGAAGGAAAATGAAATCTGCTCGTGCTTGTGTTTCTGTGCACCAGGGATGCTCGGCGTGTGCTCTCCCAGAGTTGCATCTCTGGCAGATGATTTGGAAGTGATCACACAGCACCTGCTGCTGAAGGGCTCTGTCTGCCACCCTCTGGCTCTGGTGGTTTTGTTGCTCTTGCAGAGCAGCAGTCAGCATGGCTCGACTGCTGTAACCACAGTCCTTGGGAACGCGTGGATTTGTTTAATAAGCCACGAGGGGAAGGGAATAGTTGCAGGATATGATCTATCCACAGCCTTCTTTTCTGGGGGGAAAAGTACTGTGAGCTTTTCTTTCTCTCTGCCAGTTTGGCAGGGATGTTGCAATTCAAATATACTTGTTCCACTTGGGTTTAGGTGCGGGTAGATTTTTGGTTGCTTTTATACTTACAAACTGGGGAGAAAAAGATTTCCAAGCTGTGCAGCCTGTTCTTTTTGGATGATACACGAAATACTCTCTTGAGGGCAGAAACAAGTCCCCTTTCCTAGCAGGGATCCCTCGATTTTAACCATCATTCCTCATGCTGGTCTCTGCCTTGAGACACAGCGAGCTTTGCCTGGCTGGGCAGGGAGGCTTGCACTTTGCTTCCCTGGCGTTATTCAGCCTTAACCGCGATGCCTCCACGTAAGTTCTGAGCCCTTTGATCCCTCCGGCAGGTCGTATCCTGAGCCCCGTTGGAGGGATCGGTTACTCACCGAGCCGCGATGCTCAAAGCAGCCCGGAGTCAGTCGGAGGTAGGTGTGGGGGCGAGGTGAGGCCAGGCACGTGGCTCAGCCGCTCGCAGGCCTGCTGTCCCAGAGCCTCTTCTGGAGGACGCGGGCGGTTTTGAGTCTGATCCTTGAGAAATGGCGAGTCCTGCAGAGCTGGCGTCCTACAGGTGGTTACTTCTGTCCATCTCCCCCCAAAAAATGAACCCAGACTGACTGTGCATCGTGCAGACTGTGGATGCATGGACCATGCAGTGCCAGGCTGTGCCTGTTTTCTCACCAAAGCCATGTCCTACTGGGCCAGGCTTGTACTTTTAGCTCAACTCTCTTGGCTTTCATCCTCTTTACATCTCTTTTTCTTTAAATCTCTGGTTTACCCAGCTGCCCTGCTCCTGGCACTCTCAGGCCAGGTGACCTCCTAATTTACCAAACTCCACGTTAGGCACAGCAGTAAGCTGAACCAGACCTCCGGCACCCCTTTTAGTACCTTGCTTGCACTTGGAAAGACAAGAGTTGGTGCTTATTTTCATCATTTGCCTCTCTTGGGGTGTTTAAAATATCCTTCACAGATTAGAGTGAAATCCTCCTTTCTGTTGACGTGGGTTTCAAGTGGCAAGTTTCTAGGTTTTGGTTAAATGACCAGGAAAATGCTCTCCTGAAGTTTTCCAGGGGTGTCCCTCACTCAGAGCATCCCACTGTCCCCATCCTGCCGCTGGGCATCGCTGTGGCCAGGCTCTTGCTGCAGCCGCTGTCGGTGACTGTGATTTTTTCCAAACGATGGCGTTTAGGGTTCTGTTTTCCAGGATGCTTTTGCAATGGGGAAAATTCCCCTCTAGATGGCAGAAATGACAGCAGGAAAACGCGGGGGACCCACGCTGCGGAGCATAAAAACGCAGAGGTGCGCGACGCGGCGCTCGCCCCAGTCCGGAGGTCCCCGGCCACCGCACGGGACCCGCGGAGCTGTCCCCAGATGGAAATGCCCGGCAGCTGCGTGCTCGGCCGTCCCGCGAAGCCCCCGGTGCCAAGAGCTGCGCGGCTGCCAGCCCCGAATCGAGCCCGCGGGAGAGGTGAGCGGTGCCCGGGAACGGGAAGGGACAAAGCCCGATGCTTTGTGGGGGGAAAAAAGTCATTTGGACCACTTCAGCCGTGGCTCTTGGCTCCTGCTCCCCTCTTCCCTGGTGATAACGGGGAGGGAATCCTGAACAACCTGCCCTATATCGGGTGACCTGCTTTTAGCTGCTGCCTCTGTGTCTGATGGACCAAAGCGGCGAACGCCTCGATGCCCGCGCTAATGCGAAGCGACGGGGTGGGCGCTGGGATGGCGACGCATGAAGGATGGACCGGGACCGGGAGCGGGTCGCTCCATCGGGGCCGGTCCCCGAGCGGGTCCCTCGGCTCTGCAGCTGCTGGAGCCCGGGCGGCGCGGTGTTCCAGCAGACAGGAGAGGTGGGTGACCCTTCCCAGGGGCAAGGACAGCCTTGTGCCACCTCACCCGCGTCCCCATCGCGCCCCGCTGCTGTGCCGCGAGGCCAGCGCCCGCTGCCGGGGGACACCGGGGGACGAGGGAGCGGTGGCGATGGGGGGAGCGTGGCTGCGGGGTTCGGTGCTTGGATGACTCCGGGGGAGCCACCAGAGATGCTCGCAGCATCCCGCGAGGCTGCTCGCGCCTGTCCCCGCTCTGTGCGAAGTAGCCCCAATTCGCCTGCAGGTTTGGGGCAGAAATTCCCAAATGTGGACGTTCGGGGAGCGCAGGCGGACGCGTTGCTCACTGTACCTCCTCCTAACGGGGGAGCAGAGGCACCTGTTGAGGTGTTTCACTTCTTCTTCAGAATGCAACGTCTAGTTTGTTAGTTACACTTGCAAAAACAAATACCCATCTGGCTCTGTGTTTTAGCTTCTCCAGGATGCTGCCGGCCCGGGGTGGCACCAGGAGCCACCAGTGCTCGGTCCAGGGCTGGGGGACAGGAGGTGACAGCAGGCTCCGGCTGCTCTGCCCTTCAAGGCACCAGACAGCCGCTATCGATTGGGTTTTTTACGAGGCAAAAATCATTTTCCATGGGCCGCGCACACCAGCTGCTCTCGAGGGAAGGCTGAGATGCTCTCCAGCCGCGCTGCTCTTTGTCAATGGGTCCTTGCTGTCACAGAGTTTGCGCTTGCGTTGAGGATTGTCCCTGCAGGACGTACCTTGTGTGACAAGTGGCCAAACGTGGCTCCAGCTCGCGTTGCGCTCAAGAAAACGTGGCCGGGCATTTGTGCTGCATCACCTAGCACCTGCCCATGGGCAAAGTGGGCTTACAGGAGTCCCCCCCGCGGGTTTTCTGCGATTGAATGTGCTGGGGGGCACCCCTGCGAGTCGTGCGTCTCCCCGGTGTCTCGTGCTCCCCAAGGAAAGCCCCCAGCCCCCAACCCCTTCCTTAGCGAGCTCTGGGAAGGTCTGTACAAGGCGAAGCCTGGGGAGCAGCAAAAGGGGCTGCTTGCCCCCCATTTCCCGATGCTTTGGGAAGCATCTCGGTGCCTCGTCCTACGTGCCTCCCAAAGGAGGATGCAGCGGGATGAAGGCTCATCCCTGCCACGCCACTTTTTGGGCGGGAGCTGACAGCTTTTCCCACCCTCCTGCCCAGTCAAGGTCTTTGGCAATAGCAATACTGCTTCAAGGGGCGAACACGGGGTCGGTGGCTTTAGACGGGTGACCGCAGAGGTGTCCTCACCTCTTTAGATGGGGCGGTGATACAGCCCGCCAGCACCAGGATGCTGCCCGGGAAGGAGCAGGGTGGTGACAGGGGCTGGTGGCAGGGACACACAGGGGCAGGCAGTGCCCCAGCACCTGCTTCAGGTGTCCCCAGCCCAAATCAACCTGGGGGAAGCCGAGAAATGCTGGAGCCATGCTCCAGGGTAGCATCGAGCAGCCAAAATTAGCCCACAGCCCACCCACCCATGGCTCTTCCCGTCCTCGTGTCCCCCAGTGAGCCCGTGGGTCAGAGCGTTGTACTCGCCGAGGCTTTTCTTGGCATCTGCTTTAGGAGGCAGCACTGATTTTCAAGCTCACTTCCATGCGATTGCGAAAAGGCACCGCAGGGCAGAGCCGTCCTGGGGAATAATCGGGCGTCTGGGGCAGAAAATGAGCGAGGAGGAACAAAGACGTGGAAATCGCTGCGAGTTCCTCGCTTTGCCCCCCGTTGTCGGCTCGCTCTGCGGGCACCGCTTCTCATCGCGGGCGCTGGGGACTCGGCAGCCCAGCCGCAGAGACCCGCGTGCTGCACAGAGTAATGCTCGGGGGAGAAAACCTTACTGCAAACGGGGGTTCCCAAAAAGCACCCCGTTAAGCTCAGCACATTTTCCCTACAAACTTCAGCCGTTGGGGTCAATGGGGTTGGTGCTGGCCGGCCCCGGCATGGGGTTTTGGGGTGATGGCTGCGGCCGTGCGCAGAGGGACGTGTTTTCGTGATGGGGCTCGGTCAGGCTGATGGTTGGACGTGATGATCTTGAAAGTCTTCTTCAACCTGGGTGATTCTGCGATTCTGAGACCACCAGTTCGTGGCTTTTTGGGGCCAGGGGGAGGCATTTATTTTCTATGTCCAGCACCTGCAGTTCCACCGCTGGCTTTGCAGCAGGAGGGAGCTGGCTGTGTCTGGGCGCACTGGGGGTGGTTTGGGGGCGATGCCGCGAGCTCTCAGGGGGCTGCAGCCCCCAGGGGACGCTGCCCCTGCCCGGGGACACTGATGCCCTCCTGTGCTTCCCGCAGGCCGGCGAGGGGACCTCTGTGTGCCAGCTGCCGCCGCCTTGCCCTGAGCCACCCGCCCACAACGCCGCAGAGAGCAGGTAGGTCCTCTAAAACCCGATCACTTATTAACGCTCATTTGGGATATCAACCCCCTTTGGTCCTCATGCAGGGCTCTTCTTTTCCTGCCGCTGGGAAGCGGCTCGGGGGGAGGATGGATTTCCCTCCAGCACAGGGTGCTGGGGGGGGAGATGCTCCGGGGTGCCCGGAGGAGACCCCTCAGCCCCCGGCGCAGCCGCCCGCAGCCGGGAGGTGGCCGTGCCCTCCCCACCGCGCTGTATTTGGGTCATCCTCATCGAGCGGCCGTGCGACCGTGTCATCCCTGGAGAGCGAGGGACGCCGCTCCACGCGCCCGCGCCGCTCGGCGGGGTGGCACACGTGGCAGGGAGCATCAGCACCGCGCTCACTGCTTCTTGGAGCTCAGGCATAAAAATGGGCAAAAAAAAAAAAGAAAAACAAGGAATTCAGTACAGCCTCAGCCTTTTTTGACAACAGCAGCTGTGACTCTGCTTGTCCAGGACATGGCTCCATCCCCGTAAATAGCCTGAAGCCATCTGCAATTCAGATTGCGCGCAGCGGCAACTGGTACAACAGGATGCTCGTGCAGGCGGGACGCGGTCCCCTCCTGGCTCCGCACTTCTTCCTCCCCGGGCATGAAAGGAGGGAGGAGCAGGATGTTTTCCCGGCTCTTTCTTTCCCTATCCCGGCTGCCAGAGGTCAGGGCGGCGATAAAAAGAAGGGAGGCAGAAAAGGCCAAATGCTGGTGCCCCGGTCCTGCTCCGAGGGGAAGGCCGGGGCAGCCGCACCCGCAGCGTTGCAGAAGTTCCCTTGAAGCACTGGGGTTTCTGCTTCCCTTTGCCATCAAGCAAGTCTCGCTGAGGGGCGGCAAAGCAGCCCCATAGCTGCCCCTTCTTGTCCCCTTCTCCTCCCCACGCCGGTCGGACCCAGCTCAGCCCCTCCTTACACCTCCCGGCCTCCAGCCCCAACCTGGTGGCCTCTCCCCGTGGTCCTCCCTTGGAGGCAGCACGAAGCCCCTGGAAGGATCCCTCCCAAACACCACCCCGAGCATCCCCCCTTTCCGCCAGCGAGCCGCCATCCACAGCCCAATTTTCCAACCACCACTGCACCCCTGGAGTATTTCATCCAGGATCCGTGCCACGCGCAGGAGCCGTGGCCCCGCGAGGGGACAATGCCAGCATTGAGCGCGGTGGCTGCATTGTGCCTGGCAGAGAGACGCCCGGCGATAATCGCCTCCTCCTTGGCTTTGTCGCAGGGCTGCGGCAGGGACCGTCCCCGAGGGGCTGCGGTTATGCGGTGAGGACCCGCACCTTTTTTCCCGGCTGTGAAAGGTACGGAGGGCTGCGGGATCCGCGGGTTCTGAGGGAGCCTTGGTTTGGGGGCGAAAGGATGCTCCGGTCCCCGTCCTGGGGGGACCGGCTCACTCCTTTATTGATTTTAGTAGCGCGTGCGGTATCGGAGCTGTGAAAATGGTCGTCTTTTTGTGACTATAAAATGTTTTGTATTAAATACGCGCTTAAGCTGAAGAAATCGAAATCTGCTTAGGGGCTGGGCAACCCCTAAGAATTGGGATCCAGGGCTTTGCTTGAAACTGTTACACAACGAGGCAGAAAGAGACGTGCTCCAGGTCCAAAACAGAGCTGGGCTGAGATTTGTAAAAGTCTTTAAGGTTGTGTTCAAGCTGGGCACCTACAAGACAATTTCCCTAACCTGTTTCTGTCAAGGATGTTTTCCTCACCCCAAATCCACTCGAAAAGCACCCGGCTGGGCTGAGGTTTGGCTCTGGGCTGCTTTGAGGGCAGCGGAGCCTCCCCTCGTCCTGCTCCGGTCCCGGGGCAGGCTGCGAGCTCCTTTCCTCCAAAATCCCCTTCTGGGAGCGCATTGCTCGGTCCTCCCAGGAAAGCAGCACCTGTGGGAAATAACAGAAGGGGATGAAAACGTGGCTGCCCTATCCCAAGGGCTTCCCTTCTCCTTAAAATCGGGAAAAGAAGTTGTTTTGAGCAGTTTCATGGTGGTGCTACTTGAGAAAATCCTGTGATGCTGAGCGTGGAGCTGTGCACGCCGCGTGCCCGGTCCCCAGGTTTGCAGGGACCTGGCCCCTCGCAGATGGGCACGGCCCAGCCTTTTCCCTGGACTTCTTTTGGGCTGCTTATGGGGGGGGAATTGGGGAAACCAAATCCCTACGCAGGGAGAGAGGCGGCTGTGGTGGGGGGGCTCCGCTTCTCAGAGGCGGGGAAGCAGCAGGAAAGGCACCGAAATCCCCTTTTCTCTCTGATCTGAGTTGTTAGCATCGGGAGGAGGCCGGGGGCTCTGCGGGGATGGGGACACCCCTGTGGGGATGGGGCCACCACCACGCTCTGGGACCCTCTGCTCCATCCCCATCCCAAATCTCCGTGTCCCAGGCCACTGGAGGCGTTTTCCTAAAGGGGGTGAGGAGGGGATGCTTCGGGCTCTGGTTTTCCTCTCGCACGCTGTTACCACCGAGCATTTCTCCGCAGGTCCAGCACAGATCCCTCGTCCCCTCCACAGGTTTGTGGCACAGTTGGTGACCCCTTGTGCACCTGATGTCGGCCCCCTCTGGGCCAGACGACCCTAACCCTGCTCTCGGCCCCTTGGGCTGTGTTTCTGAGACATGTGCCCGCACAGCCCTTCCCTGGGGCTGCAGACCGCTCACGGTCGGAGCATCGGCTCAGGCTTTCCACGCTCACCCATCATGGGCTGGGCTTTAAAGCCCAGGCGCTGACGGGGACCGGTGTCTGGATGAGCTCACCCCAGCAGAAGCTGTGGTTTTGCAGCTGGTGTCCCTGACCCGTGGACAAAAGGTCCATTGAGGAGACGATGCTCTTTTTAAGGTGCTTTTGTATTGTTGGTTGTTTTTTTTTTTTTTAAATAACATCCAAGGCTGTGAGCACACTTGTCATCCTCACACCTCGAAGCGTCTCATGAGGGCTGCCTTCTCTCCTGCGCAATGGGGAAACTGAGGCACGGGGAGGGAAGGGGCTCGGCGGCACCACCTCCAGCGGGAGCTGAACCCGCTCCCTGGTGGCCTCATCTCCTCGGCCACCCGGCCTTCCTTGGAAGGAGACGCTCCCGTCGGCTTCCAACCGCACCGGGTGCTCCTCTGGGATGGGATCTCCTCTCTCCAACTCGTGTTAACACCTCTGGGTCCTTGGATCTATTTTAGAGATGCCGCTGCATTTCCGTAGCCTTTATTGGCTCTATCCTCGTTAAAAAATTTAATATGCTTCCCCCTGGTTGATGGGTGACTCTGCTGCACCCCTCCTGAATAAATCCACGGAGGCCGGGCTGGGCGGGAGAAAGCCACGTGCTGTGGGGAGCAAACGCCCCAGGCCCTGGCCAGAGGGCAGCAGGGCCCCTGCGTCTCAGCAGGCCACGGGCACCTTCTCCTTTCACCCAAATTACCTCAAAGTGCCACAGGAGAGCCATCTGGGCTCCATCAAAAGCCTCCTTAGAAAGCATCCCGAGGAAGGAAATCCGATTTAACCGGGCTGGAGGAGTGACGGGCGGGTGGGAACGGGGGAAAGGGGCACGTCGGCACTGGGGGATCCGTGCCTCTTACTCCTGCGAGCTGTTTCTGAGACTCTCCTTGGGTGCTTTCTAAGAGCAGAACACCAGAGGATGCTTCTGGGCGTGTGTCATCAGGAAACCCCCCTGCCCCGGAACGCGCGGCACCGCAGGGCTCCGTTCCCCCGGCGCTGCTCTCCCGTGATTTACGGCTCCGCTGGAGCTCTTCCACCCAGGGTTCATCCAACCAGCACCAGGGGCACTTGGAAGGCCGAGCAGCTCCCTCTGACCCGCTCCGTTGCTCGGAGATGTTGGTGACCGGCCAGGAAAGATGAGGGTTTGCGCGGGGCTGCTGCGCGCTGTCCGTGCATCCCAGGGCAAACAGATGGAAAAGGAGGAGGCTGCCGGCCCTCGGGTGCCCGGGGCTGTCCCCGAGGCACCAGGGGGCTCTGTGGGGACGAGCCAAGGCCTTGGGCAGGGGCTCAGAAGGGCTCCTCCGCCCTCCAGGCCCCGTCCCGAGCTCTGTCCTCCCGCTCCGCCGGGGCACTGCGGTCTCTCCCGGTGGCTGTGGAGGTGGGAGGGAGGCTGAAGGGACCTCGGGAGGCCAACTTTGGTGTTGGGTGAAGTTGCCCACGGCCCTGTCCAAACGAGTTATGTCCGAGGGTGGCGATCCTACCAGCTCCCCGTGCCAGTGTTTGTCATGGAAAAAGCTGTATTATTATTACTTTTTTCATATCCAGTTGAAATGTTTCTGGCTGCAACTCGTCCTTTCCCAGCGCCCTCCCCTGCAGCCTCCCCCAAGGCAGCTGCACACGCCGGTGAAATCCTCCCCTTCTCTTCTCCAGGCTGATCAGACTCAGCTCTCTCAGCCTCCCCTCGGACAAACCGCTTTGGACACCTCTTGTCCCCAGCACTTGTCCCCAGGACCCCAATTCATCTGCAGGGCTGTTCTCCAGCCAGTTCCTCCCCGCTGTCCCGTGTCCCGTCCCACACCGGGGCCATTGTTCTGTCTTTGCCTCTGTTGAACCTCACCTGGGTCCCACCGGCCCCTTTCTCCAGCCTGCTGAGGTCCCCCTGGGCGGCAGCACTGCCGCGTATCCGCTTCTCCTCCAGCTGGGACCAGCCACAACCTCAGTCCCATCGTCCCCATCTTAATGACATTCAACAGCCATGTCCCCAGCAGCCAGCCCTGGGGATGCCACCCGCCCTGAGCTGCTCCAGGACGGGTAGCGAGGCTGCATTTCTGGGTGACCTTACAGGCAGCGTCCCCATCCCAGCTGGGATTAGGTCTGTTCTGACATGGCAGGGACTGAGGGGTCCTGGGGTCACCCGAGGCTGGGGTTTTGCTTTGCTTTGTTATTTCTGGCTGCGATTTTTTTAATGCCCTCTCAAAAGGCACGCTTGGCCAAGCATGTGCTTCATGCGACGTGCCTTCCCGACAGCGGGGCGCGAGCCGCAGAGGGCATGCGAGAGCCTCGGGCGCTCTCCCACCAGCGGGACGTAAACAGATAAAACCTGGGAACGCGGCCCGGAAACACGGCTCATCCCGGGCGGCCGAGCCGCCGTGCCGGAGCATCGCTGCCGGCCCCAAGAATCTCCCATTTCCTTCCCACCGGGAGGGCTGGGATGTTCCTGCCGCGCTTCCTGCCCCGGGGCAGTTTGCAGCTGCAGGATGGGAATTTGGGAGAACGGGAGAGCTGGGAGCAAGCGCCCGAGCCCCCAGGGTGAGCGGGATGCTGCCGTCCCTCACCGTGGGTCAGAAGGACTTTGAGGACCACAGGAGCATCTTTGGGTGCCTGAACCAGAGTCAATCCAACCACAACCCCAGGTGACGTTTCCCCACCGCTTTCAACCTGGGAAAACGCCCTGACCGCGCCTCCAGCAGTCTCTGCTTCGGAAA
Source organism: Anseranas semipalmata (assembly GCA_013399115.1). NCBI lineage: Eukaryota > Metazoa > Chordata > Aves > Anseriformes > Anseranatidae > Anseranas > Anseranas semipalmata. Next base: position 22,249 of record VXAA01002599.1, read on the forward strand.
CCTGCTGCCGGTTTCCGAGCCAAATTCCTCCAGGCACATTTTTATCATCCCATTTTTCCTGCCGGGGACAATGGCGTTGCTGGCTGCTCTGCCCGGCCGTTTCCTCCGCTCTCCCAGACAGGAATAGTTAACCTCTGCTCCCCTCTGCTCGCGGCCGGCATCGCAGCACCTCGTGGCTCCGGGGACAACGTGAGCCAGCCCCGGCCCTGGGGAGTTTCAAGTGCAAATAAACAGAGCTGATAAAAAGGCAGCGGTGCTGGAGGAGGAGGGAGAGGAGAGGTGACACCGCGGGCACCGCTGCTGGGGGACAGTCTCTGTTCACAGCGTGGCTCCTCCGTGGGCTGCGGTTGGGTGCCCCAGGTCTCGGTGGCTGAGAGCATCCCCCTGATATGCACGGCTTTGGGTTTGGGACCAACCCACCGTGGAAAATTCTGGGAGAGCACCAGGGCCAGCAGCCCTGGCCAGGGGCTGAGCAGCTCCAGCACACCCCGGGCTGGATTCGGTTGCCCACATGGAGGTGTTTGGGTCCATTTGAGATGTTTGGGTCCGTTATTTGAGGTATTTGGGACAGCCGCATGGGAGACAGCCATCTGCTGGGGCAGCAGGACACCCCAGCACCTCTGCTGGGGACACCAAATCCCACCAGCCTCCATGCATACCCCCCAGACAAGGTGCTTCAACCTGCAAGCTCTGGAACCCGCAGCCACCAGCCCCATCGCCCTTCCCAAGCCTCCCGTCCCTCTGCCCCTACACCCCCTGCACGTGGCTCAAACCCCGTTTTCCCTCCCCAAATCCAGCCTCGGGCACGCCAGCGGGGGCACAGGGCTAGGGCAGCCTCCAAGCCCATTGCCACGTCGAGGTGAAAAAGGAAACAAACGCTTTCCCCTAGAAACACGAATCCCAGGGGGAGATATTTCAGCTCTTGGCCACTTGAGATATTTCGGCTGCTGGCTCGCGCAGTCCTGCAGCTGCCCGCGTGGCCGGGGGACGAGGGCGATGCGGTGCCGGGGAGGAGCCGCGCGTCCCCGATGTAGCCGCTTCCCCAAGGGCACCGGAGGAAGGCTGCCTCTCAATGCGGCTTTGTTGCACATCGGCGAGGCGCTTGGCTCGGCTCGGAGGGAGGTGGTGGCTCGTCCAGCGCCCGGACAAAGAATTTTTCACGCGGCGGGGACAGATGCATGCGGGGTAGGGGTGCACGGAGCCCCCCTTCCTGGGCTCTTCCTTGCTGCTCTATGCAACAGGTCTCTGTCGGAGAGGGCAGCCGTAGCGTTGGCTCCTGATCGAACAGAGCAAGAGGTTCTCCCGGGCAGGACACGGCGTTTGGTTGAGCATGGGCCACCCCGCAGCCCCGGGCAGGGCACGGGGAGCTGGGTGAGTGGGGAGATGCGGTGCTCCAGCAGGCTGGCGGAGCTCCACCAGGCGTCCCCGGGCGAGATGGGCTGCACGGCCCCGCCGTTTCGGGAGGAGGAGAGGAGCACCGCGTCCTTCCCTTTGGCCTGCCAGGTGTCCCAGGGCTGACAGTGGCCGCGTTGCTGCTCTTTCAGTGCGCCGTGGGGCGAGACCCACGACCGAGAGACCAGAGCTGGGGCTGGGTCCCTGCTCCAGGCCTCCATCTCCTCGGCTCCCCACACTGCTGAAGGGTTTGACCGAAGATGTTTCTGCCCTGAGACCGGAGAAAGCTTCAGCAGCAGCCACGGGAGGACGGGACTGCCTGGTGAGTTCGTGCCGGGCTGTACGTGGTGCGTAGCTGTGACCCGAGGAGGCCCTCGGGCGGGTTCTGATCTCCTGCTTTGGTCCCCTGGGTGAGCGTGAGCTGCGGGGGTCAGCGGGGCTCTGGGGAGCCCACGAGAAGCTCGTTTGCAGGATAAGCAATTAATGCTGACAATAATTCCCAGCTGCTGCAGCAGGGAGGGCTGAGCAGCTGAGGCAAGCAGGCGGCTTTCTGCAAGAAATACTGTGTCTAGCAGCAAAAACATGCGAGGTTTTGTTCGCTGGCCAGGATGTGCGTGGGTGTGGAGCTGATTTATGTGATACTCCGCGAGCAGAGCTCGCCCGGAGCTCCCGAGGCGGGAGGACGAGGAGGAGGCTCCGCTCCCAGCAGCTGCTTTGCTGCAGGCTCCTGGCCGGCATCGCTCCTCTAGCCCGGCTCTCCCCTGCTGCAGCTTTCTGCCGAAGGCAGGACTGTGCCTCTCCCGTGAGACCTGCGGCTGAGGTCTGACAGTACAAAATTTCCTCGGGTGCCGGCAGTGGGTCATCTCGGAGCGTAAGGCAGCAGTTCATCCCATCTGCCGCACAGCACCTGCTTTCTGAGCAATTCTTGCCCTCTCGGTTGTGTCCTTCTCCTCCAGCATCGTGGGCGCCGAGGAGAAGCAGGTGGAGAGCGGGGTGCTTGGCCCGGGTGTTTTTAAGGGTAGTTAAGAGCGTGAGCTAGCAGGAAGGAGCTGCGGGAGGACATCGCGGTTTGGACAGGGCGTGCTCCTGGTCTCCTGGCCTCCAAGAGCACGGGTGAAATGGAGAGAAGCAGGGAGACGAGCTGGCAGCTGAGCTGCGTCGCAGACCCAGCCCTCGCTGAGCTCCAAGGGTGGCTCAGCACCTAAGTGCAGGCAACTAAATCCCACCCAGTGTCCCCAAAACAGTCTCGGAGGAGACAACAAGAGGTCCCTCGTTGCCCGTTCCTCTATGGAGCTGCCTGCACCTCGCTGGTGGGCTCCCTCCATGGGCCAGGAGAGTGGCCAGGGGCAGATCTGCTGGAAAAAGCCTCCCCTCCTGGCTATCACATTGCTCTGTCCCTTTTGGGAAGCCACCACGCTGCACGTGGTCCTGCTCCGCATCACCCCACGCTTGCCCTATGCCCCTGCAACCCTTTTCCTGGAAGCATCCCCAGGGGCTGCCCTCCCAGGGAAAAGGGCACTTTATTCCAGGCCAGCCGATTAGGAAAGACCCTGACTCGCTTTACGCTGTTGTCTCCTACTAGAAAGGGAGGGAGAGAAAGCTGCAGGACTGCGGGCACGTGTGCGTGCCTCCGCTCCAGATGTGCATACTAGAGAACCGAGTGAATTTGGTTGAAACTGGTTTGCTGGAGCAGGCAGCCTTCCATTTAAGAAGTTTCTGATATCTCGGACTGCACTGCACCGCACAGGTTCAAACAAACAAAAAAAACCACAGAAAACCTCGTCTGGTATGTGTGAAATTCTATTAACCTGTGGCCCGTGCTAATGCACGGGGCAGAAACAAGCCGTGCAGTAGGAGAGCCCATCCTGCTGTTATTCCTTGTAATGGGAAGCTTCCACCAAACCGGCCAACACAAATATTTGCAGCACAGGCAGGGGCTGCCCGAAGGGAGCTGAGGCGGCAGGAACGCTCCTGTCCCCGGGCAGGAGGTGACATCACCCGGATTCCTTCGCTGAGGAATGCAGGATTTGCCGTCTTCCCTGCCAGTAATTGCTTTTTGAAAACAGACCTGCCCAGGGATGCACGTTTCACCCGGCCCCGTCCATTGCATAGCCTGAAGGCCCCCGTTCCTCTTCTCTTCCACGGCATTTGCAGGGCTGCTGCATGGATGGGCATGAAAAATGTTGAAGGTGCTCATTTCCCCAAATCGCAGGTCAAAGCACCCAAACTTCCATCCGGGACGGACTGGGAAGGGACTGGAGCTGGTGAGGGGAGTGATGGCTAGGGCTAACTCGAGCACAGCTGTAATTCCCCTTCCACACAGCCCCTGGCCTCTCCGTCGGGTTGAGCATCCCCATCTCCAGTCCCCTGGCTCCGCGTTGGCTCCAGCTTCAGCAAACTCCACTGGAAAGGGATGATGGTCACTAACGTCCAGATGTCATCAGCGCTTCCACCGGCCTCGGCCACGGCAGAGGGGTCAGTTCCTGCGGGATGGAGGCCGTTGCCGGCATTTCAATAGCTGGAACTAGGTGTAGTTGAACTGCCCCGTTATGAGTCCAAGGGGTGATTTAGTGGTTGGAAAGGCACGCAGTTTTTTGCTCCCAGTGCCTGAAAGAGGATGGCTGGCAGGAAACGGCTGCGCTGTTCTCCAAGGCAGGGGTGGGTTTGCTCCTGCACTGATTCTTTAATTTTCCGTCAGGTTTTGGAAATTGTTGGCTATTACAACTGGACAATTAAATCCAGAGCAGAGAAGAAGGGCTCTGGCCAAAGGAAAAAAAAAAAATACTTGATCAGCTGAATTTTTGAAACGGGGATGGAGTGAGGATGCTTGAATGCAGAGCAGCAGAGCAAGGGCTGCCTGGGGTCTGGGGCTGCAGTCCTGAGGGTGGTGAGATGTGGCATCAGGTGTGCCGGGAAAGGGTCTGCCAAAGCTTGGTCATTTCTGGAGGTAGCATTATAGGTAAAACCAGTGGGGCCAGAGGCAAAGGGGAGGCTGGGGTTATGGTGGGGCAATGCGATGGCATTTTGTTAAGGGTGTGGGCAGAGGAGAGACACACATCCAGGCAGGACACAATGGTGTAGCTGCTTGGGGTCATACCCACATGGGACAGAGGGGCAGCACCATGGGACAAGTGCATTCCTAGGGGTCACCTAGAGATGGCACGGAGGTGGCAGAGCAGCACTGAGGTTGGCTCTAGATGGTCGAGGTGAAGGCTCCCAGGCTTTGAGGGCAATAGGGACCCAATGAACAGCCAGGAAAAAAGGCATGGATGGATGAAGATCTGCACTGAGATGAGGTCAGGAAGCTCACAGGCCCCATGTTCATCACGGCTCAGTGGGCTGGAGATTGCTGCGGGACTCTGCTCCAGCTCCTTGCAGCCGCATGCATGGCCCGCAGGGCTCTACCTTGTCCATCCGTGAGCAAATTGTCCTGTTGCAAAGCAACGCTGCAGAACATAATTTGTATTTTTGGTTCATGTCCGCTAAGAAAAGGGCAGGGACTTCTGTTGTTGCTTAGTCTTTCTGAGAAACACAGATGGTGTTGCGGTTTCTTAATTATTTCTGTCTGGAGGCTAAAGGGAGGATGCCTTGAAGAGGAAGGGAGGGAAAGGTCCAGAGATGGAAAGAGTGAATTTTCAAGATCTTCCCACAACTTCATCTTCTTCCCTCAGCTTCTGGTTACGGCCAGGTCATGACTGCAGCTATTCACTCCAGAAATTTTCCAGGGGGTTTCCCGAAATACCAAAATGTGGTGGGCTGGGTGTCCAGCAAGCGACCATTGCCGGAGCCCTGGTGAAGAAGACAAACCTCGGTCAACCAGCAACAAACACGGCGTCCTGATCGCTTCCTGTAGGTGTAACTGATACCCTGACTTGGCATTTCTAGGAGCTGTTTATCACACATGGAAGGAGGATCAGGGTTTTTTTCTTTTGTACTCCCTTGCCTTTGTGTTTTCCAAGATTTCTACCTTCAGGAGCATCCTGTTGTATCAGCAAAGAGAGAGAAAAAAAAAAAAACAACTCATTTAGCTTCCCACTTGGCCCGGGCTGTGGATCAGCCCCGCGCACCGGAGCATTGTTGGCTCAGCCCCGCGGCCCTGCTCCTCCATCAGCTGCGGAGGCTCCCCCGTGTCAAAGGCGAGGAAGGGCTGTCCACCTCCTCCTCCTCCTCCCACATCTCCCCCTCTTCCCCTTCCGCCTCAACATGCTCATTCATGAAAAAACGTCTGTTGGATGGACGTGGAGAGAGGAATTAATGTTGGCGCGTTTTTTCCATGCGTTGGCCAAGGGAGGTTGTAGGCTCAGAGGGTTTTAATCTTTGTTTTCACAGCTGGATTCGATATTACCCTTTCTTCTCTCCAGCTTTTTATTGCTGCTCGCTCCCTCCGAGCAACCTGTTGCAAAGCAGAGCGTTGAAGCACAGCCTGTGCTTGGCTTCCCCAGGGGCAGCGAGCGTGGCTGCCCGCACCTCGGGACCGAGGACCCGCACGGCCCCACCTGTTCGTTAAGGATTATTTTCAGGCTCTAAGAGATTTACGCTTCCTTTTGCTGGGGTCCTGCGTCCAGGAGGGCAATGCTGCAGTGAGGAAGGTGCCATCTCATGAGGATCCTCTGAGAGCTCTCCTGGCTCCTTCCCGCCTGGCGCCACGTGGGGTGAAGACGTCCTGGCAGCAGGGACCAGCTTGGTCCATCCTTTGGTAGGAGCGGGCAGGCAGCAGGGTGGGGAGGTGTCTGTCTTAGCCCTGTGCATGGGGTATGATGGGGCCATAGCAAACCCTCAGGCACATGGTCCCAACCTAGGGACGTCATGGAGTGGGGTGCTGTAGGGTTTGGTGGTGCTGCTGTAGGGTTTGGTGGAGGTGGTGAGGATTTGGTGGTGCTGGTGTAGGGTTTGGTGGTGCTGCTGTAGGGTTTGGTGGTGCTGTGTAGGGTTTGGTGGTTCTAGTGTAGGGTTTGGTGGTGCTGGCATAGGATTTGGTGGTGCTGTGTAGGGTTTGGTGGAGGTGGAGCAGGGTTTGGTGGTGCTGCTGTAGGGTTTGGTGGTGCCGATGAAGTCTGGTAGTGCTGTTGTAAGATCTGGTGGGACTGGTGGGACTGGCACTGGTTTGGATAACTGTCCAGCACAGCAGGCAGGCAGGCATGTGCCCATGCCCAGCATGGTGGCCAGGCTGGGGAAGGTGCCATCACCTCCCCACTAGGTACCCAAGGGCTCTGAAGGTCTTATCAGTGCCAAGGCCTGCTTCAGGCACCAGCATGGCCCAGGGCCAGATGGGACCGGCTCCGTTCCTGCGTGGACGCCAGCCTGCGGCCACCTCTCCTCCTCACTATCTATCTCCAGGGGGTGCCAACCTGTCCGGCGTCAGCGGGTGGGGGCCCACCTACACAAACACGGCCAGGAAGGCTCCCGGCCCTTCCCACCCCGCGCTCCTTTGGGTCAGACCGGCCGTCCTTCGCCAATGCTCCCGTCCCCAGGGCTCCTGGGGAAGGTACCGCACCGCTCGCCCGGCACCGGGCACTGCTCCGGGCATTTCTCTCTTATATTCCTCTTTTCTGTGTGTAGACACTGTTTAAATATCTCTGTGTATAATCAGCTAAGTGGTCATCTAAATATTTACTGGTGATACTGGTGTAACAGTAAATCTCGGTCAGCAGAGTAGAAACCTGCCCCGGTCACGCTGGGAGCCCGGCCAGAAGGATAGGAAAGCACTTGTAGTAATAATGTTTCCTTTTTTCTTTATTTTCTGTTCTGTCTGTTATCTAAGAACAGCTGGCAAGAGCACATCCACCCCGTTTGTTTCCTCGTTTATCACGCTCGAGTCCCTCACGCTCCTCCCTTTTTAACTATGTTTAAATCTTACTAGGAATGGAAAAACATCATAAAGTCGCATCCAAGTGTCTGGTCCCTTTGCTTCGCCCTTTGCTTTCTTGTCGCCAATATCCTCATGTAGCAGGCGCTGGGTTTTTGTGGACAGAGGACGCCGGGTGGTCCCCGCTCCTCCGTTTGCTGAAATCCAGATGTGCAGGCGTCGCCACAGCTGCGCGCGGAGCAGGCAGCCTCGGGGGGACGTTTTGGTGGCTCGGGGCAGCAGCGCTGAGGTCTGCAGCGCGCAGTTTACCCGGGGAGGGAGCGGGGATGGGTTTGTACGGGGGAGGGATGGTTTGGCAGCCGTCCCCGGCCCTTTTCCCCATTTGCACAACGGCTGGGTCACGGCGTGGCCTCGCTGTTACGGTTCCGTCTGGCCTGGCAAGTCGGAGGCTCCTCCGGAGCCAGGGGGTTGGGAAATAGATGCTCCGGAGGTGCGTGGGGGGATTTGCAGAGAGGTTCAGTGTCGTGGATGCGCGTGTCCCGTTCAAACGGGATTTGGGTTTATCTTACGAGTCCTGCTACCTGAGCTCCTGCAACCAGGCCGCCCACTGAGCTGCCGGGTGCTGGCTTCAGGAGACCCCCATTGCATTCTGAGTGGGTCTCAGCACCCTCAGCGAATGCCACACCCAACCCAAAGGACCTTCACGAGCTCGGCAGCTCCTCCAAACCACGCACGCTGCCGCTGAAGGCGCTCAGGCGAGAGTTCTGCCCGGAGGCCGGCGCGGGATGGGGCAGGCACCTGGCACTGCCTGTTCGTGGTGCGTAACGAGGTTGGAAGAGGGAGCATCACACGAAGGCAGGTAGAGCGTGGAGCTGGTTCACGCGGCTGGGCTGGATCCTGCGGGTCCCAAGTTCTCATGCTGGGCTTCACCAGCGCTGGGGGGGTTAAGAAACCTCTACCAAATCCCCAACCCGTCCCCAGAGCTGTCTTCCCTATGGCGCTGTGGTTCGGGCAGGTGGACGTCTGACAGATGAGGCACGTGATGATGGAGATGACACCATCATTTTTCTTATTGGAACTGCTGCAAAAATAGTCAAAGGTATTTTCAGGTATTTGCAAGAGGGATTTGGTGAGGAAAGCAGGAGGAGGTGTCAAGCAAGTCGTGGTTTGCTCGTGTGGAGTCAGAGAGGACACGGCCATTCTGCCTTCGCTTGGGGAGTTTGCTGTCTGTACCCCCAAGCTCTAAGATGCCCATTAACACAGAAATGCAGTCCCCAGCCTGGCTGATACTGATGCAGGTGCTGGACACTGGATGGTGTTTGCATCACTGGAGAGCGTGGTGACCAGAACAGGCTCAAAAGTGTGACCGTCTGTATGCGCAGCCACTCTGGTCCCAAGGAGGACACAGTGCTTCAGGCAAAGCTGCTTAGATGTCCTTCGTTCGGGTTGGTCCCTGTGCAGGGTCCCTTCCCTTGACACCACCCACGTGTTTCACGCAGCTGAAAACCGGGGGAAAGCCTTCTCCTGGGCTGCTCGACGTGAGCCGGGGACCTCACCCTGCGGCCCTTGGATGAGCCCAGAAGCCACGGTCGAACCTCCGATCTTTGCTCCCCTCGTTCCTCCTCCCTTTTCCTGGGGCTCTTCCAAGCCCCCCTCTAACATGCTGCCTCTGCCCATTGACAGGTGTTAGGGGAAAAAAAAAAATAAAAAACCATGCTGGAACAGCCGAAAACATGTCCGTTTTCAGTGCAACTTGACTTTTTTCCAGCATTCCCTCATCTTTCCCACGCACCCTGGCGTTTTTCCTCTTGATGCACCTCTGCTCAGTGAACCACAAAAGGAGGAGCTACTGCGGGGCGATGACAGGCGGAGGTGATGCGCCGCGAACTTTTGCACGTCCATTGTTGCCCGGGATCCACTTCCTCTGCCTTTTATTGATTTTTTTTTTTTTGGAAATATTTTTTTGTGCAAATTCAGGAAGGTCTCCAGCAAGTCGAGCCTGGCCGGGCTTCACAGGGCCACGCTGGGAGTTTATTGCTTCCTGTTATGAGCCGCGAGGGGGTGGTGGGAGAGACGCGGCCGGGCGCTAACGCAGGTACTGCCCCGGCGCACGGGGTGGGGCTGGAAATGGCCCTTTTTTCCTCTTCGCTTCTCCGTCTGCTTCAGGAAAGGGAAGCAAATAAAGGGAATAATTGGCCTTTGCAGAGACCTCTGGCTATTGAGGCAGGTCTCTGCCTTCGGTCTGCTTGCTTTGGAGCAAGAACAGACGCGGAGAAAAATGCTATAAAGGGTTCGCCGAGCAATGTCCTCGTGGGTCCCCATCGCGGTCCCTTTCTTGCCACCTCTTGGTACATCGGCCTTGAAAACTTCAGCAAAAAGGTTCCCGTCAGAAAAAATATGTGGTTTTGTCAACATCGAAATTTATCTCAGGAATGTGTTCATCGCAGCGAAAATTTCAGCTGGGAAGGGCTGGAATAAATCGCTTCTGCGCTCCAGCCCGGGCTTAAATGCTTCCTCTGGGCTTTTGTGCTTTGTGATTTAAATCTTATTGTTATTTTCCTTTATTGGATTTTTGTTGTCATTTTCAAAGTGAAGTGCTTTTACCTTTCCGCAGTTGTGATTCAGTGAAATCCCAGGGAAACATTTCACTGCTTTTCAGCAGAAACATTATTCATCCTGCTAACATCTGGCTTTTTCCTCCAATTACCAACCAAACCAAATTTAACAGAAATTCTGTTTTCTGACCTATCTTCTGGGCTAACTGAGGCCAAACCATGGTCCGAATTTAGTAGCGATTGAGAGCTAGAGTTTATGTTTTCAGAGTGCATTAAAGAAAGCAGCCTTCACCTTGTTTTCAAGCACCCTTATGTTACGCAGCCAAAATCCCCATGGGCTGTTTTTTTCTCAGTTTGGTCCTTGCAAGAGGCAAAGACCCACCACAATGCCCTGATCCAGATCGAAACCTTCTCGGGTTGATCCACCAAGAAGAGATGGAGGCAGAGCAGAGATCCCAAAGAAATGAGCCTGATGATGAACGGGTGGAGGCCTCCACTCCCTGCAGTGAACGCGCCTTATTTACGCTGGGGTTGTCACCACCGTTCTTCACCTATCCCAAAGCTTTGCTTCTTCCCCTGCTGGAAGCGGGCGGGCTGTCCCAAACACCTTAACACGAGAGGCACAGCGCCCAGCCCGGCCGCACGTCAGCGGGGCAATGGCACAGCTCGGGTCCCTGCCACACCGAAGTCTCCCGAGACTCCAGGCGTGAATCAGGAGCTCCGATGGGAGCTGAAGGCCTCTTTCCCATCAGGAAATGGAAGGCAGCCTTGAAAATTCCCCAGTGAGATAAATGCTCGGACCTTTCTGCAGCACTTGGTTTACTGCTCCGCAACCTTTGGATGTAAGGAAAAAGGCAAGTAGAAATTTGCTGAGTCTCATAATTTTTGGGGCCAGGCTGGATAGCCATGGTTGCTGCTTATCACTGGCATGGCAGGGAGATGTAGCACCACACATCGCTGTGATTAGTGACGGCAGTTATTCATTTCAATGGGACATCTAAGAGAAACACATTGAGATCAGTTCTCTGAAATACCAGCAGTGCCAAGCCTTCATTAATTACATCCACTCCCCCTCCGTCCCCACCTTCTCCTTTGTTTCCTTTTCTCGGTGCCAAGCACAAAATGGAGCCCAGGGCACAGGATGCTGCACTGCGAGTGAGAAGGCGCCTATCGCTGTTCTAGCCTGTAACATTTATTCATGGCCAGCAAAGCTCTGTTTGGTCTCCAGTGTCTGCCTTGGAAGGAAGAAAACACAAACTGTTTATAAGTGCGCATACCCCTGCCACTCTCTGTTATTACCCTGGATACCCGCAGCGAAGGTTTTGGCACTCTCACAACCTGCTCGGACGGTCAAAACCCAACAAAACCGCGCAGGAGAAAAAGCTCGGCCTCCGGCCCTCTGCCTCCTTCCCCGGGCGATGGTTTGGTTCGGTGTGATGGGAACAGAGCACAGTGCCCGGAGAGGCTGCGTGACCCGCGGGATGGGGACCGTGCTGAGCTGCCTTTTATCTCTAAGCCGCTGCCTGCGCTCCTGCAGAGCCTGGAAGTTGTTCTCAGCTGGTTATTTTTAACTAACTAATAATACTTCTCGCAGCTCCAGCCTGCGGCGCACAGAGCTGGTGGAAGTCTTGCCACAGCCTGCGGTGGGAATGGGATTTTGGGTAGCCGTGCCTCCGGTCTGATGGGTCTCACAGTCCTTCAGAGGTGTGAAATGTGCTGGAAGCCGGGTGGGAGAACGCTCCCAAGCAGTGGCCCTGTGGAGGTGACCGCCAGGTGACACACCGCGCTGTCCCCAGATGTGCCCCTCCGTGCCCCTCCAGGATGCTGGAGGCCAGACCGAGCCCTGGGAACATGCAGGGGTAACGCGAGCATTTTCTCCTTCTCAGTGGGGTCCTGATGGTCCAGGGAGGTCGGGGCATTGCTGGAGGAGATCTCCAGCCCTGGTGGTGTCTTGAACCAGCTCCGTATCCCTCCACGTCCGTTCGAAGTGTGAGCTTTGTAGGTGTGCTAAGCACTTAAGTTGAAGCATGCAGCCAGGGACATGACCATTTAACCTCTTTAGGGGCTTATTCCCCCCTAAATCCCTTCCCCAACCTGTTTTCCCTAGTGTGGCAGCCATCCCGCAAGGATATGTTCACCCCTACATTTAACTTTCCCAAATACAAGGATTTTTTCCCCCTGCCTATCAGAGATGGCTACTTCTGAACAACAAATTAACTTACCACTGCATAAGGGTAATTAGTTTATAACTTAAAACCTCCAGGAGGGTTACTGCCCCACACCCAGCTGTGCCAGCCCCTCTGCACACAAGCCCTTGCAGCTCTCAGCGCGATGCCAGCATGGAGAGGTGCAGAAGACGCTGCTGCTGCTTGCAAGAGCATTTATGTGAGGTGCTCCACCGGGCAGGAATCGCTGCTCCGCATCCCTTGGGGCTTTTTGGAAACTGTAGTAAATATCCTGCTTTGTCAGGACCCTCCTGGGATAGGAGTTCCTGATAAACTGTGTGTTTTCTAATGTCCCCCTCGATCAAAATGTGCATCCTCACGTGCTTTCTCCCCTCAAAGGCTGTGTCTGATCCCTTCTGTGACTTGTTGGCTGCTGCTTCCTTCTCCTCCTGGGGACACTTTCTGCCTCCACTCCCTGTTTTGATCCAGCAGCCCCCTGGAGCCCCAGCCCTGATCCTGGCGGTGACAATGACAAGGCTCCCCATGGATGGAGCAGGGACAAGAGGTGCCCCCTGGACCACTAGGAGTGAGGGTTTCTTCTCCACTTGCCTTAGGCTTTATGCACATTCCCACGTGTCTTATTTCTTTTGCCTTCTGCAAAGAAGCCAGAAAGTCCTAGCGTGTGTCCAAAAGCCCTTCCCCATCCTTCGTCAGCCCTCTGCCCGCATCCAGGAGCTCCGAGGGTGCACCACCTCTCCCAGAGAAAGCCTTGCCTCGGGGAGCAGCAGCGCAGGACCTTCAGACTGCTTCTCCTCACCACTGAGCCTTGCCTCTTTGTTATTATTTTTTTCCACCAACTCTCTGCCCAAGGAGCTTTTGCCAAAATGCGTTTTCCACATGTTCCCTATTAGTCATGCTCTCTGTCTTACAACTCTGTTACCAGCGCCACTAGCTGATGCTATTAATTTACTTCCAGCCGGCTCGAGAGCTCGGCAGCAAAATTCCAGGCAGCGTTCCTAAAACCAGCCCCGGCAGCTTGTTTGGATTTAAAACCGATGCCTCCTTCCTCCCCGGTATATATAGCACCTTCTCCCAGGGCTCGGGCAGACCCGGCGAGGCGCGGCGGGGCAGGAGGTCTCGGTGGGACCGGGCTGCCCCAGAGGCGGGGTCTGCAGCGCGTTAAATACGTCCCAGGAGCTCCGGTTTCCAGCGGCCGGGGCATGGCTTGACCGCGGCGGCGGCGGGAGTTTATCTAGGGCAAGGCACAGGAATGCCGACGGAGGAGGGCGAGCGGCCGCAAGAAGCACCATGTCTCCGTGAGTACATTTTCCTTTGTTTTCCCTTCGGTTTAAACAACTGGGTGGGAAGCGAGCGGAAAGGAAGGACGTCCAGATAGCACGGATTTGTTGTTGTTGTTTTTTTTTTTTTTTTGGTATTATTATTTTTTTCTCCTTGTTCTGCTTATTTTAGACGCGGGTTTTAAAGTTTTCCCAGTTCCAACACTTGTGTCTGCAATCGCACAGAGGGGTCGGTGGATTTGGGGAAGTAACCGTGATAAGATCCCAGAGCCGACAGCTAATTCCTGGCTAAAATTTTCACTATTTGAAGGCTGAGCCACAGGCATTAGGAATGCTGCTGTCGGGCTGAGAGGTCCAACCCTCTCTTTGTAGCTTTTTCGAAGTGAAACATGTGCCCAGCGTGCATTTCATCCACCGCACATCAGCCAGGCTGGGGATGTGTGCAGGTGGATGACGGAATGAATGGATTTCTGAGCCGGAGGGGCTCTCGTGGGATCGCCCCGGCAGATAATTGAGCTGCATGAACCATCTCTTCCCATCCATCTACCTGCTGCAGATCCTCGCAGCCGTTCCCCCAGGGAGCTCGGCTGCGGGACCTCTCCGCTGCGCGGAGGAATGAGGTCTGCAGCACGTGGACGATGCAAAAATCCATTTCTTGTGCTTCGATAGCCAGCAGCGTGCAGAGATGAGACATAGTCCTTGCCTGTTATCGTCCTCCTCATCAGCAAAAGTGAACAAATCCTTCCTCGGAAGCTTGTTTGCCTTAGAATCGATTTAAAAATACGTTAGCATATTACCCCCCGTGCAATTAAAGGCACTGAAATCTCATGGCGGGAAGTAGAACAGAGCCGACCGCGGGAGGGTTTTTCCCCTTGTTTCCTTCAGCTGCTGCTCTCGGACGCGGTGCCAGGAGCGTGGGTGGGCACGCAGGAGCGTCCCGCGGCCGTCCAGGTGCGATCACGCACGGAGCAGGCTCCGGGGCCGCAGCAGCAGCCGGGGGCTGTTTCCTGCAGATGTTCCTGCAGGTCCAGATGTGCGCGGCGGGCTGAGCGGGGGGCTGACAGCTCTGGCCGGCAGCTGGCATCCACCGACCGTCTTCTCCGAGCACCAACCCGCCGTTCCTGCTGTTTTGCGCTTTCTCTCCCCAGCGCAGGGGGTTGTGAATGTTTTAAGCCAACGTTGTCGGGTGCTCCTTTCTGAAATGTGCCTCCCTGGGGAGTCGGTGGGGGCTTTGCTAACAGTCCTGACTAATGTCAGATCGAAACTTGAACATTTGCTCCAAAATTTGTCATTACCTGGGTCAGGCCCTCACTGCCCTAGCCCAACTGCTGCTGGGAGGTGACTCCAGTCTGCATGAATTGTGTCATAGAATCACAGAATCATGAATCACAGGATCACAGAATGGTTTGGGTTGGAAGGGACCTCAAAGCCCCCCCAGCTCCAGCTGGAGGGACCCCTCCCACCAGCCCAGGCTGCCCAAAACCCCATCCAGCCTGGCCTTGGGCACTGCCAGGGATGGGGCCTCCACAGGTCCTCTGGGCAGCCTGCTCCAGCGCCTCACCGCCTTAATAGTAAAGAATTTCTTCCTTATATCTAATGTAAATCCACCCTCTTTTACCCTAAAACCATTATCCCTTGTCCTGTCACCACACCCCCTGACAAAGAGTCTCTCCCCAGCCTTCCTGTAGCCCCCTTTAGGTACTGGAAGGCTGCTATAATGTCTCCCCAGTCCTTGAGCACCATTTGCAAAATGGTGAATTGTCCCCAGTGCCAACCTTAGAAACCCTTTAGGAGAGCCCTGAGATGACAAATGAACTGCTCTACAGGACATTTGAAGCCCGTGTTTTAGAACGAGCCTAATTTGGGGCTTGCAGCTGACTGGGGATGCGGATGGGAGCCATCAGGTGGCTGAACGCTGTGTGCTCCACCCAAGCCCCAGACCTGCCTCGGCTGGACACGGATGCTCCAGAGGTGGAGGCACTGTGTCCCGCAGCGGGCAGTTGGCACCCCAGGGCCTTCCCTTCCCACTCTCCAACAGCTGGAGTTTGGCCGAGTGTGGGGATTAATCCTGCAAATTGTATAACGCCCCGTTCTGCCCATAACTGAATATGGACACAAAGCAGAGGAAGCGTTGAAGACAATTTAAAGTGGGTCCACTGAGTCTAAAAGAAGCGAAAGGCACTCAAAGGGGACGCTTTCCTGTCTCATCCCCCCAAAATAATTTAATGCTAGACCCAATTTCTTCAATAAATAAAGAATAGCTCTGTGGGGACCGCTTTCCACGTTCTTCTGCAGTGGTTGAGCTGTTGTATCTGCAGCAGCATTTCTGTCCTGACCATTGGGTCTGAGGCTGATGTCTTGACCATCAGGTCACTTTTGGGGCAGGAGATGAGGATTCTGGTCCCAGTAGCGTTGAGAGCTGTTGTGCTTCAGCAGGTAAGCTGAGGGGAGAGAGGAGACCTTCCTCACCTCTTCTCCTGGCTGCAGCGAGCCATTTCCCAGCTCCCTGCCTCGGTTTCTCCAGCTGCAGGACAAGAATAACAGCCCTCGCCACCATCTGCAGTGCGTGTGAAGACTTGGGGGTTTGGGTTCGCAGAGGTTTTGTTTGATCTAGAAATAGCAGGGTTAGAAAATTCCATCTGCCGGCTCTCGAGAGCCCTCGACAGTGGAGGAATTTAGCTGCATCTCGAGCCTTGGACCGCGCTGCTGCAACCCAGGGCAGCGCGAAGGCGAGCGCTGAGCAAACCAGAGCTGCTTGGCTCCCGTCCTAAGAAGCAGCGTGAGCAAAATAACATTCCAGGAAGGCAAAACGTGGAGAACAGAGCAAGTCACGTTCCACGTCTTGCTCCTGTGCCGGCTGCTGCTCGCGGCTGCTCCCACCCCGTGCCCAGCCGGGTGGTGGGGTCAAAGCCTGCGGTGAAAACCTCAGGGTGTGATTTTGTGTTTCCATGTAAAAGTGGTGCAAAGCCAGGTTAGGACCAGGCTCAAGCCTTGTGGTATCATCTGGACATTTTGCTGGGGCCATCCGCTGAGCCATCCCACACTGCGGCCGCGCGCTGCCCCACGCTAACCCTCCAGTGGCCGCGCTCAGGCACTCGGCTCCCACGTCCACCACCAATCCATCCCCTCCTCGCCTCTGCTCGGGCAGCAGCTGGCGGGGGGACTGGGCTCACGGGGGCCGATTGACCGCCTGATCCGAGCCTGAGGGTCGTTCGGAGGTGCGGGAAGGATGAGGGTCCTGCTGCCCCCCTCGGTGCCCCTCATGCCTGGGTGCTTTCCCCCTGCTCTCACCCCAGGTTCGTGCCAGGTCTGCTGCCAGGCCAGCCGTGCGGGTACCGCCTGCCTTTAGCGATGCCTGGGGCAACCCAAGGAGCCTGGGCTGAGACCCCGCTGCAAATCAAGTGGTTAGCACACAAAATGGTTCCTCTTCCTGCCCAGCTGTCCAGGTCTTCTAATAAATGCATGGTTTTCTCTGCAAGCTTTTGAAGGTTTATTTTTAAAACAGCCTGCATTTGATTTAAGCATTTGTTTTACTTTGTTTTTCAAAAGGAACTTGAAAGGGACATCAGCCTGTAAATATAAATATTCCCATTCTTTTGCTGATCCTTTGCATTTTTCTGGGCTTGTAAATGAAAGACATTTTCAGCATCCCCTGCTCTCGCATTCAGCTCGGGCGCTTGAGCCCCTGGCACACAAGCAAGAGTATTGCAAGCTAAGCGCCCTTCTGTGTGCCTAGGTGGCTTCCATGGTGCGCTGCGTTCAGTTTTAGTTACCCAAGCCCTTCCTACAGCTGAGCAACGTCTTGACACAGGCAACAAAATGCGTAGCTGGGATGTTAGCTTACAGCTATGGTTTCTTCTTCCCTTCTTCCTGCAGGTTATAACTGAGTAGCCCTTATGACCAACATGAGCTGGAGCTTCCTAACCCGCCTGCTAGAAGAGATTCACAATCACTCCACCTTTGTGGGGAAGGTCTGGCTCACCGTGCTCATCGTCTTCCGCATCGTCTTGACGGCGGTCGGGGGAGAGTCCATCTACTCCGATGAGCAGAGCAAGTTCACCTGTAACACCAAGCAGCCCGGCTGCGACAACGTCTGTTACGATGCCTTCGCACCGCTGTCACACGTCAGGTTCTGGGTCTTCCAGATCATCATGATATCCACCCCTTCCGTCATGTACCTGGGCTATGCCATCCACAGGATCGCCCGGTCCGCGGAGGAGGAGAAGAAGTTCAAGGGATTCAAGAAGAAGAAGCAGTTTGCTTTGAACTGGCAGGCGGTGCGCAACATGGAGGACCCGATGGAGGCAGATGAAGAGGAACCCATGATCTCTGACGACACAGCAGACAACGAGAAAGCCAAAGCCAAGCCCAAGAGCAAAGAGCAACAAAAGCACGATGGGCGGAGGCGCATCCAGCAAGAAGGACTGATGAAAATCTACGTCTTCCAGCTGCTTACCAGGGCTTCATTTGAAGTTTGCTTTTTGATAGGGCAGTATTTGCTCTACGGTTTTGAGGTAGAAGCTTATTTCGTCTGCAACAGACTCCCTTGCCCTCACACTGTGGACTGCTTCGTGTCCCGGCCAACAGAGAAGACCATCTTTCTCCTGGTGATGTACGTTGTGAGCTGCCTGTGCTTACTGCTGAACATGTGCGAGATGTTTCACCTGGGGTTCGGCACCATCCGAGATGCTATTCGCAACCGGAAAATCAACAGCTTTAGGCAGCCCCCCTACAACTATGCCTACCCGAAGAACATCTCCTGCCCTCCCGAGTACAACCTGGTGGTGAAATCCGAGAAGTCCACCAAGATCCCCAACAGCCTGATGGCTCACGAGCAGAACCTGGCTAACGTCGCTCAGGAGCAGCAGTGCACCAGCCCGGATGAGAACATCCCAGCAGACTTGTCCACCCTCCACAAACACTTGCGAGTGGCCCAGGAGCAGTTAGACATAGCGTTTCAGAGCTACAGCAGCACCCAGGCCAACACGCAGCCTTCTCGAACCAGCAGTCCCGCCTCGGGTGGCACGGTGGTAGAGCAGAACAGGGCCAACACCGCCCAGGAGAAGCAAAGTGCTAAACCTAAGGCCTGCTTGGAGAAAGGGAGCTCCAGCAGTAAAGATGGGAAGACGTCTGTATGGATCTAGCTTGTCTGGCAGCAGAGAGGGCAGTGTAAGTGCGGTTTTTATTCCGGTTTGTTTCTGGTTTTCGGAATTGTCTTGAGTTCATTTCACAGGGCACAGGCACAACTTTTATAGAAAGTCAAGAGAGAAGAGGAGTTTCGGACCAATTTAGTGCTGTCTTCCGGTGCATTAACAAAAGACATTTCCTTCCTCTTCCCAACACATTCTCCAGCTGGGAAACTCCAGCGAGCAACAGCAAACGCTGCATCCCACCGAGACCGGACGAGCCGCCGCGATGGGAAGCGGAGCTGCTGCTGGCTCGGGGAGGAGTTACGCCTGCAGCAAGCAGCTCCCCTCCTGCATCGCGAGGCTGCAGGGCTGTAGGTCAGACAGCGTTTAATTACTAAATATCCTTAATCAGAACTAATTTCCGATCCCTTGATTAGAAGGGAAAACGACTGGTCCGTTGCATGAACTTTCGCGGCGTGCTCCCAGCCAACGTCCTGCCCGAATCTGCAGACGCGCCACCAGCATCGCTGGAAACGAAGGCGGCCGAGGTGGCACCCGCACCGCCAACACGGGGACCCGAGAGCACAGCACAGCGCTGAAGGTTTGCATCTTTTATCCCTCTGCGCTGAAGCCAAAAGCAAACACGGTCAAACACGACGCAGCAGGAGTTGGCAGTGACATTGCTTTTACTGGTGTCTGCGTAGGTGTGATGGGAGCCACGGCAGTTACGGTGTTTTTAACAAAGCGCTGCTTCACATCATCAGAAAGTGCCTTTATGTAACCAGGAAAACAAAATCGTCAAGGGTTTTGACTGCTTCATTTGCTAATTTGAGTAGAGATCAGAAGATCGGTGTTGGCAGATTTGTTTTTCTGTTTAATCAAACCCTTCTAACTAGTGGCAGACAGCAGATCTACGCATAGCGTGTATATGACGTGTGTGTGCGTACCTATAAGTATATATATGGACACATATGAACATGTGTGTGCGAATATAGACATATAGAGAGGTATATATAAACGTAATATCAACCCTCTGGTAATTTTACAGCCTTCCACCTCCCCTGGGAAAATCCGGCGGATCCAGAACGACGGCTGATCTCCCTCCTGGAGCAGCCCTGGGGTGACAGCCTCGGCAGGCAATGGGCAGGTTTCCATTTGGGGGGCTCAGCAGAAGATCTGGCCTCCCTGGGGACAGGACCCAGGCCAGCAGCAAGAAGTTTTTCCCTAGTTTATGGACAGCTTTTCTGGGGCTTTGCTTGGTTTTAGGGTGGTGTCAGTGCAGTTGCAGGAGTTTGGGGAGCCAAGCTCCAAGGCTCCTGCTAGTGCTGGATGTGCTTTGTCCGGATGGCTTCATCCCGGGAGCTCAGATGTTCCTGAGGTGCTTGAGGCTTGGCAGGTGCTCTTGCAGCCTCCCAAGAGTCAAATGGTTGATTCACCACCGTGGTCAAGATGAAACTTCACGCGAATGAAGTAAATCCTTACCGAACACAGCACCATCCCCGTGCTGAGCTGCTCCCTCATGGCTGTGCCAGCGCCAAGTCCCCATGCCAGTATTTCTCATCCACTGGATCTATGTAACTTCTTGATGGGCATCTTTCTCACGTCCCTGAGATCAGTCCCTGAAAGCCTCAAGGGTGCCTGTTCTCCACGGCCAGCCTGAAGGACCTGAGGATGGCCTTCAGCGCCTGGTCACATCAGCAGAGCTGCACAACGCCCTTAGAGAACAGTGCTGGTAGCAAAAAAAAAGTAGGTTTAAAAAGATGCAAAGAAACACCCTGCAAGGTGTCCGGCTGCAAATATTCAGTGTGGTTTTGAAAAACAGTCGGGGGAACAGCTTCAGGCTTGTTCCTGGTCCCGCTGAGGGCATTGGTGAAACGCCTGGAGCGCTGCCTGCTCTTGCTGCTGGAGATCTTCCCCTCGAAAAAGGACAACCGCACCCAGGAGGAGGATCAGTGCATCCCCACAGCAGCGATGGTCAGTAGCAACACACACCCGGCACGTGGAGGGACGCTTTGTGCTGTGAATTTTCCACGAGAGGCTCGTACTGATCACACCGCGGGGGTAGGACAGACATATCCGACCGCGCTGTCGCTCCTCGTCCCGTGCGTGGGCACCCGCTCTCCTGCTGGGCCCAGGCAATGCAGGAGAGGCCGGGTGCTGATGGGTGCCACCATGAAGGTACAGGGTGCTGGGGGGGCAGAAGAGGTGCTCCGGGTGGGATTTTGCTCCCTGGCAATTGCAGCCAGCCAGGGCACGAGCCTGTCCTGCACGCTGATGCGAAGCCTTGCTCGTTTTGGATTTCTCCTGCCCGTACAAGCGACACCTCCCTCAGCCCCAGACGTGGCCTGAGCACGTCCCGGTGACTCGGGTGGGCATGGCCAGAGGCAGGGTGAGGTCCTGGGGCTTTCACAGGAGCCCACGACGGAGCCACTTCCACACCTGCAGGTCCAGAGACGCTCAGAGCAGCAGGGCTGGAAGGGAGCGCGGATCTGCTCGACACGAGACGCGAAGAGCCGCTTATTCCCTTTGCTTTGGGGTGTTTGAAGACTGTCTTATCTCCCCCGAGTCTGCTGGAAGCTGGGCAACCCCGCTTTCACCAACCCGCCTCCGAGGGCTGCTGTGCCAGCCTGCTTCTCCTCGGTGCCTTTGGACCAGCACCACCCAGCCCGTGTCTTCCAAGGGATGCGGCAGTGCCGGCCCTCGGGCCAGCATCCCACCACCTCCTCACACACCCATCACCTCCTTCCAAACACCCCGGTCCCCCCCGACGCCTCCTCTTCTGCACGTGTGCTTGTGCAATGCCTGCCCACCCCAAAATGCCTTTTTTTTTCCCGTTTTCACGCCACGGATCCAGCGTGCCGAGAGGGTTTGGGGCGATCGGTCGGTCCTGCGGCCGATCCGCAGCCTCCTCCCGGCTGGTGTCACCACCACGTTTGATACGCACACGCTGTTTTCCAGAGCGGGAGCCAATAATTGCAATATTGATGAGTACTAGAGCCGGGGCAGACGCTTGGGTGATCGATCTCCTCATTGGGCAGGGTAACTGCTCGCTCTGCCGTCCTCCCAGCCGGCCCTGCTTGTCTGTAGGGCTCGAAACCCTCTCTTGCATAAAATGCTCTCCGAATGGGGGCCGATCTCGCTTTCCTATTTTTCTCCAAGTATTTTGACAGGGACCGAAGCACCAGGGCACTTTCCTGGTGGGACTGCTCAGTGCCTGTGGGGGCTGCCGGGGAGGGATGCAGGGTGTCCTGCCCGGTCCCGGGGACTCCTCTCACACCGAGGAGGAGCCGCCCCGGTTCCTCCAGATCCCACCCCAACCACCAGCATGAGTCAGCCCTAAAAATACAGAGGATTATTATTATTGCATCTGTTTAATGGCTCACTTCCCCCTTTCCTCCTCCACTGCTTGGCCTCTAAGCCCTTAGGACCTCGTGTCTTCCACTGAGTCACCACCAGCAACGCGACCGGCGTGCACTGAGGTCTGCAGGAGCGGCTCCTTCCAGGGCAGGAGGAGAAATCCCATCCTTATCAGGAAGGAAAAGGAGAGGAAGGCAAAATAAGCACAGCCACAAGCAAAAGCCCCCTCGCAAACTGCACCGGCAGCTCGAGGAATTTCAAGCAGACGTCTGGCAGCGTCAGCCATGGAAGAAATGCCAGTAGTACAATTAATGCTTTGCTTTTTTTTTTTTTTTGCAGGTTAGTCATTTTGTTCACACTCCAGACAGGTTTAGCTCTGTAGCTGAACTAATCGCAAACATTGACTCTGTCGCTAAGCTTTGCTGGATAAAGTGCCCGCCCCTGCATTTCTGTTCTTCCCATTCAGGGCCAGGAATGTCCCGCGTAAAAGCCAGATTACCTTGTTGCTTGCATTGCATTCCACTGGGAAATACTTGAACTTAACTCAAGGCCATAACCAGTCTGTGCTGTTATGAAGTTTCTGGGATTTTTTTGTTTGTTTGTTTTTTATGTACTAACTGTATTTGTACTAGAAAATTTTTGAGTATGAGGTTGAATCTCTAAGTATTTTTCAGTGTAAATGTTACATCTGGGCTGTAGTTAGAATATTAAGCGTTGGTCAAAAGAGAAAGAAACATCAGCCCAACTCTTCAACCGGCTATTCCACATCCATTACTAATAAAATGGAATAAAACTTCCATTTTGTTACAGTATGCAAAGCGTGTGATGGTTCTGTGAGAAGGGGGCTGAGTGTTGATAAGAAGAAATTCTTCTCAATCCATTATTTGCCTGTTTTAGCCATATAAGACCTCTATTTTCCCAGATACAGCTATAAATCACTGCAAAATATTTTTGCCTTAAGAAGTAGTTGACCTTCTGGTTGTTTGGGATGTGTTGTCTCTCTGATGAATCACTGCCTGCAGTTCCTTCAGGCATGGAGCTGAAGCTGCTTAGAAAAGGCTCTGCTCTGAAAAGTGAGAAAACTTTGCCGAGTCTGGGAGAAGTTACGAGCGAAGCTGCACAAACGATGGGAAAGCACTTGTGAGAAAACCTGCCCTTCCGAAAGACCTCGCTCTTCGCTCCTCCCATTAACCGACAGGCATGTCCACTCACAACCGCTGTCCAAAAAGTCTTCAGGAAACAGATTTGGGGCGGAAACGTGCGTTTTTCTCTGTTTCTCTGGCAGCTGTGGTGTCTCTACGGCTCCTTTGGCACAAGCAGGACCAGCTCCACCAGGAGACAAAGGGGAGCAGGACCCTGCCAGAAGTCCACAAGGGAGATCAATGGTCAGAAGCGCCCCAGCCTCGAAGGGCACCCCCTTTGCAGTGCTACGTAAAGCAGCCGAAAGAAATAAAAGCGTTGGTAAATAACAAGGTGTCCTTCAAAGCAGAGAGGTCTGGGGAACAGGGTGAATTCATCCTGGCTGCTGGCTGCTGGGTTGATACCAAAGCCAAGCACCCATGGGTGGCTGAACTCAGCTTGATGCTGGTGCAGAACTGAACCCTGCGGCGAGTCTTCCTCGCCTGCAGCCTTCATCCCTCGCTTGCAGCCTTCATCCCTCGCCTCGAGGGCTTTGTGTCCCAGCCCGTGGGCAGCCGTGTCCTGTCGCAATGGCTGGGGCGCGTGGCATCAGCGAGCGGTGAGTGGGTGAGGAGCAGCAGCATCCCTCGTCCCCAGGTCACCCCCAAATTCCTGCTGCTGGGGAGCGTGCTGGGGACGGCGTCCCTGGAGGCAGGGCTGCTAGAGGGTGATGGGGCCTCTTGTTACTCCCATCTAATTCCCAGACGAAGGAGAAGTGGCAACAGCAGCCTCAATCTGTACTTCGGGAGTGCACAGAGCGATTGCAGAAATCTCATTTCTCTCGAAAGCCAGGCTACAACACCAGCAACTCTCCAGCATCCCTGACATCACAGGACTCATCTTGTTCGTCCGCTGCTCCATGTTTGCAGACGTTCGTCCTGCCCACAGCATCTCACCAGCTCCCACCCGCCAGAAAGCTGCTGGAGCAAGAGGCTGCTGGCAGCTCGGGCAGCTCTCCAGGGACAGAGGGAGAATTCCCGGCCTTTCCCACCATTTTAGTCATTGTTTCTGAGATGCCCCCGATACACTTGCCTGGGTGGGAAGGTTTGGGGAGGATGTCCCCTTTGGGACAGGGCTTAGCCAGGGATGTTGCATCCTGTTGCCCTGCCACCCTGTGCACTTAAGGGCCTTAAGTGCGGAGCAGAGGTCGATGCCTGCTGCCGTTAGGTGCCTACACGGAGCTGGTGCCCGGGAGCACCGAGTCCATGGGGAAAGGAGCACTTCTCTGGTGTGGTTCAGTTTATGGAGAGGCTGCAGGGTGAAATGAAGCATCCTGAGGATGTCTTCTCAGCTCTGGGACCCGCAGAGGAACCCAGCCCCCTCAGGTGTGGATGTCCACATGTGGGTAGCTGAATCCAATGAAGGACAGGGCTGTTCTCCTGGTGTAACCAGACATTTTACACCAGAGACTCTGGTAGAAGTGGACTGAGCATTACAGAGAAATTGCTTTTCCACATTCCCCCTGCCTCCTCCAGCCGTGCTCAGCACCAGGGCGTTTTGATGCTCCTAAACTGCCTTTGAAGCATAGACACGAAGCAGTAGCTAGCAGGTCAAAGGGGTGATTCTCCCCCTGTATTCCACTCCTGTGAGACCCCACCTGAGCGCTGCGTCCAGCTCTGGGGCCCCCAGCATAACAAGGACATGGACGTGTCAGAGCGAGTCCAGAGGAGGCCACGAGGATGCTGAGGCTGGAGCACCTCTGCTATGGGGATGGGCTGAGAGAGTTGGGGTTGTGCAGCCTGGAGAAGAGAAGAACCTGAGGACAGGTTCTTCTTACAGCGGCCTTCCAGTACCTAAAGGGGGCTACAGGAAGGCTGGGAGGGACTCTTTGACAGGGGGTGTCTGGTCCTGCTGGAGACGGGTTCTGATGCACTTGTGGGGTTTAAAGCCACTGTGGCTTCATCCAGCATTGAACGACAGATGTGGAGGACGGGGAAGAGCCACCCCACGTCTGCCACATCCATAGGGCCAAAGCTGGATCCAGCTGTGGGTCCACAGTGCCCGTTAGACTCTGGAGGCTCAGCCCAGCTGTGCTTCCAGATGTGCGACCTCCCCCTGCTCCCGGACCTCTGAACAGCAAAGTGCTGCCCTTGGCGCTTTCCCACTTCCAGGGAGAGAGGGAAAAAAAAAAAAAACAAACAAAAAGCAACGACGGGCATCTGTTCGCTGCATCCTCAGCCGCTGCGTGTGCAGCTCCCCAAAAACCAGCCCCATTGGTGCGGGTTGGTGCCGGACCCGCGGGCGCCTGTCCCGATCACCACCCACGGGTCCTGCTTGCAGGGTTCATCGCGGGCCAGCCGAGCCCCCCCTGCACCGCTGCCCTCGGGGGGCAGAACGGCCGGGGCGCGGCTCGTGGCGGCGGGAAGGAAGCGATGACAAGTGACAGGCGACTCGCGGCCATTTCTCGAGCCGCAGAACCGCAGCGACACCCGGGGCCGTTCAGAGCCATCCCAACGAGCGCTGCGGGGCGGGAGAGCTGCACCTGAAGAGGCGGGGGCGGCTGAAGGCGCCCATGGAGCGCTGCGGCCCGGGGCAGGACCGGGAGGGGCGTGGCCACCGAGAGAGGGCGTGG
>VXAA01002599.1:54423-311976 GCA_013399115.1 Anseranas semipalmata
CCCACTCCGCGCAGTGGTTTCTCCCACCTTCCCTCCCACCCCAACTCGTCTCTCCCGCGGAGGCGGGAAGCAGCGCGCGCTCAGAGCGGGAGGGAGGGGGAGCGCTCGCGCCGTTCCCGCCCGCGCGTGCCTGGGCTCGCGCCGGCGGCGCGACCGTTGGGGGCGGTTGCAACGGCTGAGGTGGGGGCGGAGGGGCCCCGCCCCGTGCCAGCCCCTCACGGCGGGACGCGAGAGGGGGGATAAGATGGTGGCGGGCAGCCCTCAGCCTCCGGCTGTCCGGCCTGGCGGGGCAGAGGCGAGGCGTGAGCGCTGCCGCCCCGCTGCCAGGGCGAGACTGGGGCTGAGGGGATGAAGAGGAGGCTTGTGAGGCGCTCCGCTCCAGAGCGGGAGCGCGGCGTGTGTGGGGAGGAACCGGCCTTTCCCCGGTGAGGAGCCGCGCCGCGGCTGCAGGGGGTTTGCGGGGCTCCCTTCAAGTGAGGGGAACCCCTGTGGCTGCTGGTAGAGCGAGGCAGTGTAAATAAAGGACATATCTAGGAAAGTACGAGGCTGTCTTCCTGTTCCACTTGTCTGGCGTGTGCCCTGCCAGAGACGGGTGCGCACTAAGAAGTTAAAGAGCCGTGAGCGGTGCTGGCACACCAAAACCGAGTGATGTTTCTGACCTGAGAGAGCAGAAGAGAGCTGTGAAGTGTGCAAGTGTTATCGCTTGAAGTCCTAATAGGGTAAGACAGGGATCACTTTCTGACACTGCTGAGGGGAATACATTGAAATGTTTGGTTTCAGGAAAAAAAAAGTTTGGTATTTTTTTCTTTTCTTTCCTTTTTTTTTTTTTTTTTCCTGATTGTTTCTGGAAGCAATATTCAATTTCATGTTTATGGTTTTTAAGTTTTCTGTCAAAAAGCCAAAAAAGCAGTCTAGGTGTGGTGAGGAGTCCTGAGGAATGAGTGCTAACACTGAAGTCTGCTGTATATGCAGGTGTTCTATGGAGTTATTAAAATCGCTGCAAGCTGCCATGTAGAATGCATCGTTACTCAAAGGAATTCACTGCTGTGGCCTGGTTGTTCCTACATATATTGGTAGCTTTATTTTGAGTACGTTTGTCAGCTGTTAATGCTTTGCTGAAACCTTTTAAATCTTTGGTGTCTGAGTACTGCACAGATAAGAGTCACAAATACCATGTATTCCTCAAAGCGTCTGGTGTTCCTGCTTTTCTAGCAGGCATGTTTTCTCCAGTGTTGTCAGTACAGGGGAGTTTGACAGCTTTTACTGACTTTTTCACAGCCATCCCTGCTGAAGCCCAGCTCTGTCCGCACACTTTGGCACCGGCAATAGGGGCAGTTTGGGTGTTACTTTGAGATGAAAGTGTAGGTGCTGGTGCTAGCTACTTCATCGGGTTATTGTTGGGAGCATAGTTTCTGCTAGGTGGTGATAATGAGCTCTGCTGCATTTTGACTCAACACTACTCTCTCATCAACCATTTGCCTTTTGTCTTTCACATGGACTGTGAGCCCTTCAGAAAGGTATTCTTGTTCGTCCGTAACGTGCTGTTCTCAAGCTAGTGGAAATAATTTATGCCTAAATGGGTTTTGTGGATGGATTTCTTCTCTTTCCGCTGTTTTGTCCAGGTCAAACGTGTGAAATTTTGCTGTCAGACTTCATTTGAAGCTGCTGGGGTCTGTCCACATCACGAAATTGAGTGCATCTACTGCAGCACTGTTTGTGTTGCCGTAACAGGGAAAATGTTTGGACTTTGTTTCTTTAATCCCTGGTCAGAGTATGGCTTGAAATCAAACTTCTTGAAACACTTGAGTTTAGTCTGTACTGCTGGCAGCATTAGTGCAAATACGCTATTCTAAAAGTCTAAATGTGGAAGTGGGTGTTAAGGCTTCCTACATCACGTTTATGTACGTTGTTGGTCTTGTGCCTGCATCAGCCTGGTGGACAAGGTGGAGGGGGACAGCTGCCTTCTCTGAGTGTCAGTAACAACTTCGTGGAGACAGAGAACAGCGGTAATGTCAGCAGGGGCTGAGGTTTTTAGGAAGGCGTGCCCTCATTTACTATGTACTACTGTGTCAGGAAAACCATGTAGAATAACTTAGTATTTGGAGGAGGTTATGTGGTGTGGGAAATTCCGTAGTGTATTTTAACAGTGCTGTCACTGGTAGGTGCTGCAGTGATAGTGATGATGAAGGACTTCGGTGAAAATGCCTTGGGAACAAAAGAAATCTTTGGGAAAAGCCTCTTTTCTTTTTGTTTTGGTTTTGTTTTGTTTCCCTTTTAAGATCTTTAGTTTTTAGTCTGCCTGCACTAAGTTGTTCAAGAACTTAAAACAGAATGGTTTTCTGATTTCCACTGTAGCGCTTGTAGCTGTCATAGGAGTTTTCTCATGTTCTGTAAGATGGATTTTGGGGGCATGGTAAACACTTTAGTTTTATTGTTCAGGGTGAATAATGTATATTTTTAAGTTTAACTGAGCTGAAGGATAGATTGAGATTTTTGGAAAAAATGGCTAGGAACTTGCTGGCACTTTGCTTTCTCCTTTTATTCCAGTCTCAAGAGTCTGCAGTAATACTTGGCTGATGATGGACTACCCTACCCAGCAACTGGCCTGTTTTCATATGATAACTATTCTGACAAGTTGATTGCTTTGGTTTTTATGTTGTTTTTTTTTTTTCCCCCCAAGAAGATGAAGATGGCTCTGTTAGCATTTTTCCATCGTCTCTATGGATTTCTTAATTTGCTTAAATTATATTATTTCATATTCTTTTGTAGCATGAAAGAACATGGTGTGAGGGAAGGATTGGGGTTCATTGTCTGTCTGAATTAAGGCAAAGAGTTGTGGAAAAATAACATCTTTATTAAGGAAAAATGTGTAAAAGGTGATAATATGTAACTGTCTAAGAGGTTTTTGACAGAAAGTGGGGAGAAGGTAAGTCAGGTCCAGCGCTTTAACTTGCAAGAAAGCCTGTGACTGAAATAGCCTTTATTTTTAATTCTCGTTACAGGAAGCATTTGCTCACGCTGTGCAAGTCTTCCATAGTTACTTAGCTGGAGTGAGCCAAGCTTTCAGTGGGGGAAATAGGAACAAAAGTGGCAGGTGCATCGTCGCCACCGACAAAAACATTCATTTCAGTGAATTATTTGTTCATGTGGAGAAACCAAAACCCCAGAGGTACAAGAGGCAATGAACTTGTTATAAGAACTCTTGTGTTGTTAAATAGGATGTTGTTGTACCCCATAGCAATTAATATTTCCTTATTGGATAGTGCTTCCTGATTACAACTTCAAGGGTTTTGGAAGTACGTGATCACCTGAGAGCAATTGCTTAGAAACTACTATTTCTGTGGCTGATAGGAGAAGGTGCATGTCAAAACCACCAGAATACTTTTCTTCCCCATCTGAGAAGCAGTTCCCCCCTAAAGTAGTTAATCTGCATTTGCCAGGCAGTTCCTGTAAGCCTCTGTATGAAGGAGATTGCTCCAGAGGCTCCCAGTTGCAGTCCTGGATCCTGTACCTTGTAGCTATTGCACAACGGAGAGAGGACTACAATTCCCATAGTACTTCCACATACTGGCACTCCAGTGACATCAGACATTACATGGCTGAGACTGGTTGTAAAGCAAGAAGACCAAAAATGTAAGCTCGGTGTTTCTTTCCCTTCTGTAGCAGGGCCTTTGGCAGTGTGAAAGCTTTGCTTGCTAGGGGAGGATTTCGGTAGCTGCAGAGGTATTTGGAAGGGCGTGTACCTGAAGAAAACATGAGGTGACATTTAAGGGCAAGCAATCCGTACTGTTTCTTGTAGTGCTGCTGCAGCTTCGGGACTCCTCTGTCTAGGAATAGCTATGTGGAGTAATTGCTTAATGCCAGTGCTGATAGTTTGTCTCAATGGGCCATTTTTTTTTGCCCGCAGCCCGAAATCTGCTTGCTTCTTTCTGCTGTTTCTGTCCTGCAGCTTTGGCGGGTGGAGAAGAGACGCTGTCCACAGCCTGGCAACGGCTTCTGTCTGCGTGTAGTAACTGAGGTGTGTCGCGTGCGTCCCATGGCAGCAGCGTTAGGACGGTAAACGAGGTGCGGCGGCAGCACTGGCTCAGCACTGGCTGAGCTACGCCACCGGGCTTGGGAGCACGGGGATCAGCTGCTGCAGTGTGCACAGCTGGCATGTTCCAGTGCCTGCGCTGCCTTTGCTTCCTCGGCGGCCTGTGGCAGGGGGAGGAATGCGTGCAGGGAGCGGCTGGTGGTACCGCCTGTGCAGGTTTGTCGCGGTGGAAGTTGATTCTCGCAACGGGATGAGATTTATGTGGGTTTTGTTGTTCAGGAGAGATGGTAGGTGTCTGAAGTAATCCTGATGTTTTAGGAAGCTGGAAAACAGTCCAGGAAAGCAATTTTTGCAGTGTGGTATTTGCTCAGGTTGCTAGAATGCTGTAGTTTAAAGTGCAATCATTTATTCACCTGACAGTGCCCAGCCTTTCAAGAGATCACATATTACTAGTGCCTGCTAAAAACATAATTCTTCAAACAGAACTGTCTCTTAATGTGGACCACCAGAGCTTTCTAGCAGGGACAGTGATGAGAGACTTGCAAAGTGGATGGGAAACTTGAGAATACTTGCTGTTGTCCTTACTCTGAGAAATTTAATAACTTTTCAAGCAGCTGATAGTTCTCCCTTAATTTCTATTTAGAAACAGTTTAAAGCTGTTAAATGGCATTGTGATGTTACTTGCACAAGTCAGCAATCTTGAAGACATCTATTTATTACTTGAATTTCACAGATTGAAGAAGTAGCCAAGTGGGAAAAGTAGCTTTGTATCTAATCTCAGTAGTCTAATGAAATTAGGATACAAATCTCTATATAATAAGATTCGTACTGCTGATTTTAAAAAATTCAATTCAAACCACATTTGCTGGTTTGCAACCTCTAAATGTTTGCTTTAATACATCAAGTAATTGACAATTTCAGCATTTTTGTTTGTTTAAAAATAACTCTTAAAAAAATACATTTGCAAAGACATTTTCATTTAGTGGAGTTTAAATTGTAGTGGATAGTCCCCCTGTCCAAATTAATCTGGAAAAATATTTTGTATCTTCAGTTGGAATTTTGTATTCCTAAATGAAGAGGTTCACTGAGAATATATTAGTACTAACAATCCTGTTTTACAGAAACATATTTAAAAGGATATAAACTACATATTTCTTTTTAATGCACTTAAACCACCTTTGGATTAGTTGACTCTGAAGTGAGTAGAAGTTTAGTTAAAAAGTCATCAGCCGTTTGTTTAATAGTCCCTTGTGTTTCGCTAGTCTACCAGGAGATCATGGATGTGGCACGCGGTAAGAGCTTCTAAGTTGAAGGTGAATATATAGAGGTGGCTGTACTGAGTTCCCTTATATTTCCGTGGAGCTGACAGTGAACTTGATTTTCTTTTTTTTTTTTTTAAATTCAAACACTTAAGCGTGTATTTGGTTGCTAGGTATTTTGAGTATCATAGGCTGCTTACTGATAAATGTATTAAACTCTTCAGCCCCCTGTGTAAAACTTTCCCTTACCAGTCCCAAATCTGAACTTCTGGATAATGACATCTGGCAGCTGAGTTGTGTTTGCTGTTTTTACAATTGGCAGCTTAATGTCAATGCTTTGTGAAGAGTGGGCTTTCTTTTTTAATTGGTGATTAGTCTGTTAAGACTTTTATAAACAGAAACCATCCTCTGAAACTCCAGAGTAAGGATGGGAGGCTTAAGTCATTGTTGCATGCAGATGTACTTAGAAATAGTAGGACTTCATTGTTTGAAGTACTTGTGGCTTTGGATCACAGTTACAGTTCGTAGATCATTAAAAATAATACCAGTAAATTTGTGTGTGTTTAAGTGAATTGCAGATCAGGACTTTGTTTCTAAGTTACCTACTGGCAAAGTATTCGTTATTTTTTCAAATCAATAAAACAAAAATTGCAGCAAGTGGAGAGGTTACAAATTAGAATCTCTGAAATTAGAAACTTTAGGAAGGTTGAAGTAATACTGCTGCCACATATGTAGCCCCAGTTCCCATGGATAAATCTGTATTGCATGGCTTCCCAGGAGCTTAATTTCTTGGCATTGACATTCTAAGTTTTAATGTTAATGTTGTAATGTTCTGCACGTTGGTTTTTTTTCTTTCTTTTTTTCCTGAGGCAGAAGAACCTCACAGAGGTACTGGCATACTATTCCAAGGATTATGTTTTCATAAAGTTGCAACTGAGGATTAGGTTGGAGATCCATTCCGCAACAAATTTTCTGTCTTGTGGCTTTGTAAAACAGATAGGCCTAAATATAAAAAGTCCAAAACAGGCATGTCAGAAAAAGAAGTCAGACTTAGCAGTTTACCCATGGAACCTGATCTCTAGAACTTGTAAACTCTCAGGTAGCGGAAGTTTTTATGTCCTCCTTATGATCTAACTACAATATTAAAGTAATGTTTCAAATGGTCTTTTTTCCCCCCTGTGGTATTAGATGTAGCATAGCATGCAGAATTGGAAAACCTGTGATGTAGATGCTCTTCCATGATGACATCAGTGTGGGTGCATATGCACAAAGCATCTCTAGAAGGCAATATAAACCCTTCTGAAGACACTACTATTTGTGGTTTTTGAAAAGTAGGCATTCAGATTGGCAGAACCCTTGTTAATCAATGAGGAATAACTCAAAGTTTAGTTTCATGTCTGCAAAGTTTCTGTTTGATCAATGCAAGAAGATTGTTGAAGCGTGTGTGTGTGTACATATGTACATGAGTATACAGGGAAAAATGTTATCCCTATCTTCACCAAGGGAGGGGACATGTGGGGGCAGAGGGCACTGAAATTAGCAGAGTGACTGCACGTGTGTTGAGAGGGCTCCCTGTTTACAAGGCTCATTTGAAGTTTCTAGTGTTAACTTTAAGGTGTTGAAGGGAAGGGTCGTGGCCATTACACTGGCATGAAGGGTGAGGGGGATTACGTTTTTCAGGGTAATGAATTTCTGTAAATGCCATAGAAGTTGACATTCACAGGGGAGAGAGCAGTGTCCTTGCACAGAGGAAGGCTTTTGAGTGACTTTAAGCATCCACTGAGGCCTGCTGATCCAGTCACATTACGGTGGGCTCTTAGCCATTGGGATGAGAAGGGAGGCGGAGGCCGGGAGGTTGCGGTGGGGAAGGTGCTGCTGTTACAGCGAGCTCGGGATAGGGCATGAACAGGAAGCCAGTCATGGGTTTTTTGTTCTAATGGAACAGGTTTCCTTAGGTGTTGGGCTTGAGAGCATTCGTCTTTTTGCTCATAGTTGTTGAACAGTGTCAGAAGAAAAAAGGGGAAAAAAATTTAAAACTGTTTAAAAATTCAGGACATAATATTAAAGTGCTCAATGAGAAACTTTTTTTTTTATTTGTGAATTTAACAAAATGCAAGCTGGCAATGCTTCTTTAACTAAAGCATTTGCTTCTACCAAAGCTCTAGCATAGCACCCTCCTGTCCTGAGGATATCCCCAAGGCCTTTCTAGGAATGAACGATTTACCAGTAGTGCAATAAGCATGTGTTTGTATCAGCCCCTAAAAGCTAAACAACAGCTCACAGAAGGTTACTGAAATTCCATTTTTCTGAAAGAGGGTGCATTGGCTGGGGCACAGAAGTAGCACTCTTACCTTTTTTGAAGAGCTGTGTGAATTTTAAGCTTTGGCTGTGCTCTTGCGTAGGTTGTGAAGCCTAATGCAGCACCTGCACTGCTTTGAATGTTTCCTGTGACTTGAAGTAGTTCCTTTTCCGAGATGTAAATGGATTGTAGCTTGGGATTTCAGATATTAACTAGCCCTGTGAGAATCCCACTTTTAAAGCTGCAAATAGTTGCATTGTGTCACAGATGTGGATGATTTGGCTAATCACTATGCGCTTCGTTCTGTCTGCTTTGACAGAAGAACAGCTAATAAATACAAGCAGTTAAAAGATCAGTAAAGGTTAGCAGCTGAAATGTATTGACTGAACAAATATCCCAGGTGGTATAAAGATACTACTAGTCATCTCTTCTGAAAGGAAGCTGTGTAACAAAGTTAGCACCTAGAAGCAATTGTATGCACCTGAATCGCTGAGCCCACTATCTCAGCTTAGCTTCAATACAGGGGGCCTAATCTTCCTATTTATAGGGGCCGTGGAGCTTTCTGCAGAGTCAAGAGTTGTATTACTGCAGCCCTGCCCTCGCTATGTGACTGGCATATCGCATGTGCACTGAAGACTAGTTGGTGCAAGAGCAGCAAGCTCAACGCTTCCCAGAAGCATCGAGATACATACAGGACATTTGACAGAACTGTTCTTGCAACCTATTTCTGGCTGCAGACTTTGCTGTCAGTCTGAGCATGTTTCTCTGCTAAATGGTGATGGAAATGCTATAGGAATCCCAAGAAAACTGACCATCAAAATGGGTTAACTAATTCATCCAGCTCTTTGCCTGTTTCCAGCAGGCCCTTGGCAAAGAGCAGAGGGGGGACTTGGCTGTGGGCTGAATGAATTATTGTAGCAGGCTTCAGGATGGACATCAGATTAGGTAAATCCTTAGTTCTGCCATTCAGCAGGTCAGCCATGGCTGCATGTGGGTATGGTCTGACATAATCTTATTACTTCAGAAGAGTAAGTGCTATGTTAATTTTTAAGAACTTATCATAATGTGACTTGCACATTTTATCTTGATTTATCTTGTTCTTAAAAGCAGCCCTTTCCCCATTCATTGCTCCACCAATTAAAGCTTTGTGTCGGCAAAGGTGAAACCTTATGTTTGTGGAGTGTGCGAACTTACTAATTGTGGGCGTTGTTCTGCTGTGTCATGTAATGCAGACGGCTGAAGTTGGAGAAGTGGCACACATTGTGGCACACAAGCTGCAGGTGTCAGTAATCAGTGGCAAGTTGATAATCCCCTTTTCAATAAGGGAAGTGTAGGAGGTTAACCCTTAACATGTGCAAATGAATGTGCAGAGAGCATACGAAGAGATTTTGGAATCGGCCTGTTCATGCTTTGCTCCTGGGAACATGCTTCTAGCACAGCTGGTTCTGGATAGCGGTGTGTGGCAAGAGCTGGCCTTGCCTTTGCCGCTGACAGGAGCTGAGTCTGAAGGTGGAGTGCAGCCCTGAAATAGGTGCAGTCCCAGGTCCTTGAAGGTTGTTTGTCCTGTGTGATGGGGATGGATGTTCAGTTCTGTGGCAGGTGTGTGCCTGCGAGCAGGATCATGTGGTGAGCCTACCTGCTGGTAGATAAGGACCTGCATGATGTGTCAGTCTGTGGGACAAAGCTGAAGAGAGGCGTCTTGCGGGCAGCATGCCTCTGCCTGCGTGATCCTAGGTGCAGCATGGCGCAGCTCACTCACCCATTCTGGGACTCCACGTGACCTGTGGTCAGCAGCTCTCGTATCTGCTGAGCTGTTTTGTTATGTGGGATCTCACAGCAATAAAGAAACATCGTCATCGTTCTGCAGACATCTAAGATGTGGGTCATAATGGAGGAGCTGTGGGTGGCATGACATGGGAAGATCGTGGGAGGAGCAGTGGGGGGTAGCTAGAAATGAGTGTCGTGCATAATAAGTAAGACATTAACAGACCTGGTAATTGTTGCTTTTTTTTCTTTTTAATTGCTTTTAAATAGGTTAAGTCTGTCCTTAAGAATCTAGATTTCTGCTTGCATGGCAATGCTGCATACGTCAGAGAAAAGAACTTGTGTACTGATAACAAGGAGATGGTCAAGCCAAGTGCCACACTTGGTCATTACAAGTCACAGGTGAGTCCAAAGAGTAAGTTTGCTTAGGGAAACAGAAATAAATACTTTTATATGTTGCTTTTTCTAACTGAATCTATTGAATAACCACATACAAAAAAAAAAAAAACCAACACTAAAGGGAATGCTACGTTACAGCTGGAATGGATTTCACTATTACTTTGTGTCAGTGCTGAGATTAATCCTCTATTCATGGCAGTCAGCAGTTCCTCATCCAGGCTGGCTTTGAGTGCCTCTTGTCAAGGGCATTTGTGAGATTTACCACAAAGTCTTCTGAAGAACAATTGCTGGAAGTCACTGTAGATAATAATTCTTTGACTATATGAAATTAATGCATTTAGATGATGGTGTTTAAAACAAAAATAAATGCCCCAGTAGCCTATGAGTGTTCTTCATGGTAATTGGGCTCTAGAACCCCTATGCTGAACAGGCATCTCAGAACTGTACACTTTGTATGACTTTGACCTAACCGTCTGAGAGAGGTCTGACAGACTTGATTCCTTTTTCTCAGAAAGTTTCCAAATTCTTTCTGAAAAGGAGCATTCCCTTTTGCCGCTCTAACAAGCCCTTTAGATGTTATGAAATTGGGATTTAGAAGGAAATCTCCAGTAATCTGCCATCCTTGTCTTTTTGTCCATAACATCGAGAGATCTGAATAACTGACCTATTTTCTCCCCCGTTTATAGTTTTATGTATCCCTGTCACCTGTTTGCATCTCCTGCTGGTTAGTTTCCCAGGTAACACAAGACGGCAGTTTACAGAATTCTGATTTTCACTAGTTTATTTCAGAGAATCAGTAGCAGTGCATCCTGAATGGTTAACCAGTTTGCATCCTGTAGATGAAGATGGCTGTAGGTAGGAGTTACTAGAATTCTTAGTCAAAAAGCAGTGCTTTATCATATGTTTGGTTTATCTTGCCAAGAAAAACAAGAAATAAACACAAAATGCTTATCCTGCCAAGAAATCAGAAAAGAATACCCTCAATATAGAATACTGTTGCTGTCACTTACTGACCTTACAGATAAGTTTGATAGCCGTTTATAAAAAGCATCTGTGACCAATGCTCTGTAATGGTGCATTCCTGCAGTTTTAGGGTAACTGGCTGTAAAAGGACTTCTTCCTGATTTAGCTCAAATGTTTTTTGCTAAATGCTTGAGTTTGCTTACTCCCCAGTTGTGATGAGCTTCCTGAAAGCTAAAAGCCCTCTGTGTGCATTTGAAGATATGTTGCGACTTAATAACAGTATTAGGTGTCTCCAAAGAAAAAAGTGTGCTCAGTTGTGTTTGCAGAGAGAGCTTAGCATATACACTTTCCATTTTACAGGAATAAATTGAAGCTATGTCTTGTTATGCTTTGAAAGAAAAAAATATCCACTGAGGTAGCCTATCTAGGTTTTAGATACAGTAAGTTTTTTGCTGTTGTTTTGAGAGGTAGTTTAGTGGGAACAGTAGTTTTCCAGGGATTTTGCAGGGTGGGAAGGATGAAGTAAGAACCCGACTGTAGGAGTTGCCATTTGGTTTTGTTGGAGGTAGCATTTTGTTCATTGATTTATTTTATAATTTTTTTTAAGGTTGAAATTCTGAGTGAAACGTGTCTGTGCCTCTGCAGGCAGTCCTTTCTTTGCAAAGCCTGTTATGGAGGTTATCACTCTGTCTGAAATTCAGTGAAGAATTTTGAAAGTAAAGCAAACTTTAGGAGACAGCACATTGTTTTATCCCTTTCTTACTGTAACTTGCTACTAGTTCACATGTACAGCACAGATGAGAGTTTCCCAGTTACTTTGGAATCTTGTTTAACTAGATAGAATGACAGTCTTCAGTATTCTGGAAGTGCTGACTGATGAGGCTGTATCTAGGGTACATGAAGTACCTCCTCTACCGAGCTTCAGTCACATTGTCCTGCCCAACTCACATTAGCAGTGACTAATGGCTCTGAAAATAAAAGATAAATCCATCAGTTATGGATCCTATTTTTAATCTATGCAAAAGTATTTTATACTTTAGCCAAGAAGCATAATTTATCTGTGTTGATTCCTAGTGGACTGAACAAGGCATTGGCATGTGCTTTTTGATGCAGCTAAATTGTTAACGAAAGTTTTGGCCTTGGTGAGCTCCTGCTTTCTTAAATGATACCTGTGCGTGATTGAGGAGCTGTTTGTAGCAGATAGTTTGGATGCCCTGCTCCCTCTCATCTGCAAGGTTAAGAGTTTAGCTGTATCACCTGAGCAGTGTCATGCTGTTTGGCCTCTGGGAGAGGAATTGCAGCTCGTCTCGTTTACTGGTGCTGGCAGTGCATTTGTATGGAATGTCACAGAATGTGTCCAGTCTCCACAGGGTTATGCTGCCTCCAGTTCTGTTAGTTAATAGGGTTTTGTTTGGATGTGTGAGACAAGTTTATAGCAACTGGTAAGCCCCCAGGTTATACCTTTTTTTTTTTTTTTTTTTCCATTCAAGTGCACTACAGTGTCAAAGGGTTGTTCAGTCCTGCTCCTGGTAGGAGCAGACTTTACCAGGTAATACATTTTCAGACACAGAGAGTCTCCTGAGTCTGTGGCAGCTTTCACTAAATCAGATTCTGGCTGACGATTTGTGGTAAGCAAGATTTTACTGTTCTACTATTGAAAGAGAGAGTCATGGGGAGAAAGGGAAAAATAACTTTTTGTCTTTTAAACAGATGGGGCATGAAACAGTCGAATGATCGATATTGAATTTTTGTTATTTTATGTTATTTAGACATAAATGACTTCTAAAAAGCCTGTCAGTGGCTCTAGAGAGACTTAACACACAGCCATATTCAGACAATGTAAATTTCCCTTAAGCTCTTTCTTTTCTATTGGCTTGTTAAGGGCTGTAGAGGTATTCCTCCCATAGCAGGTGCCGGTCTCACAGAGTTGGCAATTTTGGCCATATAAATACGGCTCCTAGTGACAGTGCAGTTTTTATCTTAGAAGCAATAGAATGAGAATGTAGTAGATCAGTTTAAATGTTTTTAAACATGAGGACCCACTTGTTGTAGCACCATTTGTTCCTTCATGTTCCGTTTTTAATGCTTTTCAGGATTTTAAGTACATGGTTGAAATTTCTCTGCAATTATTCAAAAAGGATTTAGCAAATGGTTTGTTTTGTTTGATCCAAGGCTAGTTTGACCATGCTGATGAAAGACATTTTTCTTTCTCTCCTTTTTTCTCTTTTTTTAAGCTGGCAAAAAAAGTGGAATTTGGTTTCTTGTACCTGCTCTAGCTGTATTTGCAATGGAGGAGGTGGAGAAGTTTGTTTTATCCTCAGTCTTAAAAGAGCTCTTGCTCTCCATCCTCTGTAGCCAGGCAGACAGAGTTCAGCATGGCTTCTAAATGCTAGGATCTTAGATTAAGCTTTTTTCTGCAGTGCCTTTGGAATTCTTCCAGCTGACAGGTTGTACGCACAGGACGTGTGCCAGCAGCAGCTTTGCAAATTCCTTTTCATTAACTTCCTAGTACTGCACCCTTCTGTGTTTGTCTGTAGTGAGAGACCTGGACAGACAGACAAACCTGCTTACTAGAAGGGGTTTGCTAGAGCAGTGACATGCACGTGTCCTTTTTTTTTTAACCTGTTTCTTCTGTTGAAAACCTGACTAACGCATCCAGACGAAGCTAGGGATGGTCAGATGTCTCATGGCCGCAGAAGTGTTCTTAGTTAATGTGTAAATACACTGGAACTTCCAGTCATTTAATCTGCAGCTTTTTTCCATTCTTCCAGGCACTGCTATCCATATATCACTGGGCTGTGTAGTGGCAACTTAATGTGGCTTTTGGGGGCTGAAGGTGAAAGATTAGTGTTCGTAAGGAAGTGATTCCTTTTATGCAGACAAATTTTTTTTTTCCAGTCTGTCTACTGACCATTCATTTACCAAGAGCACAAAAGAAATTTGGAGATTGTTTCAGGAAGGTGGGTTGAATTACTCACAGAAACTGAAAGGTGGCGTCTAGAATGAAATACATCTTGAAATAGGAAATCCCCTCATAGATTTTTAAACTGATATATTGATGTTTTTCTTTGCTCAGAAGAACCGCAGTACACTAAGAAATACTTCTAGAAATGCTTGGGAAAAAGATGCTGCTAAATGCTCTCCTTGGGCCAGTTCTGTCAGTTACTGGCCCCAGGCAGGTGTAGAACACGCAGCTGGATGCTGCAGCCAGCTCCAGGCTGCATCTGATGTTTGGTTCCCACCACTCGCCACCATCCATGTCCCCCCCCGTGGCCTCTTGCAGCTGCTGATGCAGCTGGCTTCTTTTGTTGTTGAGTCTCCCCAAAGTCATTTGCAGAACAGGAAGTTAGTACTCCATCTGACCGGATATCTTTACTTGGGAGAATTAAAGGGCAGCTAGTTCAGTTCTCTATTATAAAAGCTTTTTTTCAGGAAAGCTTGAGGTTTTATGCCTAGAGTCAAAACTTGCAAAAGTTAATCAACAAGGATCGGGGGTCGTGGTGACGAGTTGGATGTGGGTCAACAGAGAAGGCCGCCCGTAGGCTGGGCTGTCTGAGGAAGAGCATAGCCAGCAGGGTGAGCACTGTTATCATCCCCTCTGTTCTGAGGCTCCCCAGTACCAGAAGGGGACTGGCGTGAATCCTGCAGAGGCCTCCAAAATGGTTGGGGGCTGGAGACCAGGATGTCCAAGGAGAGGCTGAGAGGGCTGGGTGTGATCAGCCTGGAGAAAAGAAGGGGAAGCGCTTGCTGGTGTGTGCAGCTGCCTTCTGGAAGTTACAGATAAGGTAGTCCAGACTCTTCTCTGTAATTTTTATACACACACACAAAATATTATTGTGTATATGTACATATATACATATACATAGTTTTTTTTAAACCCAGGCAGTAATTAGATGTTAGAAAAAATTGCCCAGAGAGGAGGTGTTGGGATCTCAAAACTCAACTGGGCAAGTTTGTGAGTAACCTATCTAACCAAATCTCCTTTGGGCAGAGAATTAGACCCGAGAGGTCCCTTCCAATTCAAAGTATTCTGGGTTTCTGATATTCTGCTTACACCTTCATCTATCACAGGTTCTGTTGTAGCAGTTCCTAGTTTAGATGCCTTGTTAGGTACAGTTCTGCATGTTACTTACATCTCCTGTTGTTCACTCTTTGGATGGTAACTGTCAGTCATTTATCTGTAAAAGGCTTTCCAGGACCAGTACTTGAAGAGAGATTGCTTTTCTTAACCACGTTTTTCTCTGTGAAGTTTACAAATGTCCCTCCCTGCTTACATTGGGCTCTTTGCAGGAATATTTTGTGGTCTCAGGGATATTGCAGGGATAATTGCTCTACTCTCTGTTTTCTCAGAAGGGATGTGTATGCCTGTGACATGTGCATTTCCAGTCATATAGGCTAGAAGATTCTGAGCTTGTGAACTTGACATGCAAACACCTACAATGTGAAATCTGTAGAGAATTCCCGTTATTGTATAGTAAGTAATCTTTATTATTTACTTATTTTTAGGAGATGCATACACTTGTCAGATTTAGACTACTTTAAGGCAGGGAAGGGAACAAGTTTTAGACTGTATCCTTTTGTAATACCCCTGTTTCATTTTCCTGAAAATTTATTTAGCTCAAGATATAGAAGAAAAGTTTTACTTTGTTGCTCATTGACATAAACATCTAATGTTAACAATTTTTCCTCTTCAACATAGGTAAATAGCAAGAAACAAAAAATGGACACTCAGTTATTTTCCCCATTATTAGGAGCAATTACTAGTACACCACCTCCGTTAGAATCCTCCCGTCTGTATAGCGACTGGTCAGCATGTGGAGAGGATATTGGCGCAAAAACTTCTTTTCAAGACTGCACGAAAAAACGGTATGAACCTTCTTGGCATAATCTTTTGGTGTGTTCTGGAACACTGAAATTGCTACTGAGCAGCACAGATGGGATTCTGGATTGTTTTAAGAAGAGGTTATGGGATAACCTTGCTCTGGGGAGACCTCACTGTGGCATTTCGGTACTTAAAGGGGGCTGATGAAAAAGATGGAGAGCGACTCTTTA
Source organism: Anseranas semipalmata (assembly GCA_013399115.1). Lineage (NCBI taxonomy): Eukaryota > Metazoa > Chordata > Aves > Anseriformes > Anseranatidae > Anseranas > Anseranas semipalmata. Next base: position 70,193 of record VXAA01002599.1, read on the forward strand.
CATGGGCAGATGGTGATAGGATGAGGGGCAATGGTTTTAAACTAAGAGAAGGGAGATTTAGATTAAATGGGAAACTGTCATAAGTACTTGTAAATTCCTTTGGAAAAAAACAAGCTCTCCTTCCTCGCCTCCCATCACTCAGTAGTGCAGCTCATAATGATCCTGCTTGATGGTGCAGAGTATGTTATGGAACATGAGCAATGCAAAGAGTGTTAGACACAGGTCAGGTGTAAGTGGTACCCATCTGCCACTGAAAGCATTAATATGTGCACTGCTGCTCTTGAAGGTATGCCAGCCTGCTGTCTTAATGTGCCCTTGGCATAATGCACTCAAGTTTGATTTTATAATATTAAAAAAAAAAAAATTTGGAAGCTATCTGAATGTAGAGCCATTTTTGGCTTGCATCTTGTATTAACTTGAATCGTGTATTAACAAGAAGTAAGTGAACTTGCATGTCGGCTAAAATTAGCTAGTTTAATAAACAATTTTGTTTTCTTGGTGGAAAAGATCAATGTTTTCTTCCGAGTTAAAAACCTTTGTTCCCCCCTAATTAAAACAGACGATTTTAGAATGCTTTCTAAAGAGGGGAGGATTGCTGAATTCTGCTTAAATTGTAATGGACTTTCTGATTTTCATTTTTCTTGGATTCTCAATCTTAAAACCAAAGCTATTTTATCTTTTCAGCCTTCCCTTGGACTTTTTATGGAGTCCTCTCTGGTAGATCTCTGAAAAGATCAACGTAATTCTTTAGCATTTGCCAGAAGGATAAATATATCATTTTGAGATTTATCGAGGAATAAAGACAAAACCAGAAACAGTTCTATTCCTCTGGAGAAATTTGCTCCAAGTCTTGACTGTTGCAGGCAGTTGTGATCCAGCTGGTCTTAGTAACGCAGTAAAATTATTAAATGTACAGAGAAGGGCAATGAGGCTGGGCAGAGGTTTGAAATACGCCATGTCAGTAGAGAGTAAATAAAACTACTTTTTGGTTGTGATAAGTCAGCTCGGCAGAGGAATGAATCGTGAATTATGGGAGGATTGTGAGAAGTAGAGAATGATGGCTTCATAGTGTAGAAACTAGAGAACCCACTAAAATAATTGTTCTCTCCTTCAAATTCACTTTTTTATGGCTTTATTGTATGCCCCAATTAAAATTGTAACATCATAATTATTTCAACTTTTGAAATGCATGAACAATGATTTCATATTAGGCTTCCTGCTCTCTTTTTTTCTTAATACTGTATGCAGGTAATATAATGGTGCCTTCTTCTGGGGGTTGGTTGGTGCAGACTGACACAGTAGCTTTTGACACTTGCTACCAATGTTGCTGCTGCTAACATTTCTAGTATCAATCTCATTGTACTGAGAATCACAGAATATCCCAAGTTGGAAGGGACCCCGGGATCATTGAGTCCAACCCCTGGCTCCATACAGGACCACCAAAAATCTGACCCTATGTCTGAGAGCATTGTCCAAACGCTCCTTGAACTCCGGCAGGCTCAGTGCTGTGACCACTGCCCTGGGCAGCCTGTGCCAGTGCCCGACCACCCTCTCGGTGAAGAACCTTTCCCTAACGCCCAGCCTGACCCTCCGCTGTCACAGCTCCATGCAGTTCCCTCGGGTCCTGTCGCTGTCACCAGAGAGCAGAGCTCAGCGCCTGCCCCTCCGCTCCCCTCGTGAGGAAGCTGCAGGCCCCATGAGGCCTCCCCTCAGCCTCCTCTGCTCTGGGCTGAACAAACCAAGGGACCTCAGCCGCTCCTCATCTGTCTTCCCCTCTAGGCCCTTCACCGTTTTCATAGCCCTCCTTTGGACACTTTCCAACAGTTCCATGTCTTTCTTATACTGTGGTGCTCAGAACTGCACACAGTGCTTGAGGTGAGGCCGCACCAGCACAGAGCAGAGCGGGACAGTCACTTCCCTCGACCAGCCAGCAGTGCTGTGCTCAATGCACCCTAGGGTATGGTTGGCCTTGGTGGCTGCCAGGGCACCCCGATCCCTCATCCTCAACTTGCTGTTGGCCAGACCCCCCAGATCCTTTTCCATGGGGCTGCTCTCCAGCCCCTCGTCCCCCATTCTGTGCGTACAGCCAGGGCTGCCCCTTCCCAGGTGCAGAATCTGGCACTTGCTCTTGTTAAACATCATGCAGTTGGTGACTGCCCAGCCCTCTACTCTGTCAAGCTCTTTCTGCGAGGCCTCTCTACCACTTCCAGACAGCGCTCTCAGACATAGGGTTTGATTTTTGGGTGGGCCTGTGTGGAGCCAGGAGCAGGACTTGATGATCCTTGTGGGTGGCTACCAACTCAAGGTATTCTATGGTTCTGCACTCGAGGGAGTCAACAGGTCCTCCTAATGTAAATTTTTTATCACTCCCCTGTTTCCCTTCCTCTTTATTATTAGGTGAGTCCATTGGTTTACAAGATGGTGAAAGGAAACAGTTGAGGAAGATACATGTGTTGCAAAGAAGCTAAATACCATGTTTTTATGCTAGTCTTCCCCAGGAAGACTTTATTTTGGATAAAAGATCAGCTGTCTTTAGTTGCTATAAGTGCTAAGCCTGCGCACAGAGTGGCAAGCCACTAATGAAAAAATAAAATCTTTCATTAAAAGCAGCCTTTAGACTGTTGTTCAAAAATAAAGTGATTCAAAGAATTAAACAACTGAATGGTACTTGTCCATTAGTGATAATTCACGTGTACACACATTCTGAGACTGCAGAAACACACTGTTCCTTGAGGTTTTAAAAAAAAAAAATGCTATAAATATGTTATGGTACTTGGTGCCTAACTGTATTAGCTGCAGCATACCTGTGCCATTTTAGTTCCTCTGAACTGCTCAGTGAGAGTGACGGATCTGTCACTGGAGATTTCTTTGCAGTGTAACTTTGCTCAGGCTTTTGTCCTTTTGATTCTCAATTTTTTTGGCCATTGAAATTATTCCACAATAAATACTAGAAGCTCAAATGCCTGAAACCCTATGCATAAGCCTTTTGTTAGACCAGCATTCTGGTACCTCAAACTCTGAGGAATGTCCTTTTGAAAATCCATTGTTGCTCAGCGCTAGGTTGGCTGAAGTTGTTGGCACGTTTAAGGAATTCAGGCATATTCTCAAATGCGGGATCTCTCCAGGACAGCAGTTCCACGTAATTGCTGTCCTCAAAGGCTACAGACATGTCCTCAGTTTCAGTTCTGGAGTTAATCACAACAGCAGGAGCAGCACGCAGATGTGCAGAGGTACCACTTCCATTTGCGTGCTGCTCTTTGTTTCACCTTCTGCAGCTCTCCTCCTCCCATCGGTACCTTGGAAGTTCTGCTGAGGAGCTGTGAATTTTGTTTTTTTGTCCTGTTTCTTGTACTTCCCCTGTCTGCAGGGGCAGGCTTGCTCCCTTGCACAAACATGATGTCAGGCTGGATGCTCATGTTCTGTTTGGTAGAGTTTCAGGCAGTTTGGTATAGCCTTGCCTTTCTCACGTGCTGCTTATTTTCATGGATTCTTTTCAAGATGCTCTGCCTTGGTAGGAAGTAGGTTGTCTTATGGCACTCGCAGGTAAAGATTTGATTCCTCGATGGTGCCAAATTGAGCAATTTTACAGCAAGTATTTTCTGGTACCAGAACAGAAGGGGTAATAGCTGCCTACTGGGATTGTTGTTGTTGAGTTGTCCTGTTGATAGAGGATATTTTATTTGGAGAGCAGAAGACAGGAACTTAGTTGACTTCTTTTCTGTGGGTGTCAGCAAGTTTCATGGGAAGTATCCTTCTTTTGGGGGTGGATCAGGATTTTATGATACAAGATGCTTCCGGACACATTACATTTACCAAGAATTTTCAGATTGCTGGTAGTGAGGAGTACCAGTTTGAAGCAGGAGGTGCTTCTAGTCCCTTGTTGGAACACCCGACTGCCTGTAACGAAAGGATTTGTCAGGGATTCAGGGTTCGAGGATTCTGCCTCTGATTGTGTTGTAATGCCTCTGGTATACATACCACAAGGAACGGCTGCAGATGTTATCTTCTGTCCAGTCTGTAAAGTTTGTGTGGGCAATTTTAGACTTGCTGCTGGTCTGTACTTTTTTTCTTAGATTTCTTTTCTTTGCAGTCCATCCAGCTTTGTGTTACTGCCCTGCCCTTGGTTCTAAAATGGCTAGCAATTTTATTTTTGACTTCCATGCCATGTTGTAAATTGATTCTGATCACTTTCCCGTACCAAAAATCTTCTAGACGCAAGCTTTCATCCATCATCTCCAGTTGGTTGCAGGAATTGAAAGTAAATAGGCCTCCTTCATTTAAAACAACAAAAAAAAGACACTTGTCATCTGAGAAAGACAGAGAAGATGTCCAGTTATCAAATATCAGTTAAAATTCTACATTCATAAAACATTTTCAGGAGTCTTTGCACTAACCTATATCAGAAATAATGTCACTGAGATCAGATTCTTTACAGATGAAACTGAACGGTCATGAAGTAAATAATAGAGGTAGTTTTAGAAGTCAAAATGTGGTGAGGGCTTAAGAGCTAGTAAGGCATAAGTGGCTAACTTTCACTGTGGCAAGAGATTAACAAGGTGACAGTCTTAATAGTTTATCCCATGCCTTAGTCTTCTGTAATCTGCAAAATCAGCTGCACAGTTACGTAGCAAAACGAGCAGGCGGCGTAGCTGCTTGGATAAGCTGACACCAGGGAAGACAGAGAGCTTCAGGGAGACAGAAATGAATCAGCCGAATGAGAACAGGATGATGAGTGACATTTGTTGAAGCAAAATAATGCATCTTGGAGGGGAGGGGATCTTAACAGTGTTAAGTTTTAATTAGCTTCTGAGTAAAAATTAGGTGTCTTTGCTGACAGCTCTGTAAAGATTTCATTTTGCAGTAAAATGAAATCTTCAGCATTTTGCTGAAGTAAAAGTTGGGATTGTATAGGGGAAGTGATAGTTGAACGCTTGGTGTTATCAGGAATACTTAGTCTGACTATTTTCTAAAAGGGGATTGCAAAGTAGTTGAACTGATCTTAAATGATCTTATTTATTTTTAAAAGGCATTAGGGTTACAATAATAGCTCTTCAATATGAAAATAGAATAAATTAGAACCCTCCAGATTTTAAGAATGTGACTTACCCTACAAAGAATGCAGTCAAGATTTGAAGAAATGTCTTATTCTATAAAATAGTTGCACTGATTGGAAAGAGGAAGATCTTTTGGTGTTCCTGTCTCTTCACATAACATCTAGAGAGATCGCCAGTGAAGCAAAAAGTGAGTCAATTAGGAAATGATAAAGGAAAATTGTTCTTCTGCTTGTTTTAGGCTATAGAATTCACAAATGCAGGAAGAGATTTCTATAGATGGGTGCTAAGAATACATTAAATTCAGAACACTTGAGAGATTCTGCTAGTACAAATTAAAGGTGAAATTAATACTTTACCTTTTGTTATGCATGTTTTGTTTAGGAGAAAAAGACTTGCTTATCTAGACTTTTTTTTTTCCAGGGCACAGGTGAATCTTTCTTATTCTGGCAATGGCCCTGATATGTTTGGGCTTGTGTCGAGCATTTTAGAGGAGCCAAACAAGGCAGAACCAGTTACAGATTGGTAAGTTCATTCTGAAAATGCTTATATGTTGCATATCACTTTTACCTTCTTTTGTCGCCCATATATGATATGTTTTGAATGATTTCATAGAATTTAGAGATAAGGGCCTTATAAATGCCCTTGAAATGTGAAAGCTTTTTGTTTTCTTAACTTGCAGTTGAAATAAACTAGTAGAATGCAAAATTTTTAGTCTTCCATCAGCTTACAGCATTTGGAAGAAAAAATTCATTTTAAAATAATCAACAGAGTTGACTAAATACAGTCAAATGTAAAATAATAAATAAAAAATCTGCAGTTCTGAATAGATATTTTATACACATTAGAGAACAGCACTGGCAGTCAGATTTCATGCAGCATTTATTGAACTAGCAGGAATTTCCCTGCCCTTAAATTTTGTAGGAGAGCTGCATATGACTAGCTGAGAGTGTTACAGGGGAACTGTGCTGGGGGCTGAAAATAGCCCTGAGATGTGAACTGTTGCAATGTAAAAACTGTGTTCAATCATTGCTGGAAGTTTGTTTAATTTTGTTACAGGAATTCTCTTTCAAGGTTGTTTCCACCAATGTGGGCACCTGATCTCGGAAACAATGGTGAATTCTCAGGGCTTTCATCTAAGCATTGTGTAGAAAATAAGGATTTCTCAAACCTGATGTGCCCACAGAACTACTACCAAGAACAGCTGCAAAAGTCGCATGATGTGGAGATGTTACACAGAGGTTTAGGAGATCTTCATCTCATAGAGTCTTGGCTTTCTCCATCTGGCCCTTGCACTCAGCCTGATAACATTCTGAAGAGCAGTTATCCTGACAATTCCTCTTTGCAAAATAATAATTCAATTCACCAAGAAGGCTATTCATTTCAAAGTGTAGACTATAATCAGCATTTGTGCAGTTATGACCACGTGAGGTTAAATGGAGACTATGAGAAAATCGGTCCCAATTTTAGTACTTTTTCTTCTCAAAACAGAACTAAAGATGACACTAGCATTCAGAAAGAGTATTGGAAAACCGAAAGAGCGAGGGGCAGCATTACAAATAGTGATGCACATGAACAAACTAAATATTCCCCTGATCTTTCCAATCAGCCCGATGACTCTTGGGATAAAGTGTCCCAGGACAGCCACTTGTTTTCTAAAAGATATGAAAACTTTACAGCTGCTCATAAATCGCAGTCATCTGTTCATCCATCACTATATTTTCTCAATCAACCATCTAAAGAATTTTTTTCTGGAGGGACAAACAGAAAACCACAGGAAACCCATGTGCAAAATGGTCATCATAGCTTTACTTTGGGGGATGCTTTTAATAATAATGAATGTAAGATCCATGCTAGTCCTAAAGAGTGCTCTCATAAAAGTTCTGAGTATGATTTGTCTGTAAAAAATATGCAAAATGGGAGTTATTCATCATACCATGGATGTACGTGGCTGGATGGGAAAACTGCAAGTCCAACAGTTGCGTCAGATATCGCGTATGGAAAGCAGCTGGTAACAAGCCCACAGTCATCTTCTGGGGTTTCAGCCACGTCTGGTGGTTCTCCCACCCATCATTCTACAACACACTCCTCTTACTACTCGCAGGTCTCACCTGTCCTCCCTTCAAGAAAGGATGGAAGGTTACAAATATCAAATGGCATTTCTAATAATTTGGGAGTTTCTAATTTCATCTCAGAAAACCAGAAGCAAATGAAACCCTTTGGACGCTCACAGCATGATTCGTTGACTAGTAAGGAGGGGCAGCACCGTAAATTCCCCATTAACTTTTCATCCCACTGGTTACCGCAGCCGAATGCTGTAAGTGAAGACCCTGAACTGTACCACAGATTTCAAAAAAAGCAAACCCAAGAGAACAGTAACAAAGATGATAGAAGAGGCAGAAGGAACTGGATTCCTCATTTTGGATATACAACCCCAAACCGTCAGCAGTTCAACGTGTTCCGCAAAAAGCACGAACAGAACAGTGGTAGCATGTCAGATCTCATCAATCCTTCTTTTCTTCCTTCATTCCCATTAATGTCTGATTTTAAGCAAAATCCCAGCTTTCCTCCATTTAATCACCATCTGTTTTCATCGGCAAATAACTTCAGTTTTCCCCCTTCACCTTTTCCATTCTCGGAACTTGTTGATCTTCTTCATTATGATGATTTTAACCACTTGAATCCCTTCATCAGTGATCTGTTTTGTGGGGAAATAACTGCACCCTACTTTGCTTTTCCAACGCCATTTAACAAGTACAGACCTCCAAGAAATCGCAGTGGACCTGCTAATGAGCTTCATACCCGACTGGAGGAGTGTTACGAGCAGTGGAGAGCTTTGGAGAAGGAGAGAAAGAAGGTAAAACATAAGTGATAACAGCTTTCTGTTAAAGTTGGTGATCGAATGAAACAATGTATAGAGAGCGGATACTCTGGCATTTCGCTCCTTTTGAGGAGCAGAGGGCTCTGTTGTCACATTGTTAGTTTTAAATACTCAGAACACCATCTGAAACATCTGCTTTAAATGTAATGTTTGTATTGTTTGGCACCACTGCTCTTAAACCACGTCTGTGGCTTTGAGCTTCAGTTTCTCTTTCCACTCAGATAGGGCTGCTGACACAACACTCTTCTCTATTAACCTCCAATACTTGCTGCAGCAAACAAGTGTCAGTGGCCAAAGCTCTGAATTGTCATTAGCTTGGATGCTGTTTTTCATTTATATGGTCAATAAAAGATCGTTAGCTAGTTGTTATTAATTCAGTAGGCCTTTGTTATCATTCTAGAGCCACCAACCACATGTGATGATAAAGCAGGGCCAGCACTGCCACAGGTGATTCATGAAGACTGGTGTTTCATGCACCTTCGTGGTCTAAATGTTCGTATTACAAATGGCTTGGTTTGATGGATCACTTCCCTTGTCGCCTCCCCTTTCTTCCCAACTAAATCTTTAACTGACGTATTTGAAACTCAGGCTCTGCTTTTCCTAGTGCAGTCATTTAAAGAGAAACTTTTGTGTTGTCTTCTGTTTATTTATTTATACTAACAGTGATCTTCTGGTGTCTTTCCCTTTCTGTTTCTTTTGTTCCTTGTTTTACGAAATCTTTGGTTTAGTAAAAAGAAGGGAAATAATTCTGGGCACTCTGTACACAGCTGTAGAAAGAACCTACAGTGCCTTGAGTGGATGTGACTTCTCCCAAATGTTCGCGTTCCTACCTCAGATTCTCTTAAGAGCTGTTGTCTGGGAGGGGACCATTCTGCTAATAAACCTATTGTTCTTGGGGGTGAAAGCTCTGAGCTCAACGGAGCAGGAAGCGCTTCCCCTGGAAGAATCAAATCTCGTAACTCTATATCAGGTCGTGGAAACTAGGACGTTGCTAATCCCACAGTCCTAATTGTACGCTGAGTGTCTGTGTTAAGACTCCTGGTCGCTGGAGGAGAGGCAGGTGTCTGACCCAGGGGGTTTTCTGGAGAGCACCTTTTTCTTTCTAGCCTTTTGGAGATCTCGCTAGAACTGCCCGTTGTTAGCTCACTGATGCCTTTAAACAAGACTCCTTTCTGCCCATCCAGTCTTCTACCAGCAACTCTCTGCAGGTGAGAACGGGTGCTGATTCTTGCTCCTGTGTCCAAGGACAGTGTTTTCAGAAACTCTTCTGTTTTCTGTTGTGACAAAGGCAGCTGTTTCAGGCTTGCTTGTGCAGGATTGGGATCAGTTAAGTCATTTGGGATGACTGAATCAGTCTTCATCTCATAAAACACATTTTTGTGTTTTCAACATTAAAGAAGGATTGTTTATCCTTGTTTGATGATGTTAATAATTGAAGGGATTTAATCAATGAGCTTGATCTGGTCCATTTTAAGTGATCATTTATCCTAGTGATCTACTCAGGCTACAGACTTCTCTCCTTGATTCTTGTAGTTAAAAGCTACACCTGCAGATAGCTTTATTTATGAATATAAACTCAGTCCTGCAAGTCAGCTGCGATAGCATGGTTCACATTCCTACGGCCGAAATACTCGCTCCTCAAAGAGGATGACAGCACCATGACTGCTATTCCTATCAGGGAATGTGCCTGGACTGCGTAATTGCTGTTTGTGGGTATTGTTTGCAAGAATGCTAGTTGGCAGGGAATAAAGCTGGCAGAAGCTGTTCTAACAGTCAGAACTATGCTAGGACAATGCTGAGGCCTCTGTCAGTGGTGTTTAGCTTGCTAGTGTATGTATAAGTTGCCTTGCATAGGTCCATAGGAAGGGCTTTTCTTTTGATGTTCTCAGCCTGCGTGCATTTCTGAAGAGGGTAAGACAGAAGCTCCCCGCAGTGGGACTTGCTCTAAGTCTGCCTGTCTGATCAGTCAGCTGCGTCAGCTCCCAGAGACCTGTTCGTTGTGGCTGCTTTGGAGCTCAGTGCCAGCAAGCTTGGGTTTCTTTTTCTAAATCTCACCCTTCTAGGGATCTGTCATTAACAAATTCTATTAATTGTCTGTGTGGAATTGCCTGCGGTATTAAATTGCATATAGATTAGCACTACAGCTTGTTTATTAGCTGTCATTCTTAAACACCTGGTGGGGTTAGGTAAATTCATGACCCTTTCTCCATCAATTTTTTTTCCTGAATATCAGGCTTCAAGAGTTGAACGCAAGTGGAGTCATTCAGCTCTTCTACTTAACGATGCTGTGTTAGATGAGGGCAGAGACCAAGTAATAAGGATGCCAGTAAAGCAAAAAGGAAAAGACTTCAGCACATATTTTCAGTATGAATGTGGACTTAACCTTGTTAACTGCAGCGTGGTACCTTTGTCCTCAGTCCCTTGTACGCTGAAGAAGGACCAAGATAGAGAATCCACTGCTAGTTTTTTTTATTATTCCAGGTATAAGAAGTTCTTATCCAAAAATGGGTTTGGTGATGTTTAGTCACTCCTTGTGTTGTGTAGTGCTTTGGCCAATTCCTTTCTCAATGGAGAGTCTGGCCGTTGTGTTGATGCCTTTCAGAGCTGATACCAGATTGTTAAATCTGGTTTAATTCTGATGCAATTCAGGTGCACCTTGTGCTGGTGCAATAACCTGTTTCTTTTGTTAATAATCATAGTATGTAACAATTGATAGGTGTGGTGAGAGACAGAGAATTTAAGTACCTGGTGTACAGTACAAGAAATTCTTTGCCTTAGCCTGTGTCCAAGGTTGGTTAAAATAAAATTGCACAGCTTTGACTAAATGCTGCCACAGAATTTTACTCCAAGGTAGAGCTGAATTAAAGAAGTATGCTTGTTCTGTAGCTGGTTGTACATGTAGACAGGTACTTGGGAGTGTTTTGCTGTAAATGCAGTCAGGAGCAAAGATGGGAAGCACTCTTCTAATGTATTTGAAAAATCTCAAATGAAGACGTGGATTGTAATAGTGTACTAATTTCAGACATTTAAAATGGGTGTTTATTTCCCCTTCAGACTGAGGCTGACCTTGCAAGAAACTTTCCAGGAAAGCGCATATCCAGTTCAAATAACGCTCCTGTGTCTCGGCTTCCTGCTAACCCATCACGAGTCGATCGCTTGATTGTTGACCAGTTGCGAGAACAGGCCAGGGTAAGTTTTCTTGAAATATTGTCTAGTGAGCCATAATACCAAGTTAAATACTTCATCTATGTTTTTTCCTGTTTTCTTTCAATAGAGAGTTATAAATACTTAGCAGTTTTGGTGTTTTCATTGTGTCTGGTAGGTGCTCACCTTAATAGGGAAAATGGAAAGGCTTCGTGGTGCCCCTGTGCACGGTAACATATCCACTACGTTGGAACACCATATGGAGGCCATCCACGCAACACAAGCGAGGCGTAAGGATGAGATTGTTAATGCTGCTAATCCACAGAGACAAGGAGTGCTGCGCTATAATAACGAGAAAGGTAAATACTTTCCATTCCAGTAGTTCCAAAAGCTTTTTCAAAGATTTAGTTGTGAAAATACACAATTTGAAATATGCGGCAATTATTTATTTCATCTTCAGCGAAAGTTTTAAGTCTAAACCTGCCACTTAAGTAAAATTATTTAAGCTTTTTGAAGAGATCTTTTTTATTTTTTTTCTGTTACTAATTTAAACACTTTGGGGCATTCTCCTCTTTATTAAAAGAGAGCTATAAAAACTGTTCAGTGATATTTTGTAACCAGAAGTGGTTCTTAAAGTCAAAATGTAGTTGTTAAACAAGTTTAATTTTTTTATTAGCGTTATTTGGCTACTCTTTCTTTTCTCTTTAGCTTATAAAGTAAAAAATGTGTTGGTGCTGCGTTACTTCATGGTGTTTACCTCATCAAAATCGCAAAACCACCAGAAATGACATTTTTTAATTCCCAACTTCTGTTGAAGTAAAGCCAGAATAATTTGCAGCAGAAGTATGTACTTCTGTAGAGACTCTTATTGTGTGCTCTTCTACAGTGTTTTTGTCACCTAGCACAACTGCTAGTTCAATAAACGATTAGCTTCAAAAAATTTACCATAAATCTGCTTTCTAATTGTGACTTTGAAAGCATATTAATTGCCAAAAAGTTAACAAATTGTAGCTCATTATGTATTATAAATTGTCATTGGAAAGCAATTCTTAGAAAATAGCCATACGAGATAAAACTGAGGAAACTATCGTGCTTTGCCTGTTCATTTTTCTGTGAGTTGGACAAAACTGACTTCCCTAACGGGACGTGTTAATTGGAAGAAATGTGCTTAGTTCCTAACAGCGTGACGTTCCGTACGTTTCCATCTGATACTATTGTACCAGTACTAATGCACAACTGGGAGAACTTGCACTCTCTTCTAATAGAGTAGGATAAGTGGTAACTACTACTCAGTGTAATGATTGTACAGCTGATACCTCCAAAACTGAAATATCTAAAGGTGAAGATCATATTATTTCTCTTCAGAAAATGCCCATCTCTCACAAAAAGGTTTCCAGAGAGGAGTGCGCTTCCTGGCCTTTCCACCTCCCTCGCTTGGATCCTTACTCGGCGCTGCCCTGCAGTGTCTGATTCCTGTTGCTGCAGTGAAGCTGACAGTGTAGTCCTTCGGCTTCTGGCAACGTCTGAGGGTAGCCCTCCTCGTGAGAAGGGAAGGCTGAACTGTAAAGAGTCAAAATACTTTGTTTTCACAAGTTAGGTGTTGAACACCTTCGTGATGTCATATCCTTAAAAGTAATTGTCCTATAAGCAAACCAACTTCTAAAATTACTCTGAAAATTGTGTAACGTGACTTTAAACACAAGTATAGGACAGGAAGTAGGTAGTCATCTTACAAAAAAAATTCCACAAACGATGCTTTTGATAACGTTTTATAGTAAAAGTAGATGGAACCGTTGTGTGAACCGTTCTGTATCACAGTTGTAGTTAGAAAAATCGCAATTACTTTTATCGTTTATGGTGACATTTCCAGTGTTATGTTTCCAAAGAAGAGTTGTGCTGCTGCCGCTTGTCTAAGCGTAGTCTAAATTGCATGCAGAAAAGCCTCAAGTCTGTTTTCCACTGTGAAATAGTTACTCCTCTGAGTTCTGCTGATGTTTATATAGCCAAAGCTCGGCAGTGAGTCAGTGCCTATGACATGTAGACAAAGGAGGAAAAAAGGATTGCATCAAGCTCATCTGGCTGCACTGAAGTAGGTAGTTTTACTAATCATACTTGTTTAATATTGTTGTAGATAGTCTCCTTTGATAACATTAATAGGCTTAATTATTCTATTGCAGGCATGGTGATTATGCCAGTGAATTTTAAACATGATTATGGGCGCTATTAGTGTGAGATGTTATAGCTGTCAGTTGCAAGAGAAGAATAACTGTTGGAATTCAACCGTTGCAGTAACAGGGTACAATGTTAGCTGTTTCTTGGTCAAATTTTGTGTATTTTTTAAAGTATTATCAGGCTTGTGTACTAGTTTTACCTGTAATGTATTTTTCTGTTGTAGATGTTTTGGCTCTGGCAGCTGCCATTAGAGAGTTGGCTGCTTCCACACGCAAGGCTCGTACTGCTTTATGGTGTGCGTTACAGATGACTTTGCCAAAAACCTCTTTAAGCGGTCCAGTGAAACAAGAAGAAGTTGAAAAGGCCTTGCAAGAGCTTTGTCCTCCAAACACAAGCACACAAGAAAAAAGCAGCATGGAGCATCAAAACAAAGGAAGCAAAAAGGAAAAACCTGAGGAACCCATGAGGATTCTGGAATAATAACAAATAATAGTAATAAAAGGGAGGCAGAAGGCTGAGGATCGGGAGGGAAGGGAAAATGGCCTGCATGGTGCTGAGGGGGATGTTTTGGATAGGTTATCAGAAAGCAAAACGGTTAAAGTAACTAATTAGTGCTGCAGTTCTGTTACTGTGATTCTGGTGTTGAGAGACACATCCTGTAATAGTGTTAATGCAATTTTAAAATTGCTGGTATTGCAATGTCTGCTACGTAAGACCTTTATTAAGAGGAACTAAAGAACAGCCGAGCTTTTCCTTGTCTGCTTATCCAAAGCTAGCTGTGACTCAAGCCATGACCTGAGAAACCAGTGTGGTGGAACTTGATTCTCCTTTTTTGTTAATGATACAACTTAGCATACTTAAAAGAAAAAAAGAATGCATTTGAAAGGTATTTCATTCAGGTGTCTTTTTTCTTTTATTTATTTTGCACCATTATGCACTTCTAAGTGCCAAAGTGATCAATAAGTAGTTTTCATCCTGTCACAGAGTAATCCACCTTCTGTACTGCTTGGGACAGGGAGTTAGTTGATCGTTCAGGTTGTTGCTAAGTTTAACAAGAATAATCGGTGTTTAATGTTGGTGAGATGCTTCAGCAGTTGTGCTGCCAATTCAGTTTCTAGCTAAACCAACGTAGACTGAGATTTCCTGTGATTTATTCCATGCAACAACATTTTACATCTTAAAAAAAAAAAAAAAAAGGATTTTCTAGATTTGCAGGAAGTACTGCAATTAAGTACACATTAGCAGGTGATATAAAATTGTCACTCAGGATTAGAAATTAGATGTATTGATTTCTCACTGGGTTAAAACCCATTAACTATATAACACAGTATGCACTTAATTAGAAAATATTGTTTGTTATTAATGTAAGCTCATGGTACTATAAGTTTCAGAAACATTCCATATTTATTTTAATGTGTTTATTGAATGTTTATTTAAAATTCTATTTTAGTAATATAAAGTTGGATCTTTTGCCAAACCTTCCGAATAATCAGATTTAACGATTTACTCAGGAAATATGTATATTATTATATAAATATACACATGGTATATAGGGATTTTGGGGGGAAGGGATGTTTGCAAAATATTTACACAAAGCTAACTATATACTAGGTTACCAAAGCTGTTCAACTAATTCATTTTCCGCATGGAAGATTTCATATACTTAATTGCTGTTAACTAGTCTCCGTTCTGTGGCTTAGACAATCAGAAGTGTTATATGTCATTGTGAATGTTCAGGGTGAGAATTAGAAAAGAATGAGTAATTCAAGTTTTGTTCTTAGGGCACGTAAATATTTTAATGCTTTAACAACTGTCTTAATGTAACATGATCTCTTAACATGTACTAATAACCAGCTACGGCTCTTAGGTATTAGTATATTAATGAACGGCTTTGGAGAGCAGTTCGTATTTTAAAAGTGAATTAAGTATGAGGAAAGATTGAAAGATTAAAAATGAAGATTTATCTGTGTTCCATAATGTTCGATGTTAAATTCGACATTTTGTGGATAAATATATAACTGTTTCCATATATATGCACTTGCAAAATGTTCAAAAAGCAGTTCTGTAGTTCTGGATCTGTGAATGTTTCTAGAACGGATATAGACTCAGTAGTACCATCGTTAACTGGAGCGAGGCAGTAACTACATAACTTCTTAGATAAGTTACACGAGCCTCACTGTAATGCATTGAATAAAGTTTAAATGCTAGAGTTGACAGAAATCAGAATCTTAGTATAGCAAGATCTTTTTTTTTCCTAAAGAAGGTGAATTCAACTTAAATGAATATTTTCAGCCTTAGCCTAAAAAAAAAAAAAGGTACTGAAGAGAGTTATTTTAGTGTTTTCTTTGTGCATGTGCAATTTATTTGCATAAATTAATTTAAGAAGGTAGAATTTGCTTTTGTGAAACTAATTAATTATACTTCACAGTTTAGAAAGTGGAGTCTACAGTATTTCAGTTAATGATTAATTTTGTTTTTTAATTACAATTACTGTACTGGCAGGAGGTAAGAATTTGAAAGTCTTGATCTGCTTTTTCTGTTTACAGAACAATTGTAATCCTGCAGGATTATTTTGTGGTGGTGGA
Source organism: Anseranas semipalmata (assembly GCA_013399115.1). Classification (NCBI taxonomy): domain Eukaryota; kingdom Metazoa; phylum Chordata; class Aves; order Anseriformes; family Anseranatidae; genus Anseranas; species Anseranas semipalmata. The sequence continues at coordinate 86,026 of VXAA01002599.1, forward strand.
TGTATAGGGCATGGTAGGTCTTGCTGTATTGCTTGTGTATTATTAGTGTGAAGGAATGTGGTCTTAATTGGTTCATAATATAGTTAATGTGCCTTCAGCAGTCTCAGTTTTCAAAAACGGTAAGTAACTATGCTCACGTCTGTTTTCCATTGCTGTTTAAAAACCCCTTTAAAAAGGGTTACAGGGTGGCTGCGTTTGACTGTAGCTAACAACTAGCGCACGCTGTTCCTGCTGTTCTGCATGCTGCTGGGTTGTCCAGTTAGGGGCTCTTGAACTAAAGCCTAAAGCACCATAGCTGCGGGGTGTCACCACGGTCAAATGTGTCCAGATCAGATTTTCCTTGTCATGCTCCACGCACGCAACCACCGTGTGCTCATACTTCAGTTTGCCTTGCTCTGTTTTCCTTAAAACCCTGGGTCTTTGCATCAAAATGATTGTGTCCATTTCTTTAAATTATTTGAATATGGATAGCACTGGGCCTATAAAGACAGAAGTCCTTTCAGAATACTTCAGTTCTGTTGCTTTATAAAATAGTGTTATTTCCCCTGAAATATAAAAGGGTGTGCAGTAAGGTCACCACTTAGTTGCAGTAGCTCTGTGGCAGTCATAAAATATTTTTAGCTGCCCAGTGTTTAACTTGGCAACAATGCACAAATTGTGTGCACATTTGTACCAACGATTCAGTGCAATAAGTACAATGATTCTGGTTTTAGGGACTAATATTCATATTTTATTGACTTCACTGGAAACAGAGTTGGGGTATTAAATTACACTTAGGCCAGAGATGTTTTTATTTTGGAGTTGGGATTAATTTTTGAGTTTTTTTACATTTGTGAAGCAACCAGGTAAAATCCTTTGTTTTCCGAAATAGCTGTGTTGAGATTTAAATTTTTTTCCTGGTTTGATTTCTGCAGTTTACATTTTTGAATGAGTTGTCGCTGATAACAGCAGCAGTGATGCTAGATTGCTCCACTGTAAGAGAACAGAATACCTAGAGTCTCTTCTCAAGTCAAGGTTATTGCTAGGTTAGGTGTTTTGATAGTTAGGAACAGATCTTTAATGCTTTAAAAATCTCAAACTGGTAGTCCAATACAACAGAGATGTAAGAATTAGTTATTTCTGTGCCCTGTAAAAATAACTGGAGTCTTCTGGTGATTCGACCTTACAGTTTCCCAGAAGAAGGGCTAGCATCAGAGAATGTTTTTTCTGGTAATGAGTTCAATCTCTCTGCTTTTCTTCTGTATCCACGGAGTCCCCGTGGCAATTAAGTTAGTCTGATGGGATTTATGTAAACTAAAATGGAGAAGTTAGTATTAGTTTGTCATTATTTTACTAGAACACCACACAGGGAGGCTGTCTAGGTTCGTGCTGTTTGTCTTGCTGGGGCTTTTTCAGGAGCGTGTGTAAGATTGTGTTAGTTCCTAAGCTAGGAACTAATTGCTTTTTCTGTCCAGACTAAATATTCTTCTTTGCTATTGGTACTTATCACTGCTGCTAACCTTTTTTCCACTCTGCCTGGATATGTATAATTTGGAAATGATTTGCCTTACAGCTTGGAAACTGTTGCTCTAGGCTTCGTGATGAGTCTTTTCTTAGTATTCCCGTTAACGTTTCTCATTGGTGAAGCAAATACGTAGCAGAAGCTGGAGGTTGCGTGAGTGGGAGGCTGTTTGAGGTAATTGCTGGCCTTTTGGCCTTCACTGTGTTTTCAGAGAAGTGTGGAGATGCTCTAAAATTTAGTGGAAGGCTTCCTAGCTTTAGTCCTATGCACTTTTCCAGAAGTGACCAAGAGCACACCTTCCTGGGATTACGTTTGATCTGCTATCCAGGCCTTCTCCCGTTCTTTTTGGGGAAACAAAAGGAGAGGGGAGGTACAAGAAGGAAGGGAGCACTGAGCCCCAGGAAGCCCTCCTTCCAGCGGACAAGGGCACTCCTTGTGGCTCCTGTAGTCAGAAGGGGGTGAGCCTGAGAGGACAGGAGTCTTCCTCTTCCTTTCCTCCAACTGTGTTTTCCTTTTCCCCGTCTGCTGCTCATAGATGCTGAGTTCAACTGCTGAGACTTGTGGCAGAGTTGGCTTGTTCTTGTCCCGCTCTGGTAGCCATCCTGCCCTTGTGTCTGATCGTATGGCAGTGGTGCCCCCCGCTGTGTACGAGCCTGAGGAGGCTAGAACAGCAGCGGGGTATGGTCGTCCCTCTTAGGTCAAGATACCACCTCTTGCCTCCTCTCTGTAAGGAGAGTGAAGCAGTGCTAAACTCAGCTGTTCTAGCTGTGAAAAATGGCACATGACAAGAGCACTTAGCATGAAGCTTCCATTGAGCTGTTTGGGTGTGGGTTGGTTTTTGTTTTTAATCTGTTATTCCCCGAGCGACAGCATTTGGCTCTGCTCAGCATGATATTCTCTGATACCTAATGTATATTAGGGCATAGCTGTAACTGTAGGATGTGGGACTCTTTGTGTAATTGCTGTAAAGATTATGCAACAAACAAACCTAAAACCTATATGTATTTGTTTAAAAGTTACTTTCTTACCTGTTCTGAGAGCTGATTTTTTTGTTTTATTCTCTGTTTGGGAACTGTGATGTCAAAATGCTGCATTTTGGAGCAACACAAAGCATTAGGGTTTTGAGTTTTTTGTTCTTTGTATCTTTATTGCTCTGATAGTGTATATGATTGTAGTTTATTGCCACGATACTCTGTAGATTTTTTTTCTAAGTGTCATTAAAGTGGAAAAAATTCAGTTCAGGGTTATTTAACTCTTCGAGATTGTACATTATATTGGACAAGAATAAGGAATACTGCATATTGGTGAATATATGAGAGCAGTTGACTTTGGAATATATATATTTTTATTATTATTTTTAAATAGGTGCATTTGCAATTAGACTACTGAAGAGATGGGTGTGGTCCTGCTTCCACTGAAGCCAGCAGCTTTAACAGATTTTTGTCTTTATCTGTCTTTGTTGCTCTACTGGCATGATATCTCAGTTAGGTAGGCTCTTTGTAAATACAGGCGTAGTAGTTCACCTTGAACATTTGATATCGAGAAACTCCGGAAGGATGTGTTCCTGACCTTTTTTATAAGGTTTCTCCTTATGCTGACAAACTTGGAATTAACAGGGTTGTTTTGCTTTCTTTTAAAGCTGAGGAATGTACCCAGAGCAGAAGCTTTGGCTGAATTGAATTTGTGGGTTTCTGAGAATTTTGCACCTTGTTTTATGCCAATTTGCTTGGATGGCAATATAGCCTTAACCATACGAAGACCTTGATTTATTTCCTGTGCAGTTTATCGGTCTCTGTCACCAGCACTTTTTTTGTCTTGTGGAATGTTATATAAAAATTAGGCATCTTTTTTTCTCCTAATAGATTGCTTTCTAATTAAAAAAAAAAAAAAAATCACTTTCCCAATCAATTTTACCAGTTGTATGAAATGGAAGGTCATTATTTTTCTTCATAAGCAATACTGTAATCAAAGGTGCAAAAAAGAGATGCATTTAATGTGTGTTGTCTGTGCTGTTAGAGATCGGAAATGTATGGGGTTTAGGAGCAGCTTTTAAAAAATTTGAGGAACTGGAGCTATAAATCCTCTCTGCTTGTTTGCCAAATGAGCTTTATAAAGGAAATTATTTGCATATAGTGTGTCAAAAGTTAGAAAGAATAAACCAGAGTCAACTTAAAATCATTGCCAGATAAGTTGCTTTACATTTTTTTTACTGTATAAAATACAACCAGTTTAAAACTTGTTTATGCACAGTAATAACTTAATGAGCATATTTTTTTCACAGAATTAGGCTATTTCCAATGTATATGGGAAAAATAAGTTTCCTTTTATTTTTTATGACAGATATACAAAGATTAATAGCGTCTATATTTTAATATACTATTTGGTGTCTGAAGTATCTTTTACATGTTTGTTGGTCAAACTCATTTACTTAAAATAGTAAATTTTACACTGCTAGTGTCGTATTACTGCAGGAGGATTTTGTGAGATGATCCATTTAGTAGACCCAACAGAAATATGTGAAAGTATAATTTAGCTTAAAAAAAAAAAAGGTCAATTGTTGATTATCCAGGATTTTAATCATTAGTCAATTTAGGCTTATTTAAGTATTTCTGTAAAACAACTGTGGGTGTCGAATGAACGCTGCAAAAATCTCACTTCTACCTCTTGTGTAACATTCTTCAAATTATACTTCACAGATCTCTTTGGGACGTGCTTTGATATTACAGGCGGTTGGTAACCTTAACTTGTGAATGTCGTGTGCTTTTTCTTCTTTCTGTTAGTAGTTTTTCGTGGAACACCAGGATGCCTTGTGGCTGAGGCTAAGTTCTGTCCACTTGTGTAAAGTAGCTTCAGGCAAACTGTGCACACTAACACGTGGTTTCTGTTAAGCGAAAGGTACAACAGTCAAGAGATTATAAGGTTTGTGTTGTATGTGTGAAAGTCTCAGAAATATGAGAATTCTGTAATAAATCATGGCCAGTGTAATTTTCTAATCTTTTTATGTATGCGATTGATTCCTTTTATTTAAATAATCAACTGTGTTGTATGTATGTCCCTAATAAATAGTTACAGCTTGTTGTATCATTTGGTTCAACTCGCACTATTTATCAGCTGCTGTTCTCCATGTGAGATTAATTTTTTTTTGGTAATTCTGCCTCGAAAAGACATGTTATGTGTTCTGCTTTAACACAGTTACAAAAATTAAAATTCTTCATGTTTTATGACACTGATTTTATTAGCAAGTTCTGTGGGTGAAGAACGGACAGTTTTGTTTAGTATTTGCTGTGCTTGGGCCTGAGGAATAGCCTTTGGGCTGGATCCAAGATTGCACAGAGATTTCCTCAGAGAATGTAGAATTGCATCAAATAGTTGAAAATAAAGGACAGTCTTCAGTTGTAATTTCAGTAAATTGTACTCGTCACTTCACACAGCATTACTAGGGGGTGGGGCTGGGTAGCAAGTGCTTTTAAATTTGGCGTCTTTCTCAAACCCAATTACTTTACCAAGTGTCGTGGTTCTGTGGACACACTGACATAGTTATGAGCAGCAACAGAACGCCTGTTGCTGAATATCCTAAAGGATGCCGAAAGACGGTGTGCTTTGCAAGTCATGGACATTTGGATGTGTACCCCCCTGTGCCCTCAGCAAGGTGATTTTTGGCAAATCTCAGGTATGTGGAAACTCCTTAAGTTCTGGGTTTACACATTGACAATGTTTATATATGTGCACATCCAGGTGGGGTTGAGCATTTAAAAAAAAAAAAAGTATTGTTGATTAAATTATGAACACTTGCTTTGTTTATTCACACCAGGTCAGCTGCTCTTTACAGGCTGTTGAGGATCCCATCTATCCTGCATCTCACAGCTAACCACCTCTAAGGGTTGAGGGCAATTTATCTCCGTAACACACGGATATGTAATGGGAGTCTGGCAGGTCATGCTGGCTGAAAGGGCCCATGGTTTTTTCCCTGGTTGTAGATGGAGCATAAGCATAATCTCTTGTTACTTATGTTGTTGATGAGATTAATCCTATCTTGCATAGTTTGTGAATTTATTACTGGTAGCAAGTCAAGCATTGCACAGGTAAGGTAAGCTTGTTTGTCTTTTGGACTCTGGTGGGAAATTTCAAACCTTGCAGGCAATAAATGTTCCTTAGTTTAGAGTTTAAAATTTCTAAGCATTTTCTTTCCTGGTGATGTGCAGGAAAAAACTAATATAATTGTTTTCCCTTCTTAGTGGAAATTTTAAATTTTCATGGTGCTTTGAATAATTTAAACGTGTAATTTGCAAGCGGGACATTTCCAGATTGAAATGACTTATACATGTCAGGTATCTCAACATGAAGCTACTTGAGCTCTTTTTCCATAGCTCAGTTTTGCAAGAGTTCCTCCCAAATGAAAGCTCTACAAACACTTTTTGGTTCCCTTTTCCCTTCACTCCTTTCCCAAATCCACAAGTTCTTGCATTTCCTGTATCGCATAGGTGCTTGTGTGGCACCAGGGCTGTGTATCTTGTCACACAGAGCTGACCGCAGCCATGTCAGGTGTGGTTCAAGGTGGGACGTTACAGTGGTTTCCTGAGGCATCCCACTGCGCCTGTGTGGGTCTGGGTTGTGCGTAGTCTTTGGTTTGGGGACAATCAAGGGATGTCACTTTGATAAGCCACAGGAATTCAGGTTACTAAATAGCCTCAGTGCCATCACAGCTGTGGTATCACAGAATCACAGAATCGTTCAGGTTGGAAGAGACCTCCAAGATCACCTAGTCCAACCTCTGACCTAACTCGAACAAGGCCCACACTAAACCATATCTCTAAGCTCAACATCTAAACGTCTTTTAAAGACCTCCAGGGATGGTGACTCAACCACTTCCGTGGGCAGCCCATTCCAATGCCTAACTACCCTTTCGGTAAAGAAGTTTTTCCTAATATTCAACCTAAACCTCCCCTGACGCAACTTGAGCCCATTCCCCCTCGTCCTGTCACCAGGCACGTGGGAGAAGAGGCCAATCCCTACCTCACTACAGCCTCCTTTAAGGTACCTGTAGAGAGCGATAAGGTCACCCCTGAGCCTCCTCTTCTCCAGGCTGAACAACCCCAGCTCCCTCAGCCGTACCTCGTAAGACTTGTTCTCCAGACCCTTCACCAGCTTCTTTGCCCTTCTCTGGACTCTCTCGAGCACCTCGCATGATAACAGAGAGAAACGTTTGAAGTCTTCCTATAAAAAATGCCTAACTAGGATAATGGAAGCAGTCATCTTTTGGGTTCTGGACCTTGGCTCTATTCGTCTCTTTTTGGCGGGTTTCTGTTGTCATTGCTGCTCTGAGGCACTGCAAGGAACTTTTTTTTTCCAGCCCCTTTTATGTAGAGAACAGGGTTTCAAAAACACTGTTATTTATCACGTCATTAGAGAAACATGCCTCCGCTGGTGGCTATCTTTACTTTTACTCAAGTACAGCTTGGTTGCTTTGATACTTTTTCCAAAACACCTGTAATGGAATAGTTGCAACTATTTTAGTACAACTGTGCTGGCAACTTGCCTGTGAAGATGCTTCAGAAAACAGTCGCAGTGAAATGTGCCAGTCTATCACCCACCCCCGCCCCCCGTATTAATCTGATAATGTTTGGTTATCTTATGTTGATTGTTAAACAATGCTAATGGAAAGTGTGGGGAATAGATATCTGATCGATAGCATGTTTTTTATGATGACTTGCAATTTGGTTGTACTGTTATGATTTAAGGAATAGCCCCATATAAAAATGAAAACACTGTTTACGCGGTGCTAGCTTGTTAAGGTGACTGAGAAGACTTTTGATTTCTAGCTGATGAATCATGATGCGTATAGATAGATAAATTTCATGAGTGTTGAGTTGCAAGAGATACACCACTCAGTAAGTGGAGAGTTTAGTTAAACACTGTATTTTTTCTGAAAGAAGCAGCATTCCTTCACACTGTTTAAAGAATAAAATGTTACATTGTATTTGTCTGAAAAATCAATGATACTGTGAGTAGATTGTAAACAAATGTAAAACTGAGATGTTTGTTTTATTTGTTTAGGATAAGTGCATGAAAAGCAGAAGATGGCCATCCTAAATGGAGAAAGCGGATTTAGCCTAAAGACCTCAGTCTAGTTGTTAAAAGGGAAGTAATGATCAACTAAACAAGTGACAGTGTCATCTTAATTTCCTCACTAATGTGTTGTCCTAGAAACTGATCTCTCTTATACCAGCAATAGGAGTACCACCTTACCAGCTGTTGCAATTTTTTTCCTCCCAATAGAGCCACTGGCTGCCTCTTAAAACCATGTTTTGTAATAAAATTTATATAGTACTCCCTGACTGCCAAGTAGCTTCTGCTGTTGTTTGCGATATACGCTTCCCAAATATTTGAGACTTGGGTAAGCCATTACTGAAGATAACGCATAATGTGTAATTCAAATGCAGATCTTCACCTCCTTCCCCTTATCCTCTCCCACTATTTATGACTTTCCTAGTCTGATAGTGACTGAAGAATCTGTCACAGCAAACTGGTGATGTTGCAGGATTTTTTTAAAAAAAAGTCTTACAAATTGCTAACTTGAATATGAGGTTAGTAGATTTTTAGATTTTTTGCTTTAACATAAGATTTTTAACTCAGTGCCATAGGTTTATTGTTTCACTTTGTGTGGTTCAAGAAAAATAATACAAAAAAGTATAATTAGTAGTCACGTTTCTTTTCTTTTCACAGAACTGCGTACAAATCAGGAGCCAGTGTAGTTCCGACTGTGACTTTCACAACAGTAATAGGGAGATAGATGCAGGTAGCTGGATATATGGCCTCTAATGGTAAAATCATTGTTGTGAAAAATATACTCGAATGCTTTAACTTCTGTACAGTTTTGTGAGTACAAGAGTGCACGTGTGTGTCAGAACAAATGTGAACAACTGGCTACAAAGTGACTGATCTGAAAATTCCCTAAATCCATCTTCAGTGTCAGTTTTGCGCACACTGTTTACAGCTTGTTCAAAACAAATGTTTTTCTCCTCTTCTGTTTCCTTCTTTATTCACATAATTGCATTAAAGGCCAGGTTTCCCACTGCCTGTTCGTTCACAGTTAGTTATGTGCAGAGCCCTGCGTGCAACACGTGCAATGTGAAGGAGCTATATGGGCATTCTCATTTACAGAAAGAATTCATTATGACATGAGCTTTAAGTTAGCTTATAAGCTGTTCTGAGAAAAGTAGATGACATTAAGGGCTTCTAAAACTTGTATAGTTACGTTCTCATCAATAAGTAGAAGAAAATAAGAGTAGCTTCTGTAGGTAAGAGTGAGTTTCAAATCTTATTTAGGCAATGTTGCGCACACAGCTGTTTAGCTAGTCCTGTTCTATAACTTCATACCTTACTTAACCCTCAGGACCCACTTCTGATTTCTCTCTTCCATCTTGCAGCATTACAGACTTACTGAATGAAAGTTCCTTGTGTTTTTGTGGTGTGGGGGGGGTGACTTGTCAGTTCTTGATGTAAATACAGGAGGACTTGAGCTCTGCTCGAGTTTAAGTCACAGAATCACAGAATTGTTCAGGTTGGAAGAGACCTCCAAGATCACCTAGTCCAACCTCTGACCTAACTCGAACAAGGCCCACACTAAACCATATCTCTAAGCTCAACATCTAAACGTCTTTTAAAGACCTCCAGGGATGGTGACTCAACCACTTCCCTGGGCAGCCCATTCCAATGCCTAACTACCCTTTCGGTAAAGAAGTTTTTCCTAATATTCAACCTAAACCTCCCCTGACGCAACTTTAGCCCATAAGTCAATGTTGTTGTATCAGCGTGACACTAAAGGCTTCAGGTTTATACTGCCAAATAGGATGGACTAAAATCACTTAAAGTGAAAAACAAGATTGCCAAAAACTCATCAGAACTTTAAACAAAGATGTGTGGGCAATGGACATCAAATGTCTTAGAAAAGCAGTCTAGCTGAATTGATGGGGTACTGCTTTATTATTTCTGTGATCCACCTGTCCATTTTCAACAAATATTCAATGTGTAGCCTGTTTGCATGGGGCTTGTAATGCAAAAGATGATTTTGCGTTATCCCGTCAATCACTGGCATAACAAAGGCTGTAGGGCAATTATGTCAAGATTCAAATGTCCAGAAGAACAAACAGCTGGAGGGATTAGCCATATAATGCTGCAGATGTTAATGGGGGAAATAAAATCCATCTTGCTAGTGTCAGGGGTTTTTATCAGAATACGTGAATGAACGGTGCGTTTAGATACAGTGGCCATCTGACAGAAATGGGGATGGAGGTGTGGCTAGAATTTACTCTATGCACTTACTCAGGCCTTGTCAAGTCTTCATAGAGTAAGTTACTACTCTCTTCTTGCAGATCTCATACCCGTATTCATCCAACATGGTGCATGAGCAGCTCTCGTGAATGGTGTTTTTGTTTTACTCTTGCTTTTCAAACAGGACAGAGTTAGTCTAGTTTAATAGAGACCTCTGTTAAGCTGGGAGTGTATGCTGGTAACAGCTTCCTTTTTCCCTGTGTTCAGCGTGGGCACCACCAGCAAGCGAAGCTACATTCCATTTTAATCAATCACTTAAAGTCAGTCCAAGTTAGAGTAGTTATTCAAGTTAGATTTTGAAGACAGGTGCTGGCAGCAATTGTGAAGAAAACTGGTCTGTGTACTTCTGTCCAAACTTTCCTGGATGCTTAATCACCTTGTACATGGTTCACTTGGGTTCCAGCTGAGGGGAATTTAAGGACTGAATTCTGCTGTGATTTGGAAAGAAATTGCCTTACTATGATTATAAATTTTGTGCAGATTTTTTTTTTTAAAGTGTGGATCTGTGTCCTGATAGGATATACCACACTAAAGTTTTGCAAGTTGACAACTTGCAGAAGACACACAAGGCAAGACAGTAGTTGTATAAAGAGCTATTGTTAGATAACTTCCAAAAATTTTGCCTTGAATTTTAATCAGAGGTAGTGATTTCTAAGGCTTAGATACTGCTTTTTACTTCAGCTCCTTTGTTTTTGCTTTTTTAAGAATCTTTTTATAAGGCCAGATTTTTGTCCCTGAGGCAGAAGAAAAAACAAAATTAGCCTTTACTCTTTGTTGTAGTTACAGTTCTTATAATCTACTTCTGATTTTTTGATCATTTCAATCTAAATGGTGGATATGAAGTAATGATCAAGTGTATCTACTGTTTATCTTGTAAATTAAGTTGCTCTTATAATAGGTTCCTTTCAGAAGAGTGGACCTGAATAAAACTTGCTCCTTCCTTCTTTCCTGAGGGACCTTTGCATGCCTTGCAAAAGAAAATATATTAAAATCAATATTTTATAATTTAGAATATTTTAAAAACAGTTCAGTACATTTAAAATAAGTTGTTTAAATATAGTAACTTGATTGTCACTCTGATCTAAATCTTCCTGGACTTATCAACTGATGTGTTTATGACCATTTTTCTTAATTCAGAGCTGGGATGCCACATCTCTTTCAGATTCAGCCTTTGAAATAGGCATTGATCATGACTGGAATGCACTCAGCTTGATAACAGGGGTGTTGGAAGAAATTAGGTTAGATATCAGTGTTATCTTCTCCAGCATGTCCAAAATAAGCAATAAATTGGATTTAAGTAAAACATTCATTGTCATTTATTATTGTTTGGCACTGTATTAGCAAGGGGAAAATGCTGTATCTGCTGCTACAGTCTCAGCTAATGATAAAAGTACAACAGCTGGGTGAGCTGGAGAGGCAGAAAGGGTGAGGTGACAGTCAGACACCGGTGTTCTGGGGGCACGGGGACAAGCTCTGAAGGTCATTGGGCAAGGTCTAAAGAAGGTTTGGGATGAGAAAATGAGACTGTTTTGTCAATGTTGACACTTCCTTAACTGAAACCACTATCAAGCAGGAGATTTATGCATATGACTAGCTTAGAGCATCTGACTAATCCCATTGACATCAGTAGTGCTACTTAAGCACTTAAAAATAGGCATTACTTCTAGGTAACTTTGAAATGGATTAAACTTCTCATGTGACAGACATTCCATAAGGAGATCAGCTTCTAATTTCTTCTGATATTCTAGTATTGTCTGAATATTTATATATAAAAGCTTCAATCAGCTTCTGTCTGATCTCTTCAGTTGACTGTGTGTGATCCAAGGTGTTTGCATATTCTTGAAGATCTTCACCACTCAGCAGAGAAGTTGTTCACAAGCAAAAGCGTACTTCCATCAGGTTTCAATTCTAAAGTATCCAATGTAAAAACTTCTAACTTTGCTCTAAAAGATGCTGTTTGTGCTGTGGGTAGCAAGGCAATAGCTAGCAAACTACTGACACTCAGTGATAAAATGTTTGGTCAGAGGAGCCTACTATGAAAATGCTTCTGAATCTAAACCTTCATGAAAATGTCAGCTGCTCAGGAAGCAATACTGCTTGTTGAAAAGTAATAATAATAACAATCCACCACCTGTGCTCTTCAAGAAAGCGCGTTTTCAGAAAGGATGGAGTATTTGAGAGGTGAAGTTGTAACAAAAAGGGAGGGATGAGAGAGAATACATTGAAAAACACCCTTGGGAGACATGGTGAGAGCTTAAACGCAATGGAAACATTTTTGAGAACAATTTTATTTTAAAAAGTGAATGTTTTCTACAAAGAATGACAATCACACTGCCCTCAGTGTAAAAGACAAAATAAATTCAGTGCCTGTTTCTAGAGGTGTGGTTTTTTTCCTCCTCATGAAGACAATAATCCATGGAGAAACTACAGATGCCTAATCTTTTTTTCTCTTTTTTTTAAGCTCTCTTTATGTCAAAAATGACCCATGTAACATTCAGGAAGTATTAGACAACTTTCACAGACAGAAGTAAGTACAAAATCTCCAGGAAACACATTCTAAGAGAAGAATTGATTTGCTCAGGAGCATAAAATAAGTAAGCTGGGAAGGGACTTGTTGGAATATCTGCTTCTACCCCTCCTCCAAGCAGGGCCAATTTCATAGCTCAGGGCATTGCCCATTCAAATTCTGCATTTCTCCACAGGTGGAGATCCCACAGCCTCTCTGGGTACTTGTTCTGATGCTGCACCACTCTCATAAGGAAGGCTTTCATTTTTCTTATATCCACTTTGGAGTTTCCTTATGACTTTTCTCTGTTTCTTGTTTTGCTGTACCTCTGAGAAGAGTCTGGGTACATCTCTTTTATAGCCCTCTCTCCCTACCCTTTGGATTCTGGTATGTGTCAGCAAAGCTTAGGAGGAGTGTTAGATCATGTAATGGAAAGCAGGTACCGACGAACGTTCCTTCAAAAGCTTATCAGCTGTACCGAGACTAGTGGGAGCACTTTAAATACAGCTGGAGAGCACAAACATGTAGGGAGGCTCAAGCTTGCTTCTCACCTGGCCTCATAAGCAGGAGGCTGGGAGAAGTTCGGATAGATAGGTAATGAATGGGGCTGCTGCATGCAGGTGAATTTGAGAAACAGCAACCTTGGCTGTACTGTCGTTGTCGTAGCTGTGAGGTAAGTGTTCTCAGACTGCGTGCCTGAACAGGAACGAGCGTAGAGAAATAGGTACGGAAAGGTCCGGTGTGAAAAAGATGCAAATAGCAAGTGATTTAAGAGTCATAAGAAACATTTTACAATTATATGAATGATAAGAAAAAGCTTGAGGAAAGGATTGGTTGAATATTCAGTAAAGTGGGGGAGTTGTCAGTAAAACATTTATTTGCTTATTATTTTTATTCACTACAAAGGAGGCTGCAACCCGATGAGTGGCGTAGTTACTGTCAGAACAGAAGGCTTTATCGAGCAGAATCAAACAGGCTCTGCTGTGGGCACAGTGGTATCTTACTGAAAATTTGATTTTGACAGGGTGTTTCACGACCTTGGCAAGTCAGATTTAGAGTTCCACAATCACAAATTTGAGAAGAGGTCTGAAAAAGTATATGAAGTTCTCTGTCAGGGAAAGGGTTAAGAATAATCTAGTGCTCAGTGACGGCATGGGAAATAGCTGTTCAGGAGCAGTTCTGTGAAGGATTTGGGGGTTACTGGGAAGCACAAGCAGATTTGGGATTGGCAATGGCTGGCTGTTTTGAAATAGGCAGACCCATAACGGGACGTACAAAGGGACCGGTAGGCTGCAGCATGGCTGAAGTAATCCTTCTGCTCTCCTTCCCCGATAAGGCAGCGGCTGGAGGGCTGTGCCCGGTTTGGGACATCGCTCTTCAAATTTCTGTGGACAACTGGATTCGGTCCAGCTGAGAGTGATGGAACTCATCAGTGGCTCGGAACTGAGGCTGTTCAGGCCAAAGAAGAGCAGACGAGGGAGGCAATGGTGTGCAGCCATGTCGAGGCTTCCTGCCAAAACAGAAGGGCAGGAAGTGTCTGTCTTGTTCAGGGTATATGAGGTTAATTACAGGATAAATGGTTCAGGTTTGCTACATAAAAATAGGTTTGGTGTTAAGGACAGGAAAACTCTGAAAAAGATGGCTATAGGGACCTATACTAACCCAGGCAAGTATGTGTCACTTTTGTCTTTACTTTATTGTCTGTCCACAGATCACTTTTTTTCCTCAAATTCTGGAAAGATACCTTTTAAAAAGTTAATCTAGTACCTCTTTTTTCCCCTCAAATACTTACATTTGCCTTTGTACTATTGTAATTTTCTGTGTCCTCCATGGCTCTTAACTGCCAATTAACGTTGTCAGGCATATGTAAATTTTTTGGGGGGAGAAATGCTCCTTTCACTTTGGAGGGCTTTAGGGAACTGCTAGTGACTGTAAGGTGTTTAGCACAGAATAGGTGGTTCTAATGATCAGAATTAGGTGTGGTAGAAAAATCTGTTAGCTACAGGTTGCTCATGTGTGAAATTTTTGTTGGCATTATTATTTTTCCCTCTGAAATTATTTTAGTGTTAGGTGGGGAGACAAAAGTCTTTTTTTAAAGTTTTCTGTAAAAACTAAAATATATCGAGAAGAAAAAAGGTGACAGCTTTTAAATTTGTGTACAGCATCGCATGGGGGAAAATAATAAAATTCTCCTGTAGGGAGAAGGACTTTTTTTTTTATGTAAACCTGTCCTTTTCTGCAAAATATATGGTACTTAAGAAGAACATTGAAATCAGATCTAATGCCCTAGGCCTTGCTAGTTAGAGTACTTCAAAGAATTTCATTGATTGCTTGAAGGACAAACAAAAACAACTTGTTTCATTGTCTGCAAACTGGTTAAATCATTTTAGAATCCTTTTACTTTCAGCTTAGAGTTTAGATGAACAGTTCTGGAGCTCAAAGATACAAACTTTTCAATCACAAGCAAAGATTTTTCTGTATTTTAAAACTGAATGAATAGAAGTTGCTATTTAAAGCACGGTTTGCTGATGTTTGGAGGACAGAGGGGAAGAAAACATGCTTTTGGAGAAGCTGGCTGTTGGCTTCTCAAAGGACAAGAAGGGACTGGTATCATGCCCAATACTGGTGATCTGTGTGTTTTCAGATACATGCGGGTCACTTCAACCCATTCATCATTCTGTCTGTAACTTCAAACATCTATTCATATATATCATATATTCATATATATATATATCATATATTCATCATATATAGCTTTTCCTTTAGCTTATATCTGTGATGCTGTAACTTCTGAGTAGGTAAACAACTCCTTGCTACCAAAGATATTTCAGTTCATCTCACTTCAAAGACCTTCT
The DNA here is from genome assembly GCA_013399115.1 of Anseranas semipalmata. Lineage (NCBI taxonomy): Eukaryota > Metazoa > Chordata > Aves > Anseriformes > Anseranatidae > Anseranas > Anseranas semipalmata. The sequence goes on from VXAA01002599.1 coordinate 101,219, forward strand.
TTCAGGGTATCTCAGGCAGTCCACTCATGTCAAGGTAGTTGGGGTGAGTCAGGGTCCAAGAAAGTGGTTGCTAGTGCAAGAACAGGGAGAGATTATCACTTGTTTGTGTGGTGCCTAAGAGATGCCAGTCCTGAGTATGGGCAGACGTGGTAAGATGAGCTGCAAAGAGATTAGTTAAGCGATGAGGTAAATGCTCCATGAAAATATGCCCCATACCCTTGGTGGGGAGGCAATTCAAACAGGGATCCTCTTTTCCATTAGGTAAATATGTGACAATATGCTGGGAAAAAAAAAAGAAAACAAAACACATTTTTGGTTCTTTTTTCTCAGACTGTAGGAAAGATTGTTCTCCCAGTATAAAACTATCACACAGTTGAAGACCAAAGTATGTCTAAAAGTCTTCCTTAAAACAGACAAACAACAACACCAACAAACACTAAAGGCTATAGACAAAATAAAGGGGCATTCCTTGTCCAGCCCTCTGAAATGCAACAGAGGAATCACAGAAACAAGGTGCACAGCTGGAAGCCCTTCCAAGAAATGTGCCTTAATTTCCACTCACATGAGGGGAGTGTTAGCACCATTCCTGGGGTGGCTTCAGCTGATGCCCGCAGAACTGAACAGGACCAGAGGTGGGGGCTTGGAAGCCAGACAGGGGCTTTTGGGTCATCATCATCATGGGGCTACAACGTGGAGCTGATGCAGTTGCATTTGTCTTACACTTAGTGTCTCCAGATAGCGAGTCCTGCAAATTATTACCTAATCCTCCTTCAGGAGTCCGTCAGGGAGCCTGCATGGAGTTTATTTACATCTAGACATATGGTGGAGAATTTTCTTGGTATTTGTTCTGTTTTTCTGAGAAGCAACCAGCCACAGTGGGTCCAGCAGTCAAAGTTACTGATAGTGAGTTGCTAATCATGACAGTTGTAAAAATGAACAGGTCATTACTTCGTAATTCTAGTACATACAGCTGTCACCTTATATATATATTACAAAAAAAAAAAAGTGCATAAGATGCCGTTTCTGAGCTCTTCCTTTAAGACAGCAATGTGTCGAATGAAAGACATTGCTTGCACACTTAATCCTGTAAGAATCTACCTCATGCCTCTGGCAAGTGTTGTTCTCATAGTTCACTAGATCTGGTAGGCAGGGAAGAGTAAGCAACGGTGCTTCTTGGGGGGAACATTTTGTTTGGTTTGCTCCTCCTGGAGTACTGTGTTATTTTAAGTTTCAGGCTGGGGACAGACCTTAAAGTGCACAGCAGGATTTGATAGGAAATAATTTCTTTTTATGTTCAGCTTGTGGAATAGTACAAGTTATCCTATTCAGAAATGAAATCACACTGATTCAAAGGTGTGCTGGGTTTTGTTGCTGACAAAACTCGGGTGGCCTTTATATGTCTTTGGAAGGTCATTGTAAGTTTGTCGCTAGCTATCTGCTACTGCATCTGCAATTAAAACTTTAAACCATCCTCAAAACAGAGCAGAGAACCAAGCAGAAGGGTGAGAATCTTTTCAAGGGGAGATGAGTTTCACAAAGCCACCACTAAATATCAGACAAAGTTACAAGCCATTTGCAATAAAGCTTAATACAAGCCTTTGCCTCTGTCTGTCAAAGGAATGCCTGGAGATTAATGCGGAATATACCATTTACTTTGGTAGATGGTGTGAACTAAACATGACTGGCCTCTCTATTTCCATGTATTTGGTTCTGTCATGCAATAAGGATGAGTAGAGAGGGACGGCATAATGGTATTCACATGCACTTGAACTCTTCTGTGCCTGAAATAGCTTCACAAATTGCTCTCACAAAAGCTGCCAGAAAATAGGTTGCCAATGATGTTATATATCACATCAGAGATGTTGCCAATGATGCCTTAGTCTTTGTCTTTCCACATTTGAGCTTCTGTTCCTAACAGCAGATGGGATGTCCACGAGAAAGCAACTTCTATGACTGCTGCTGATGGCTTTGAGCGGCGGTCCTGATGTTCCTGATCACTCGGCCAGCGCAGTTCAGATGTGACTGGGATGAACTCTTTTAGGTGAGATATAAAATAAGATCCAGAGCCCTAAGGTGGGTAAAGATGCCCATGAATCTTTCAGGAGTGGCTTGGAAACCCTTATTGCTCTAATATCCTGACCAGCACCAGTGTGTGAGTTATGTCATGTCTTCATAAATTCTGACCGTTTCAACTGGATATCACGTTTCCCCTCACTCGCTGTTGTAAAATGGTACAAAGTGCAGGTGAAGGTGTGACTTCCTAACTTAGTTATTCAGGCTAAAAGTTTCTGATTTCCAGTCACATTTGGATTTGTTCGTCTGTATTGTGTCTAGTGGGTAAATGACTGAGATTGGAAACAAGATGGGATTTGGAATCTAGTTAAGGAGAAGCTTACAAGGCTGCCTGAAGCTGCTCTCTTTTTCACTCTGCTGGTAACCAGTGCCAAGCTGCAGGCACAGTAAAACCTTGTAGAGGCCCATCTAGTTCCATGGACACAGCTCAAAATCATTGGTTCTATATAGGAAGACAGAAGGTGCCTTCACAGAGTCAACAAGATCTGTCACCCCATCGATAATACCTCTATCTGCAGCAACTGATCTAACTAGAGTAATCGGAGTCAAGCAAACTGAATATGTGTAGGTCCACATGACCTGCATCTGAGGGTGAGTTAGAGCTGTCTGATGTCATGGCAAACTGGCTCTCTATCCACCCTGAAAGGTTGTGTTGATCAGGGCATGTTCCTGAGGACTAAAAAAAGCATAAACATTATGCTCATTTTCCAGAAGGTCAAAAATGAGGATTATCAAAAATCATAATCCAAAAAATTATGGAGGAAGTCCTCCCTGAAGCTGTGCCATGCTACATGAAGGACCAGAAGGTGATTAGGAACAGTCACCGTGGATGGATCAATATCCAGTAGTGCCTGACCGACCTGATGGCGTTCTGTGATGAGGTGGCTGGATGTGGGGAGAGCAGTGGATGTTCAGCACAGACTTTGTCATGGTCTGCCATGCTATCCTTATAGCCAAATCAGAGAAATATGGACTGGATGGGTGGAAAACTGTCTGGAATCCTGGTCTCAAATGGATTCAGTGTTTCACAGTCCAGTTGGCTGGCAGACTGTTAATTTCCCCTTCAGTTGATAACAAAGCCTTCCAATTTTCCTGTCATCTCCTGAGGCTCAGCACTAGGTGAGCCTCAGGAGAAAACTTCTCCCTTTTTTCCTTGCCTGTGCTTTCTGATCAAACTGTCTTTATATTGGTATCGTGAACTGTATTGGGAACTTCATCTCTTTTTAGCACTTTGTGGTTCAGGATTGCAAAGCTCTCTCAATGATACCATGTGCCAGGATGTGTCTGCTTTCTGTCTGGGCTTTCTCTATCAACTGGAAGAACTTAGGAAAACATGGCCTAAGATCTAGGTACCTTTTTTCCCCTCAATCCTACATCTGTATAGTCATTTTTGACCCACTGTGGGTAATTTCTGACTGTATTCTGACTTGAAAGGAGTGGGGAGCATGAGGCAGTAGCATGCCACCTTTCTGCAGTGTCTCAGATTCGGTCCCTGGTGGGCAGTGACCACGGATAGATCTGGGAGGTGGGTGCTTTCATCTCCCTCGTAAGAGTCACCAATCGACAGTACCCTTTCTTTTCCCCCCTTTGGAAGATGATGATATATCTTACACTTGCTGTGGCTTTTTCTCTTCCATCCGTGGGTCAGTTCTCCAGCAGGTGACAGCCCTGCTCTCAACAGATCACTGTGTGGGATGAAACCTGATCTGCTTCCAGAGCAAACCTGCACCCGGCTTCTTCTGTGCAGAGAAACCAGCCCTACTTGTATTGTTGGACAGCTTCAGCATCTCCTGTTGGCCAGCATCCTTGTCCTTGGCCATCCCATTGCATTAAGTTCATGGAGTCCTCCTGATCTTACTGCTTTTCATTCTTGCCACCTTCTCCTTCAGCTCTGCTTTCAATGAAATCCCACTAACATTCAGGTCACGCTGGGTTTCCTCCACCTTTTAGTTTTCAGTAGCTAAATGCCCCACAAACCCAGCGCGAGGCTTAACCAGAGGCTTCAAAACTTGAGGTTCCTGCTATGTGCAGCTCTCACAGGTGCAGACCAAGGCACAAACAGCTATTCCTCTGCTCTGGTAGTATGACATTGTACAGCTGCTGTGGTTCCCTGTCTTTGGTCCCTCTTACTCTTTTCAGTCCCTGCTTTCAAAATCCCTAATACAACTCCCATTTGCTCCCCTGCTGGTGTTTTTGTCCTCTGGAAAGGGAGTAAACACATCATATTGTGCCTGCAGCTGATCCGTGCCCTCAGACATGCAGAATGTTATCTGTTTTGTTTACTGCCAAAAATAAGCGTATCTCGTAGTTCATTCCTGATAGCCGTGCAGAGGTGAAGTGGTTGTGGGGGAGTCTGCTAGCCTCTGTTCTAACTCCCATATCATTAGCAGAATTGAATTTTAATTTCAGAATAATGAACCTTGATTGCTAGTAAGAGTTAGCACAAACTCTGTGTTGAGGAAATAGTTAAAAATAGCAGTTTTACTGGTAAGCGTAGAAAATATGATCTTGGACCTCTGGGATGCAATGTGTGTGCAACTCAACGCCATTTTTGCAGACCCTGTTCAGAACAGATTCCTGCTGCAGAAGGGGAGAGAGACGCTTGGGTTTATTAACTTGCTGCTTGTTCACCATTGCAGCAGCTTTTGCCTTACAGGTTGTAAATAAACCTACTATTGATCTGATGCCTTCCAAAAAGAATTACTCTTGCGAGGAGCAATGTGTAACGCTGATAAGCTGGCAACTGCCTGTTCCCGAGTCCCTGTTTAACACTTATCACTTGGCTCTGGGATGGACTCTGGAGAAGCAGTTCTGACCCATGCTGTCACCACAGCCTGTCCCCCACACCACCAAACACACACACCTCTGATGATCTTCCCCCAGTTGCTGGACCGTCCCAAAGAGTCCCTAAAACGATGCCCTTTCGCCTCTCTCCTGCAGGAAACTTAATCTCCCCGGTAAATGACACCCAGAGCTATTTTGGAGCTGGGCTGCAGAGGGAAAGCAAAGCACGTCAGCAATTTGACTGGAGGAGGACAACCGAGAGGAGGGGTGTGGGGGGGTGGCACAGCCTAACCCCGAGCAGCAAAGGCACTGCTGGGGGACTTGGGGGGACCTCCTGCTGCACGTCCCTGCCATCGCTGGGGTTTCTGTTTTATTTTACTGAAGGGGAAAGGGGGGAACCAAAGCCAACATGGTCCCCCCATGTCCTCTGTTCCCCTTTTCCCCCTTCCCCCTTCTGTCATCCCAGTAGGAAGCGGCTGTTACCCTGCCTAGAGCTTTTTGCCTCCTCAGACTCTGACGAGACTCCAGGTAAGACCTAAACCTTCAGCTAAAGAGAAGTAGACTCGGGGACTGTGGCACCTGACAGAACGGGGAGAACGGTGTTCCTAGCTGAGGGAGGGGCGAGGTTATTTCTATGGCAGTGTTACTGTGCTGGAGTATGTCTTGGCTTGTGAAACGTATTTGAAGATGGAGCTGAAGATAGAGATAGGAAATCCATCCTTCTGGTCTGAAGCAAATATGGATTGCTTTGCTTAATTACTTCTGGCCATGTTACCAAAAGCAAAGATCAGCCTCCAAAGGAGAGGAGAAAAGAGAGGAAAGTCAGGTGTACAGCTGTTGGTTGTACTTGGTACATTTTGTCCTCAAACTGGTGACAGCAGCATGCATGAAGAGCCTGGAAAAAATAAGGTTCCTGTGGAGAGGTGGCAGCAAGGAGTGGTTTTTAGTTTTATTTCCAGGGCATAATCTCAGTGCTGCTTTTCTCCTCAGCAAGAACTTTTTTTCCTCTGAGCTTCTCTCTGGTGTCGATACCGATTCAAACTGCAACCCCCCACCCTCCTCACATTTCTACAAATGGCTCTGACGAGAGATGGAGAGAGATGGAGCTCGACAGCTGAGGCTATTTTCAGCCCTACAGCTCAATGGGGTGGAGTGGCTGTAATGACAATGACGTCCACTTGTTAAAATACAAGCGCTTGGGCCGGAGCCTCACAGCTAATTGTCGCAAAAGGAATTCTTTGTCCCTATGGCAGTTGTGATCCTGCAACTCCCTCGCATAGGAAATCACATGTGCTAAAACCCGAGGCAGTGTTTCCAGCTTAATATAAATAAGTTTATTTCTCTGTTAATGCTGATGGCAAAGTATTTAAGAGTTGGGATTGTTTCAGTGCTGGTAAGAGCCTGTGTTTTTTATGGCTCTGCATGTGACAAGTGATAGTACGCGAGGAAACGGTCTCAAGTTGTGCCAGGAGAGGTTTAGGTTGGACATTAGGAAGAATTTCTTCACAGAGGGGGTGGTCAAGGATGGGAGCAGGCTGCCCAGGGAAGTGGTGGAGTCCCCAGGTGTTTAAGAGACGTGTGGAGGTGGCACTGAGGGGCATGGTCTAGTGATGGGACTCGGTAGGTCGGGTTGATGGTTGGACCTGGTGATCTCGAAGGTCTTTTCCAACCTGGGTGATGCTATGATTCTATGTGTAAGGGAGAGAAAGGCACGTGCACATATGCAGAGTGTGTGTGTGTGCACAGAGGGAACGCGCATTAGCGCAGCTATAGAATAGTACTGCCAACTTCAGACATGTAAAACTCCAGCCTTCGGAGCTGTGAGACCAGTGAAGCAATATAAACCTGTGTGAATCCACTGTTTTTCTGAACCTTTCGGGTTCACCTGGCTCAAGCTGTCAGCCTTTGCCATCTGAGCAGACACTGGGGTGTACCCACAGCTGGGCTTCTGCCCTAGCCACTCGCCTCCAGGATATATTTTAATCAAAATGCAGCTGGAAGAAATTTGTGATGGATTTGCTAGAATTTACATCATTCCTTTTCTGCCCCCAGGGTGGCAAAGCCAGAATTTCTTTCTTTCCCCTCTATGTCCTGCCTTTTCACCCCGTGAAGCAGCAATGAGCATCGCCATATGCCTAAGGCCCCTCTTGTGTTGTAGCTATCCTTTATGTATTGTCAGAGCAGCCTGTGTGGCTTTAGGCTCAGAAAAATAAAAGGAAAAGATGATGCCACACCATCTTGAGTATTAGAGGGGCTGATCTGAGCAGTTTTAGTCCTTTGGTAGCTTCTGGGGTTGTTTTTGTAGCTTCATCAAGGGGGGATCCCAAGTAAAGCCCTATGCTGCAGCAAAGCCCAAGTAGGAAGAAGTCTCTGCTTATGCATGGAGCTTTTTGGACCTATGGATGTGTTAGAAGGAAAGCAAATGGCTGTATGGTTAAGAGAGGGATGGGCTGTATAAGCAACAGGTCTGCCTGGGTCAAAGAGCAAAGAGCAGCGTGCCTTAACCAATATGAGTCATCTAACTGGCTTCAGGCTCCCGTGCTTTACATTAACGGTGTGCTTACTGTGTGACTGGAAGGTGGTCTGACTGCGTTGCCCGGTCGAATCACAGAATGCTTTGGGTTGCAAGGGACCTTAAAGATCATCTAATTCCAACCCTCCTGCCCTGGGCAGGGACACCTTCTGCTAGGCCAGGGTGCTCGAACCACATGAATGATGCTTGTTGGAATTTTCTAATGGTTTGACTCTTTTGTTTGCTACCAGTCATTGGAAATATTCAGATTATTAAGAAAGGATTCATACCAGGAGCATGAGGTGATGCAGGTCCCTTCCTAGATAGTTGGGGCATGTTTAGTCCTTCCTTAAGGTCAGAACTGTAAGATTGCTTTGTCTTGAGCTTAGCTGTCTTTTTGCTGAGGGCTGCTCACAAAGTTTAACACCCCATGCTTGCCACTGACCAGCTGTGAAACTTCCCTTAACATCCCCTGTGGACTTAGGCTCACTGTGGGGGCAATAGATGGCAGGGGTGCAAAGGAGCCTTGCTCTGACTTGAGGTAGCTTATTGCAGTGGGCTTAGCATGGAGTGCTCTGTGTCCAACATCTCCTACAGCTCATGGAGACCTATCCTCCAGACCGCCATGGAAAGCTCTTCCATCTGCTCATCAAGTGACCTTTGAACGTGCCAAAATCTGTTGTCTCTCACTGAAGTGGAATTTAGAGTAGCCCAAGCTAAGCTCTATGTCCAGCTCCTCAGTGACAGATCCTGTTCCTGCTCTGATGAAATGGGCATCAGATAAATTCTCTCATCTGTGCAAATCTCTACTTATACCTGATTTAGAGATGTAATGGGCATATAGCACTGGCTGTCCTTCAGGTATGAAGGGTTTGGGACCCAGAAACAGGAGCTTCCCTGATTTTATTACCCCTCACCTCAGGAGAGGAAGGAGTGCAAGGCTGTAGCAGTTGTCCTTGTGGAGAAGCCCAGGAAACATGAGCTCAAGCTGATTGAGAAAACGAGCAAGCAGGCATGTGACAGGTCTTAATGTGTTTTCTGAGAGAACCTCTATGTTCCTGATTTGCATTTTAGTAGTCTTTTAGGTTTGGGGATCTGTTGTCGCATGTGTTTTATATCCTTAAAGTTCCTTGTTATGCAGGTGTGCTACTTGTGGCCACATTTATCTTGGGAATATTTTATGAGGAGGATTGCACAGTGCTTTCTGCTCTTTGCCCAGAGTCATGGGGGACAGGATTTCCTTTCTAACCATTGACTTGAAAGGCCTCGGCAGGCCACCTCTGTACTCCGTCATGCCGAAGGGCATCATCGCAGGCTGCTGACTGCTACAGGGGCAGTATGCCACGGCGTGGGACCTCTGCCTGCCCAGAGGTTGTTGAAAGCTTTTCAGATGCAGCTCAGCATCAGTGAAGCAAGGTGAAACCAATCCACTGCCCAGCACCGCGTAGTGAGCCACAGGAGGTCAAGTGAGTGATGGCACTGCCTGTACATGGGGTGACGTTTAATAACAAGGGCAGTGCCTTGCTCCGTGGGCTAAGACAAGTGGCAGGAGGGAATCATCTCACAGATGTAACCAGAGATGCTGCAGCTCCTTTCAGCCGAGCAGCCTGCTGGTTTGCCTCTCCTTGAGGCCTGCTGTTGGTACTGGAGTCAGTGGGGTGGCCTGAGGTGAAGTTTCTTTGTTGAGGGGAGAGAGCTTTCGCTCTGAAGGCCATTTAAGTTTATTTTCTCTTCAGAAGAAGAATCCTGAAAGTAAACGTGCCCTTGGTGGGAGACCCACTGCCGGGGGCTTGCTCGTTTGTCCATGGGGAAGCAGGTGCAGGGGCAGACTGACACGGTGCAGAGAGCATAGGAGTGTGAGTGCGTGGCCGTGTGCTGTTTCCTGGGCAGTGACTTGATTTATTTGCATTATCTGACACTGGGGTTTCTTTCCCCAAAACATGACACAGTGAAAATTTGAATGAATAAAGATGCGGGTAAAATTATGAGAACCACTAACCTTGCCCTCGGCGTGCTCAGAAATACCCCGATGGGAATGTGATCTCTGCTGCAAATGATTAATCACAGTGGGATTATAAAGTGAAATATGATGCTGGTGAACGTCTGAGATTAATTGGAAGGGGCATTTGCATTGACTAGGTTTATTCATGTTCTGTTGTCAGTCCTGTCAATTCCAAGAGAGCTGTCCTGGCATTTGCAGAGAGTTACTATTATTTTTGAAGTTTGCACGTACCTATAAAGAATCTGAATTAGTGAATTTGGTTACTACGTTGATTAACAAGTTGCACTGTAGAAAAACTAAATCTTTCAGCAGTATGTCCACAGGCTATCCTCTCCTTCTTACTCTTAATCTATTTATCAGTCTACTCTAGGGTGATGCATTTTATCGTATTTAAACTTAGAAAATGTAGTTTATCTAGTCCAACCTATCTAAACTTTTTGTTATGTCTGACTGTTGGTTAGATATTTATTGTAGCTTCATCCTTGCCACAAGTTAAGGTTTCATGCCTGTTGCTGGATTTCATGCTTTCAATACCCTTAAGACAATGTTTTTATTCCCTTTTTCAGGCAGAGACTAAAGATACAAGAATTCAAGTGATTTTCTCATGATTATAAAAGTAAGCCAGTGGCAGAGCAAGGAATAAGCCCTGTTTTATTTTCCTACCATGTTAGAAATGTATCTAAAATAATTCTGATGAGCACGCTGTTTTCACTGATCCCTGGGTGGTCTTCTGTCATTCTGTCATTTATAATGGCATAGGAACCAAGGGTAAATGGTGAAAGCCGGCAGAGAGCAAGGTGCAGTGTGGATTACAGCATGGAACCTGGGGTCCTGACCTTGCACAAGGAGGTCTGTGTCTGCTGGGACACAGCGGCTTGTGCCTGCTGGAGAGAAGAGAGGAGTGAGATGCAGACACTGGGCGAGTGTTTGGGAGAAAAGGGAGAGGGAGGCTGGAACTTGAGGCTACGGCCAGGGAGCAGACACTGGAAAGAAGCGTTTTGGATGGACTTGCTGTACCAGTCTAGTTCAGGAGCAAGGGCAATAGGCACCTGATGCAGCAGCTTCCCTGTGTTTTGACTGTTCTTGGCTGTCAGAGCCACCAGTGAATGGCTGGGGCACCAGTTGGACCAGGGACATATCCGTGCAAGCAGGCTGTAGGTGGAAGGAAAGCACAGGAGGGTGTGCGAGGTGAATGCACAAGAGCTTTAGGAAAGGAGAAGCATTTCTGTTCTCCCCTTGTAACAGCCAGGCTTGGTGAGCGCCCACCACGCTCCCACAGCTCTCCTCCAGCCGGGGATATGTCCCCTGGTGACCAGGTGAGGCAGACTGCTCGAGGGAAGCCACTGTTTGCTGAAAGGTCGCTGGTTGGCTCATAACCAGGCACCTCTTGTGTCAGTAGCCATTTCTGTGCTCCAGCACTGCTCCGTGTTGTGCAGAGCCCACTTTGAAGACGTGAAGCAGCTTCATTTTTTGCTCTTTTTGCTGCCGTGGATTTGAAGCTGGAAGCGGAGTTGATGTGACACATCTGTCAGAAACAGCCAGGGATCTGGGAAGGATGAGACATGGCAATGCCTTCTGAAGGTAGATCCAAAAACTTTGCTGCCACAATGCAGCCTGAAATTCAGCCTGATGGGCAGGAAGGGTTAGGTAGGACATGAGCTCCGAGTCCATGTTTTGATTTATTCTTTCTTACTGTAGTGAAAGTTCCTGTTGGATTCTCCAGAGATGAACTTGAATCCCAGCATCCACACACATGCACACACCATTGAAACTGTCCAGCCTGAAATAAGCAGAAGACTCTCATCATCAGTCAATTGACTTCAGTGGAAATTTCCACTGACTTCAGTGTACTTTGGCTCAAGCCCAACGCCCATATCTGCATCTTCCAACCATTCATGCAGCTTCTCTGCTTGCAGCCTTGCAAGTGTTTATGGAAAATATATTTTAAAGCTCAAGTGAGGACAGAGGCTGAATGTAGTCGGAGGGAATAGGAAATGCAAACTTGTTCACGGATTTCTGAACTCATTTTGAGACCAAGGGAAAAACAGTTCTGTATGTTCATTTCAACTAGTGAGGAAGGGGACCACCGTACAGAAAGTCGGTTGTTCTTAGCATTGATGCTTGCAAGTCATTCTTTGCATCCTTAGCATTTACTGAGTGATTTTTTCCCATTACTGTTTTTCAGGTTTAAACTCTGAAAACAATTTGTGTAATTGCTAAAGATTTTTGGTGGAATAATGAAATATGCTCAATAACAGGAAGAAAAAAAACAACCCAAACTGAATTAGTTTAGCAAGTATCAATTTCCTCTAAAGGGAAAGGTGTTTGACTACTTCTTAAGAGCTCAATGTGTTGGAGAGGGAGACAGGATAGGATTGGAAGTAGTGCATTTTTCCTGTTATATATGGAAAGACAACTCCATTTGGTTTTGGCTTAGATCTGTGGCCCAAATGAAGTTTGAAAGTTAGATCAGCTATACCATCTTCAACGGTAATAATGATTAGAATGAATTCCGTTTTGTATTTTTGTGCCACTGCTTTCCCAGTATTTAGTTTTAATGGCAATTTGTGTCTTTCGATCTCCAGCAGAGTAAATGGACTGAAAAATAGTAATTTGCTATTAATTTTCATGCATGATTTGTTATATACTCCGGCAAGTACCTTGTCATACACATGGAGCACATCGTTATTTGTGAGGCCATCCCTGTCCTAACATGAAGGTGGCACGGGAGGGGAGCCAAGACACAGGGAAAATAAGCAGTTTCTCCAAGGGTATGCTGCAGGTCAGTAGCCTGTCCAGCTCCCCCTCCCTTGTGCCATTACTGATTTGCATATTGGCATTAATGCACTGCACCAGGAACTGGAGGAGGGGAAGAACTAATGAAACCTCTGCCCAAACGGTGGTTCAAGAAACAAAAGCAGGTTTGGGGCCTGCTCTTACTGATTTCTGCTGGAGGTGGGGGCACATTGGAAGGGCATCTGTCATTGGGTGAGAGAGGGGGTGGATTTGTGGCCAGCAGGGATGCTAAACTGCTGTGGGATTAAGAGGGATATTTCTGTCGGGGTGACCGGTTATTATTTCCTTTGACTTACTTACAGCATGCGGAGCCTGGTCGTTTTGCTTTGTGTGGCCCTGTGAAGGTGAAGAAGCACAGATGTGAGAGCAGCCTCGCGGATCCCCCCCAAAGAGCTCCTATAGCCCCGGGGGTGCCACTGCTCGTGCAGCAGTGCCTGGCATTATACAGCCGCAGGCACACAGTAGCTTGGGGAGAAACTGTGCACACAGGTCTTGTGAGTAGGACTTGCAGAGAGGCTGGGAGCTGGGGAGCTCGCTCCTTACAGAACGCTGTTCTCAGGTCCAATCCTGCTCCCGGGAGAAGAGTCAGCTGGTGCGCTGCGGGGTTTCTGGTGCCAGTGGGGTCAGGCCCAGGCCTTGAGCTGTGCTTTGCTTGTCGAAGTAAATGCTAGCCAGTGCACAGAAAAGGGCTTCTGCTCTTGGGGGACTAGAAGTAGTTTCACTCCACCAGAAGGGAAAGGGCATCCAGGAGTTCATAGAAAAAGCAGCGAACAAAGTCTGCGTGCCATGTGGAATTTGAGGGGACCCTCAATGCGATGCTCTCTGTTGTATTGTTCTCCAGCTGCACGGGGACTGGTGGGCTCTGTGTGAACGAGGGCTGTAACGATGAGTGCCACTGCTTGCTTTTGGCTCTCTCAGGACACAGTGGCACCAGAATTGCCATGAGCAGTTCTGAACACTGCTTAAGCCTCCTCTCCTTGGCTGCTCCGTGCTGTCAAACAGCTGCAGGCTGGTGCACAGCAGGTTCTGAGAGCAGCTGACAATAAGCGGGTGACAAGGCATCTTTCCTGTACGCCCTAAGCCACGTGGTGCCTTTTTGGAAAAGCCTGGCACTGTTTGGATTCCAGCGTGCGTTTCCCGTGGCAGTTCCTTCACGTGCCTTTGCGCTCCTGTGATCCCATAAGTGATAGATACTCACTGACTACCATCGCAGTCAAAGTGGCTGTATCTCAGGGTTGTGTTAAATAGAAATTGGGAATAAAGAGAAATGTCATCAATAATATGGCAGGGATGTCTGTGTGTCCCACTAAAGACTGACCCCTGCAGGAAAGGGGTTTACTGTAAGGTCTGCGTGAACACGATTCAGAGAACAAGGCCTAGGGGTGGATAAAGACCAGACAGCTCAAGAATAGAGATGGAGCATGTTATGTAAGCAGAATTAAGGGCAACAACAAATGGCAAGGAGAAAGAAATGTTGAAAAGAGTAAGGACAATCAAGTGGGGGGGGGGGGGGGNAAAAGGAAGAAGAGGAGAGCATGAAGGAGAAAGCATCTTGGTAGGTAGACCCATCTCTCAGAATTAGTCTTTCTGTATGATTACAAAGCTAGTCAATGTGTTATATAGCATTAGTGCTGACCATTTTCCTAGTGTCATCATGTTCTTTCTGTATGAACTGCTCAAAGACTTGTATTTTACCTAGTGACTTCAGTGGGAAAGTGGGCTACTTTCTCCGTCAGCAGATTCACATTACTGAGCTCAAATCTAAGAAGTATGCAAGACCTTCTCACCCATAATGGGGACAATGAAAATGTACCCCAGCCAGCTTGTTCTAGATGGCAAATGTCCTGATACCGTGAAAGTGCAGCAGTTCTTTGCTTGTACCATCTAATCTGTTTGCTGTTGACGTTTTTCTTTCTCACTCTTTAGGTCACCAAGATGGATTACAGCTCATTCAGTGGAGTCCCCCGATTCTTGACCCGGCCTAAGGCATTTATGGTGTCTGTGGGGAAGGATGCCACCCTGAGCTGCCAGATCATTGGAAACCCCATCCCAGTTGTGAGCTGGGAAAAGGATAAGCTTCCAGTCCAGTCTGGGGGAAGGTTTAAAACCACAGAAGATGGGGATCTCTATCGGCTAACAATCTACGATCTGAGCCTGGAGGACAGTGGCCAATACATCTGCCGGGCCAAGAACACCATTGGGGAAGCTTTTGCAGCTGTTAGTATCAAAGTTGGAGAAGAGACCACCGTAACAGAGTCAGCCCCATATTTCATCCAGAAACCGTCCTCCATCAAAGTAACTTTGGGAGAGGATGCCATGTTCAAATGCAAAGTTCAGGGCAGCCCTCCCCTCTCCGTGAACTGGGAGAAAGATGGGAGACACCTGCGGAACCGGGCTGATGCTGGCCGCTTCCAGATCGAGTCTGCTGGGGAGTCAAATGCTCTCACCATCCAATGCGCCCGGCTGGGGGACAGTGGCACGTACACGTGCCGGGCAGAGAATCCCATCGGCTCTGCCAGCGCTTCAGCTGCGCTGGTCGTGGAAACGCAGGGCTCTTCTAACCCAGGCAGCAGCAGCCATTTCGATAGCAGCTGCGGCAAGACTGCTTCCTTGTTGTCTCACTTGCAAAAGAGGCGGGAGGAGATCAGGAAGACGGACGTGTCCCACGGGTCTCTCGATTCCACGTCTGCCCAGTCTTACTCCGTGACAGAAGGGCTGTCCAGCATCAGCTACAGCCTCTCCCGGGACTACGAGAGGGCAGCCAGCCTCACCACCAAAGGGGCCCGCAACGCAACCTTTGGGGCGCTGACGCGCACGTGCAGCGTGACGGAAGGGAAGCACGCTAAGCTGAGTTGCTACGTGACGGGTGAGCCCAAGCCAGAGATCGTGTGGAAGAAGGACAACGAGGTCATTTTGGAAGGGCGGAGGCATGTCATCTACGAGGATGATCAGGAGAACTTTGTGCTGAAGATCCTCTTCTGTAAGCAGGTAGACAATGGGCTCTATACCTGCACAGCCTCCAACCTGGCGGGCCAGACCTACAGCTCCGTGTTGGTCACCGTCAAAGGTGGGTGCTTCCATCTGCTCACGGGGGTGGGCCAGCTGCGAGAAGAAAGAGGCGATGCACTTCCAAATTGGTGTGGGAATGGGGACAAAACTTCTGCCACCAAACTGCGGGAAGGGAGCATGGGTGAGACGTGGAGAAAAGCCTGCCAGCTGTAATGCAGGTTGGCACTGGAAGAGGTGTCCCGGGGAGGGAGAGGGAGTCTCATTGCTGGAGGTTTTTAGGAAGCACAATAAGGAAGCATCAGTCAGGGATGGATGATGCAGGACTGGCAGGTTGTGGGGCAGCTGGAATGAACTGGACTTTAAAGCTCCCTTCTCTCCTCATTTTATAGTAATCTAAGAGATCCACTACCATCCTCTGGTTCAGTGACTGCTAAAGCCCCATCTTCCCCTCCAGGGTTTAATCATATCTGGGTTTAAATTCACCACAGGGTTTAATCAAACTGGTCCTCCTAGTCTCACGCATGCCATTTAAATGGCAGTAGAGGAAACTCCTCCCTGCAAACTGTGTATGTCAGGCTGCATGGGACCCCTTGAGGGGTCTACTCCAACTCTAACGCAGTCACCTCTCAGTTTTCCTGTCCAGAGTGACCCACCAGCAGCCTTCTTCTTGCCAGGCCTCTTCAGTCTTTTCCTAGCTTGTGTTGCTGGATAGCCTGTAGTCCTCATGTGCTCCCGGAGCTCTACCAGTTCCAGGATGCCTCTGTTTGCAGTCATTAGTGGTGATGAACTTGCCTTCAGAGGGTCCCTCAACTCTGGTGGAGGTCAGATCAAGTTCTCCAGAACACAAACAAAAATGTGACACGCTTGCACAAAGGAAGTTCTACGTTTCCAAGCTGCTCTCCCATTTGGCAAGGCTTCTGCAGGCAGTTTGCAACACAAGCAGCACCTATAAATTAACTCTCAGATGTAAAAATCCTTTGCCACTTGCATGGCAAAACAAACTTTTTTGACTGGCAGCAAAATGTGTTAGAAATTGAAATGAGCAGGAAGGGTCTGTGTTTCATACTCATCTTCAAGACACTCAGCTTTTATTTGGTTTTCTGGTTTCCCTCTTCTGGACCTCTCCTTTCATGCTCACTGTCGTTCCCGTCAGTGACTCGGTCCCTGTGCCCATCAGTGACACCTGATCCGTGGAACTCGCTGGCACTTGTCCCACTCATTGCCATCCCTTGGAGGTGCTGAGTGGTGCTGAGAAGGGCATTTGGCCTCCTCCATAAAGCTGTGATCACCTTATGAGACAGGACTCAAAGGAGAAGACCGAGCCTGGCCCTTGGGTGGCCGTTCACTTTGAGCTCAAGCTCCGTTCCTTGCCTAGCGCTGTCTCGCAGAGAAAAGCTCTCTGCCCCTGCTGACTTGATTATTCCCAGTGGGTGCAGCCTGTTCCAAAGGAGACGGGGAAAGCTCGTGAAGCGGCAGGTCTGGGAGCAGGCACCAAGGGAAAGGGTTATTTATCAATGTCCATTGTCAAGAGACGCCTGTGAGTCAGAGGGCTCAAGTGGAAATGTTTGTGGTCTGTTTTTGTTATGCTATACCATGTTGGGCTTCCTGGCCAGGCCCAGGCTGCCATGGAAAATCTACATGTGTTGGTTATAATTAGGCCCTGAATAATGACTCTCCTTTGTGTCACCAGAAGTCCTCAGCCATCCAGAGACAGCTCAGAATGATGTAGCAATGAAGGGAGCTTTTAATTCTGCCCTTTACGCCATTGGTGGTGCCATTAGCTCATCTGCGATCGCGTTTTGGGGGGTAGATCATCTTGCCATGTACTCTTCTCTTAGCCTCTCCTGCAGGACTGAGCAGAATTCTCCGTGCAGCCACCCTCTGTGAGCACGATGATGCTGCACTGGTCTGTGTGCAGGTAACAGCACATCTGTAGAGCCTGGGACACTGCTTCCCCAGTGTGTATCTACTGATTTCAACACAAGAATTTTAAATGTAACAATAAGAAAAAATACCTAGCCCAGCATCCTGCCTCTGAGGTGACAGTCCGATACCCCGAGAGACTCCTAGTAGTCACCTAAAACACCCACAAATATTCTCGCTCAGATTCTCGTGTTGAAATCATGTGCTATATGTGAACCAGAATGCCAGAGAGTATTTAAACCCCTGAAGCTTGCCTGCCCAGGGATCTGTGGATACACACTGGGGAAGCAGTGTCCTCTCACTTACCTCCTATGTTTTGTCGGTCTAGATATTAGGCCTAGGGACCCAACGCGTTTGTAAGCAGTTTGCCAAACCCATGCCTTAAAGATCATTGAGCTGAAAGAAAGAGATTTTTTTGAGCTATTCCTAACTGGGATATAGTCAGTTAGGTGTAAAGCTCAAAGGAGAGGCTACAAGGCAGAGAGCCACTATCACAATTAAGGAAAACCGGGGATTGATAACTCTTATTGAGAAATGTGCTGGATTCTAGTGTCTAGAGCAGGGATAAAATCGCAAGCCATATACTGAAACGTGAGCTGTAAAACAAGTTAAGAAACTCTTCCCAAGAATAAACCTCTTTGACAAAGCAAAGAGCAGAGACGATGGGAGGACTGTGAATTAATGACTTGAGTTTCCTGAAGGCCTTGAAGATGTCCCTAAGCCATGTGTGAAGTTAGCAAGAATAGCGTACAGGTCTCTATCCTTGGGCCTGGGCCAAGCAATGTTCGTCTGAGGAAAGGAATTTGGGACTGGCTCACTGAATACAGAGGGACTAGTTAAGTAATCAGATACTGTATGGAAAGGTTAAAGGCTGCAAGTCAAATAGGACCAGGGCTGGAAAAACAGACTGGGGCTGAGGCCACTTCTTTCTTCCTCTGATCTGGAATGATTTTGCATGACCACTGTCATGGTAGTTGTGTTTGAGATCTGAAAGAGAACCGCAGCATGAGAAATATGGAGGTACAAAGACTATTTGGAAAGCACAGCAACTAAGGAAAAGAGCAAGGAGCAAGATAGTGGAAGCTTGTCTGTACACTTTCAGACAGCTTCTTTTGGAAGTATGCTCCATATGCTTACTCTCATTGGATTGTTTTTGGAAAAAAATGGAAAAATTGCCTGTGGAATAATAAATGGAGAACCTACAAAAAGGCCAGGAGTAGGCAGGAGGAAGTGCAGGCAGGTGAAAATCAGAGAATCGTAGAATATCCTGAGTTGGAAGGGACCCACAGAGATCATCGAGTCCAGCTTCTGGGTCTGCACAGGACCACCCAAAAATCAGAAACCAGACTGTATGTCTGAAAAGACCTACAGGTGAAAAGAAGAAGGTCAGGCAGGCAGATATGCCGTGAGAAGGTTAAGAAGACACTAGCTTCTTTGCAGGCTGCACCTATTCTTAGCAAAATATGTGTTAGCAGGACCTGCTTTTAAAACATAACATCATCTCGTTGCTAGTTTGGTTGGTATGGACCAAACAAAAGCCTATGACACTCTGGAGAAATATGTTTTCAAGACAAGCAGCCAAATTCATGGCTGGTTTAAGCTCTTGCAGCTTTTCCACTAACTCCATGAGCTGCTCTTGCTCCGTGCTCCCTCGGGGTTTTGCTTTGCTGTTTCCAGCTCACAGTTTTCCCACTAGGCAGGATTTTGTAGATCTTTTATTTCTCCTTCTTTAGAAATGTTTTTATTGCCTTCCTGATATGCCTTGGTGAGTATTTCTGCTTTGGCCAAAAACAGATTAATAGAAAAATGGAGACCAAAAATTGTGGAGAATGCGTCATTTAAAAAACGAAATCATCCTGACAGTAGAAATGAATTTAAATGACCTCTCGGGGCACTGAGTGAGTGGAAACGAATCGTGTGCTGAGAGGCCAGATGCTACCAGGACAAAGTGGAACTGTCGTTCCAATTCAGACCACTGAGTCTGGATGGCAGTGAATGTTTCTAGAGAATGGTCGATTTGGAGTGATCAGAAAAACCTTGTTTCATACTTTTTGCTCCGATTCTGTACGAAGTCGCGTCCACAGGAACTGCACGTCCAGCTTGCAGGACTCCCAGTTCGGGTACCTCTGCTCCCCCTGCAGCCTCTGCAGCTGTGTCTGATCCGTGCCTCCCGTGGTGCGCGGCACTTGGTCTTGAGCAGAGCCGAAAGTGCTTTGTGTTGTGGGTGTCACAGCCCAGTGGGACAGTGTCCTCGGGAAAGGATGCGTTCGTGGAACAGCCAAACCGTGGTTCCCCAAAAGCACCGCAACAGATCACTGGGTCTTCATCTGGTGGGGGGAAAAGAGTTTAACGCTCCCGAACATTTCCAGCCCAAACCACAACACAAACCAGTTACATTTTCTCAGAGATAAAAATAATAATAAATGAGAAAAATTTTGAATTATTCAGGGTCTTGAGCAAAATCAGCATTTTGCTGTGGAGCAGAAAGGGAGATTAGAAGTTGCCCTTTTTGCTTAATGTTAAATAATTTCTGCCCAGCTCTGGTGTTATAGGAACTAGAGATGGGAACTGGTGGCACCGCTTATGTGAAAGGGAAGCTCCCTGGCACCTGTAACCTCAGAAGAACACACTTTCTGCTCATCTCCCTAGGACATTTTCAGATATTCTGAACATTTTGGATAAGGAAACCGGTTGGTAGCCAGATGGCTTTACCTTCCATATTGGAGTCATACTTAACATGAGCTGGCATTGAGAATTACCTTGTGAAAGAGTAATACATGACAAATAGGCTTTCAGAACTGAGCAGTCTATATTTATGGAGTCTGACAGATCAGGTATAACATAGTTGTCTGCAGTAACTCTTCCCGAAATGCCTACAGTAGTCACAGCACAGAATATTCCAGAAATGTGCTGGGTGCTGTGCAGAGAAGTAGGAGAGGATCGCTGTGCTGGAGGATTTGCACCGTAAATGTCAATATCTGGCTGACCGCAGCCCAGTGTGGGGTGGAGGAGTGATGCAGAGGTCTCTGTTCAATCACCATTCTGACCTGTGGCAGAATAAGTGTATTGATTTGTCTTCACATTTAGCTAGTTAAGTAGAAAGTACACTAAAAGTCTTCTTCATGTAATGAGTATATGGTTCTGGTGTCAGACTGGGTTTAGTAGCCCGCTGGCGAGGAAGACGAGCCACCTGCCTTTCCCAGCCGTTCCCTGAGGTCTGGGTCTGCCCGTTGATCAGCTGGAGACACTGGTTCCTCCTGGCCACCTCTCCGAGCATCAGTCTGACCTGCCCAGGGGGCTGGTCGCGGTCAGATGAACTGTGGGAGAAGCGGCCTCACAAGAGCCCTGTGGTCCTTCCACAGTGCCCTTACCAAAATTAACCCCTTCTGCCTGATAGCTGGCCAGGCATGTGTTAGACTGTGTAAAAAGCATGCAGATATATTCAGGAAGAGGAAGCTGGTGGGTGTCAAAGCCTCTCTCTTACATCTCCAGAGCAGAAGAAGCTGGGAGAATCGTCGCCTTTAATTCAGTTTATCAGCTGCTGTATCTCTGAAGCCCCATTCAGAGCGAAATAAGATGTGCACATCAGTAGAATGAAAGCAAAGTTGTTTTCAGAGGATATCTGTGACCCCAAGCTGGCAAAGATAGCCTTGCACCTACTGTCCCCGGGCCGGAAAAGCAGCGCTTTTACTGCAACACATAAGAAAGAATCAATTGACTCGCCTGTGTTTATACATTTAAGAGCATTTTCCTAGGGTAGCTTTTTTTACCTCAGATACTGCTCAGTGGCTGTAAAGGGAGCGAGGTTAATGACATGGCCAGCTGCTCCAAGCGTGGAAATAGGTTTGTGTGCTTCTCAGGCGCATCTTGTGCTTCCTTCTGGCCCTTGGGCACATCCCTGTGTTCTCACAGTCAGCTCCGGAGTCCCTCCTATCTCACACTGCAGCATCGCATCCAGTTCCTCAAGGCTGGCATCCTTCTGATGAATGCTTTCTTGATCTCACCCTCTTCCTTAGTCCCTTGGCATGAGAATTGCATCCACATCATCCCCCCTAACCACATGGTGTGCTTCCAGACATGAAATACAGGATTGCAGGGCAGGAGTCTGAATTCTCTGTTGGATAGAGGGAGAAGAAGATAATTAACATGTGGACGGGGGGCAGAGGAGGCCTGTGTTATTGTAGCTGAGGACTTTTCAAAGCAAGACTTTGACTTGCCTTGAAATGAAGCCCATTAAGCCAGAAGACGTGTCCCTGTTCCTGCGGTTCTTCTGGGTTCCCAGTCAGGTGTCAGTCTCAGGTTAACAGCCCAGGCAGCAGACAGCATCGCTGCCTCCAGGTGTCCTGTTGGGCCCTGAGGGTCTGGTGTCTCCACGCAGGCAGTGCTCGGCTAGCAACGATCGGAGGTGTCTGTGACAGCTGCAGTCGTGGCTGTGCCAGGGCTGGAATAGGAGACCTGCAGAACTGAACGCGTGAGTTTCCAGGGCTCGAGTTCAAGAAGGAACAAACCACCCCAAAGACAGCGGTGGGGCAGGAGGAGGGAGGCGATGACTCAGGTATACGCTCAGCTACCAAAAGCAGGAGAAGCAAGTTTTAAACCATGTTCTGTCCCACAAAATAAGTGTTCCAGGCTGGGAAATAGGTTTTCATACTGTGTGTGTACATGCGCATGCATGGACGTGATGGTCCTTGTGGGTCCCTTCCAGCTCAGCATGTTCTATGATTCTATGTTCCCATCAGCTCTTCTTTCTCAGAAGTTATTTTTGTGCCCCTTCTACTCGCAAACCAGCAGCTTACACACCACAGATCTGAGTTTTACAAAATGGAGACTCTTGGTCATTAAAGCTTTCATCCGGGATGTTTGAGGGCCTACATTCGTGTTTCACCAGCCTCCAAAGCACAGTGACTCCGAGTGGGATGTGCCACTGTGAGCATGGGCTCATAAATGTAAGAGGAATCTATCCACTCCTGCCTGACACTTAGACTGGCACCCACCATTGCTGGCTGCTAGTGACCATGTGAGATAATCAGCTTGGGACTGTGTGTGTGTGATCAAGGAGAGGGGGAAGAGCACCACGAGAAAAGGCTGGAAGCTGGTGCAGTAGTTATTAGAAGGTGAAGGTACATGTCAAGACGTAACTTCTCATGAAGCATGAGTGGTGATGCATCGCCATGAGCTAACCCAAGTGTTTGACGTGGCTGTGACACACTGACCACTGGCTGTCCTGTCCAGTTCAATTCCCCTTTCTCTACTTTGTTGATGGGGTATCAGGATGATTTCACAGCTCAGCTGTCACTGAATTAAATGGTATCTACATTGTTCTCTTCATAAAATACCTTTCCTCACTGCCCTGCAGCTGTTTTGCCTATTTGATCCGCACTCTGGTTTCTCCCTAAGCTGGAGCAGTGCAGCCCAGCCGGGGAAGGAAAGCAGAGGCAGGTGGGAGACTTGGGCTCTCTTTAGTTCTTTTGTTGTCATTGGCCAAAGCTGATGCAGAGGCTTTGGTGCCTGCAGGGAGAGCAGGAAGCACCTCCATCTGTTACTGCTGTGCTTTCCCCCACATCTGCCCATGTATGCACAGACACCTCCCATCTTTCTGTGCTCTTCAGATCCCTCCACTGAGCTCATTTCTGCCACAAGACCCCTAACACATTGGGTTTTGCACCAGCTGACTAGCTCAGCTGCTCACCTTGACCTAGAACTGCTGCCCTGTGTCCTCTCCCTCCAACTTGTTCATTATTTACCCACCTGTAGCAGCTTTATTTTAAATAAGAGCTCTTAACACTGAAGTGAATTGGGTGCTCTTACGTAGAGTCAGGCTGGATGGTCTCTGCCCTCTGGCTTGCTGGCACCTCTTTGTGACAGTGCAGTGCAGAGATGCTCGTGTTGGAGGACAAGCAGGCCATGAGAGCAGAACTGACCAAGCTGATGCTGCACCAGCTCATTCACGTGGCTTGGGGTTAGAGCTGACTCCTGGGTGTTGTGGGGCAGGTACTGCAGTACAGATTGACGCTGGTTCTTTTGTAGGTAAGTCCTGAAAAATACTTCTGATGAGATCTAAGTTTATATATATATATTTAATACGAGAGCAGAACGCCTACTGCAGAAGGGCTTGATTCTGCGTTTGGATGGGAGCTCAGTACAAACAAAATATCATTAGTGAGGAGTGTTAGGGTTATGTTTTTCCTACTGAGTTATTTATTTGCATGTCTCTTACCTCAGACCATTCCAAATTCTTGTTTCTCCTTTCTTTTTAATTCCCTGAAGAACCCTCAATACCCTTCAAGGAAAAATTGAAGGATCTTGAAGTTCGAGAGAAGGAATCTGCCACCTTCCAATGTGAAGTACCTGTTCCTAGTACAGAGACGGCATGGTTCAAGGAGGAAACCAAACTCCGGCAGAGCAAGAAATACAACATCGAAGAAGAGGGCACGTATCGCCGGCTTACCGTCCAGAATGTCACTGCAGACGACGATGCTGTCTATATCTGTGAGATGAAAGAAGGGAGCAGGACGATTGCAGAGCTGTCTGTCCAAGGTAAGAAAGAATCTTACTACTTCAGAGGGGCCAAGTCTCGTCTACTGAGTGCAGGATGCACACGTGAGCCTCCAGAGTTGAGCTTACGAACAGCATTTATCCCCTGCGTGTACGTGGAGAAGAACAGCAGCCTCCCTTACAGTGTGAGAGGAGAGCCATGTGTGACTGGTCAGTGGGTCCCTGGGTCTTCTGCCAGGCGTATCTGGGACACAGGGTCACAGAGCAGAGAGGGATTGTGTTGCTGCACAAGACATGTCATCTGGTGGGGGCCTGTGTTTGAAGGGGCTTCCTAGAAGGCAAAGTCCTTGAGCTGTAGCCCAGCGTTGCAGACTTGCCTTAACATGATCCGAAGCAAAGGATGTGTCCCCTGGCGCTGTCTCACTCAGGTTTTGTCAGGTGTCTGGCAGACACAATGGTAAATCTTGTCTGAGAGCGCTGCTGATCGCACAGGGAATTTGGCTTAGCAGCTGCTTTCTTGTCCGACCTGTGGTGCAGGCTGTGTCATCACCAGTGTGATTTCAGACTGGACACCAGATTCATGTTTCAGAGCCCTGACATCTGGAGCTGCCTTCTGGAGTTTGGAAGGCTGGTGAGTAAGGGGTAAAAGGCAGATACAGATCCATGTCCAAATTACCCGAGCCTATCGATTTAGGACTGAAGTTAACATAGGTATAGGGTTGGGTGCATGGTTGGTGTCTCACAACCAGTAGATGTGCACATCGGAGACACAGGCATGCCTGTGCCGTGCACATCAGTTCTGAACTCACGGATTTGCCGCATGATCAAGTGCTTCCCTGTGCAACTCTGGGACCTGCAGTTTTGATTTAGATGCTGCTTACGCTGGTATCATTGACATGTTTTCTGTAATGTGAGTTGGAGACCTGTAATAGCTACAGGATCACGCTTTTCCTGTCTCGTTTGAAGCCTGAGTTTACTCCCACTGAAAACAGAAGTTCTCCACTACACAAATTGGTGCAAGGTAGCTGGGTGCTGTGCATTGTTGTGCAAATTCCTTTTTGTATCATTAGCAAAGGCATAAGAGTTCATATGGCTGAAGGCAGAAGGAGTGATTTAGCCCACAGACACCTGAGAGTTCAGGTAGACATCCTTTTGTTACACCTTCTGCTAGGGCTAAGCCAGTCAGACACTGTAAGCGTGTTTGGCCCTAGTGGGACAGTTGGTATTTGTTTTACTTGTTTGTGCTGTGGTCCTGTGACACGTTCCATTAAAAAGAGAATGACTGAGCCAGGTGGAGCTCTCAGGAGGGAAAGGAGGCAGAGTCTTCCTGGGGGAGCCCTGTGCCTGCCTGGCTGGAGAAGGTTCGAGAGAGCAGGGTGGGGTTGGCAGAATGTGAGAGCTTGGCAGGATGCACGGCTCTACGGCACTGCAGGGACGGGGACACCGCCGAGGGCAGCAAGCAGCAGACACACAGGCAGCCTTCAGAGAGGATGGGCAGAAAGCTGAGGTATTAAATCCTGCTGCTGAAACATGCCTGGTTTGTTTCATGAAACAGTTGGGCATTGTTTCTCAGTAAGTATCTGTAGGTGCCTTGCCTGGCACTGGCTGCCTTGCAGGGACTGTGCCCGGGCTAGAGACAGTCACTGTCTGTCGATAGGGATGGTCTGCTGATCTTCTGTACACACTCCCCTGGGAATTGTCACATCTTGTAACTTTGATGTTATTCTTATAAGTCATAATCACAGTAGCTTGGAAAAGCCACAAGCAAGGGAATTCATTCCATGTGAATTTCTGGGTTCACTCTTAAAAGAAATCTGAGGCTTTCAATGTCTTTTCTTCTAGGTTAGGTGACTGGTGTGTTTGGCCTCTTGGTAATGTAACTTACTGGTCATTTGACGGAAGCAAAATCCCAAAGACAGCCGAGGACCTGTCTGGTTTAAGAATGACCTACCTCAGCAAAGTGTTTGTACGAACTCCCAGCATGTGCAGGCAATAAAAGCTGTATCACTGTCAAATCTGTTTTTGGCAAGGCCATGCACGTTGTGTTTACCCAACAACAGACACTGCATGTTAGACTAGAAACATGAGCGACTGTAGTCAAATAAAATTGCTTTTCTCTCTTTGAAGGGCAACATGAGTCCTTGGGATTATCTGTTCTGTATAACACAGAGCCTAGGATTTCATTTAGGAATGCCTGTATAGTGTCTATAATGTTTTGATTAGGTGAGGGCTATTGGCTAGTCTGGCTGTAGTCTGGGTGGTCCAGTGTTACCAGACAATTTAATATCTTGCTGTTTGCTAATCATAATTACTGTCTTATTTAAAGGGAACATCATTAAAAAACTTCCACGAAAGACTGCAGTTTCCATAAACGATACAGCCACCTTCTGCGTGGAGCTGGACAATGAATGCCAGAACATCCGCTGGCTGAAAAATAAAGAGGAGGTGAAACCCAGTGATCGAATCTCTATCACGTGCTCTGGCAAGCAACACACCATGATCATCCGAGAGTGTACGATGGAAGATGCTGGTGAGATCGCCTTCCTGGCTGATGAAAGCAGGACTTCTACCCAGTTCACTGTGACCAGTAAGTTTCCCTTTTATTCGGCCTTGGTGTTGTGTCTTCCCCAGCACGCAGGTACTCCCGTGTCAGTACTGTTCCTTCCTAGATACTGCCATGGTAAGTCGTGCGTTGTCCAAAGACAGTGGGAAGTTCATTACCTGCCAGGAAAGGCCAGCAACCTGACGTTATGGAGAGGTCAAAAGAGGGAGAGAAGACAAGTCCTGGGGAAAGAGCGTGGCACAAACATGTTTCCCCCATACCATTCCCATTCCGTACTGGAGTGAATGTAAAACGGCAACTGTGTAAAACACAGGGGTAAGGGATGTGTGATTTCTCCACGCTGGGAGGTGCTTAGAAAACAATTTGCAAGTTACATTCATTGTGGTCATCTTGCTTCATTATACACAGAGTGCTGTGGGTACTGCATCTACAGGCTGACCTTCATTTTCCAAAATCATCCGTTTCTTTGGGGGGCGTTTACCAGTTCTTGTCACCGCTTATTTCTCCCGCTCTCTTCAGTGAGGATTTGGAGGGAAGAGTCAGCCAGAATTCAGTTCCTTCCGTAAGTCCCATATCTCCAGAGACATGAGGGTAGCTGTAGGTATGCTGGCTCTTATAGGAAAGTAGATAGGTGTCCCAAATATTTTTGGCAGTGTGTGAAGTTTATTTCCATTCTAGGAAGCAAAAACATCTGTGAAAGAACATCTACACACTCCCACACTAAACATTTCAGGGGCAGTCAAGCGTTGAACAAACTCGAAACATCTTACTTTGATTTTAGCTTCTTAAGCTGTTTGCATTAAAGTAAAATAAAATAATAAACAAAACACCTGCAAGAAAAAGGGAAAATATTTTCTCCTGAAAATATAGTTCCTTTTGTGGAGACCAGCAAAGCCCTGTCCTCTCCCATCCTCTCGTTGACATGACAGCACTGGGAGGACCTTATGCACTGGTGGTAGTTATGCTGAAAGAAGTGGCCTTTGTCTTGCTTGGCTTTACTTGGGGAGACTGATATAATATGCAGGCTGGAGAATTCCTTCAGCTGGCAAATCTGATCTGAGCAAGGGTCTCAAGCAGAGCAGCAGCAGCAGGTGCGGTGTAGTTGATAACGGACCTGAAATGAAATTTTGGTGAGGCTGCCTAATTTTGTTAGGCAGGTGTTCATGTTTTGTTGGCGCTGCGTTTCCCAGACATGTGGTTTCTGGCTCTGCTGCAGTTCTGGTCTGCATGTGAACACCAACTCTACTCGCCACTCAGGAAGAACAATACTTCTTTTCTCCCACCAGCACCTCCAAATTGTAATTAGTGAGTAATAAAAAGAAATCTTTAGATAAAAGTATATAACTGTTGTGTTATCTAAAGTGCTTGGGGCATTCTGATGCTATCAAGCTACATGTATTAATGAGGAAAAAAGGGTAAGCATCTCACTTAGCATAGTGACAGTTTCTAAGGTGTTTGGAAAGCTGTCCCAACCAAGCATTCTATTTGATGGAGATGACAATGTTCAGTATGATTTCTCACTCTGCTGTTTAAATTATGAAGCAAGAGCTGATTCATTGAACAGAAAAAGCTAAGAAGCTGTCTTCCTGCAAGCGGGTATCTCAGAACAAAATATTGCATTTCAGTTTGTGATGGTAAGGTCAGGAGATCTGATTCCAGCGTCTAGTTTCCAGCTTAATGCTAGTGGGACCTTTGGCATCTAGCTCTGACCAACAGCAACTGACAGGCTGGTAACAGTGCACCCCAAAACACTTACACTTTTTCTTCATTACATAAATAGACACGTATCACATTGAGATTTCCTATTTTTACACTTTGTGCATATTCAATTAGCTACTGGAAGAATCCTGTGTACTATGTCCACACCTTTTTCAATTAGCTGGGTGAGATTGTTGTTGGCTGTTTAATACCATTTACCAGCCAATCAATGTTTATATATTATTTGCTCAGGATCTTGTGTTATTACTGTGCCTGTTTTACAGATGGGTAAACTGAGGCAGAGAGCAGCTCAGCTCTCCCAGACTTCAGTTTTTAGTCTGGGCTCATCACACAGGCTCCCTCTGTAGTCCTGAATACTTGGGTATCTACAGTGTGCAGCTCATTGCACCCGTCTCACCCACCTCCTTTGAGCTGGGATGTGTTGCTCCTGCATGTGCTGTTCTCCATAGGATTATAGTTGGAGTCTGGATAGCTGACTTAAACCAGACAGCTAACTTTCAAATAGCCACAATTAAACAAAATTAACCCTTTACCGTGTCATAATCTGTAACTAGAGCACATCAGATAATTCCTGGCCTCTTGCCCATATCGGTGGAAGCACATAGTGAGTAACTCTGGTAGGATTTTAGCCTTGTCTAAAAAGTTCAAGAGTTATAAGAGGATGAATGTAAATCTTTGCTATGCAAATACCTGCAGGAATAAACCTGTCATATGTGGCCTCAGGTGCCATAAAACAGCCACATCTCCTTGGCAGTAGGATCCCATGGTGAGGACATGCCTTTACGTCATTTCCTTTCAAAGTTAATTCCCCAGCCCCAAAGCTGGCTCTGCATAAGTTACTAAAACATGCCTTTCCTGACAGATCCCTGCTGATAGATAGCTATCACTCCTGGGAGACCAAGTTTACAGAAGGCCACCTGTGTGGGAGCAGCGTGAAATTCAGAGGCAGGACAGAGGACAGATTCCCAGATGGAATTGGCTGCAGAGAACAGCCAAGCCTGGGTAATGGGCAAATGACTCCCTGGAGTGTGACTCCAGAACCATTGCACTGCTTATTCGTGTCTATCTTGTATCTCTGAAACGTCCCAGTTGTGCAATGTTTAGCTGGTCTGTGTTTAAGCCTGCTAGAATCTGGACCGAAACGTTTCTGTATGCTGTGGGAACAGGTTCTTGAGAAGAAATTGAGGCCACAGACTCCTGGCACAGGCTGCTTTTTATGGGGTGGATTTACCTTGCCTCACAGGATGCCACATCTACGTGTAAAGCATACCAAAATATCATTATAGAGTCATAGGATGGCTTGGGTTGGAAGGGACCTCAAAGGCCACCCAGCTCCATCCCCTGTCATGGGCAGGGCCCCCTCCCACCAGCCCAGGCTGCCCAAAGCCCCATCCAGCCTGGCCTTGGGCACTGCCAGGGATGGGGCCTCCACAGCTCCTCTGGGCAGCCTGGGCCAGGGCCTCTCCTCCCTCTGAGTGAAGAATTTCTTCCTTATATCTAATCTAAATCTCCCCTCTTCTAGTTTAAAGCTATTCCCCCTTGTCCTGTGACTATCTGCCTGTGTTAAAAATCACTCTGGTGCAATGGTGCATTGCCACGCACTGGTTCTCACAGGCACATCTGTTGATCCTCTTTGATTCCGAGGAGACCTGTATGGTTGAAATTCCGACAGCAGGTTATTACCAGGAGACTAGCAGGATTAGTGCAGGTCAGTCCCTTGCAACCGCCCCTGTTCAATGATGTGTAGTAGGCAGGTGGGTGAGGGGTAAAATCCCGCTGATGTCCCTTTTCTTTCTTTTTTTTTCTTTTTAGAGCTTGAGTTCACACTAGGGAAGTGGAACAGGAGTTTGGTGCATACAGTTCTGGACTACTTCTGATGGTGGTTTTATCTGTCTTTGGAGTCAAAATAACAAACTGAGTCTTAGTCTGCTTTATCCAGAAGCTGTATAGGAAGGGCTGTGGGTCTGTATCTAGCACTGAAAGCTTAAGCCTGTGAATTGTTCATAGTAAACCCTTTGTGTAATGCAGCCTGAAAGGATCCTCTATCCATTCTTTTGCTTTTCCATGTCACATTAAGGTTTTACGGAGGTTTATTAACCTAGGGTAGCCTTTAGACCAGCTCTAGTTTTCTTCTGGGAGACACAGTGGCTTTTTCACTCTGACATTTGGAGTACCCATCCCTGGAGGTTTTGGAGTCCACATCCCTGGAGGTATTTAAGAGACGTGTTGACATGGCAGTAGGGGACATGGTTTAGTGATGGGACTCAGTAGGTCAGTTTGATGGTTGAGCTTGATGATCTTGAAGGTCTTTTCCAATCTAAATGATTCTATGATAAACTTTTTGTTCTGTTTTTATTTCTGTGCAGCTCCCAAAAAACCTCCCACCCAGCCCCCAGTTGACCCTGTGGTGAAAAATAAAACAGAAACCTCAGTGACGCTAGCATGGTCCCCTCCGAAGATGGACCGCCCCATTCCAATCGATGGCTACGTAGTGGAACGCAAGAAACTGACTGGCTATACCTGGGTGCGGTGCCACGAGTCTCATGTCCCTGTCCCCGAGTTCACAGTGAGCGATCTGTCGGAAGAGGCTGATTATCAGTTCCGAGTGTCTGCAGTCAACGCGCACGGACAGAGCCCGTATCTGGAATTCCCAGGGAGCATGCACCTTGGTGAGCACAAAACCCGCGCAGAAATGGGGCAGCCTGTGCCGACCTGCCACGTTGGTGCTCTGAACACATTTCCCGTGTCTTTGAGGAGAGTGGAGCAGTAGCACACCAAAGCCTTTTTCCTTCACGTCTAGCTCTCCCACCTCATTTCAACGTCTGCTATTGGGTTTCTGTGACAGAGCTGTGAATGTGCTTATATTCCAATATCTCGCGTCAGGCTGTGTGAGAGGCAGAGCTCTCTGTAATGGATCTTAGGCCTGTAAGTGCTTCTTCCAGAGCTCATGTGAAAGGAAAAAGAGAGGTGTGCTTATGATTTAATCTTCAGTATATAAATGAGATACCAAACTTGCATCTAAAGAATATTTATGTGGTGATCATACGGACCTGAAAACCAGGTTCCAGTTGGTCTCTCTTTAATCTCAGAGTTACTAGGAGAAATACAGGGATTTTGCCTTATTTTTAGGGTTTGATTCCGTGCACTGAACAACATCTGCTTGGACTCTGATCATACTCTCTTGTTATTGTGTCATTCTTTTCCCTAGCTGTCCAAATATGCCTGTGCTTCCCTAGACTATCTAGAAGTGATTAGTAGGCTGGGTGGCCTGCTGAGGATCCTTGTGAAGTCTAGGAGTAATTCTGCTTATTAAATAAATAACACTCTTGCTAGGGATTCTGGGTGGTTCAGGATGCCTAGCAAGTGTTATGTCTGTCATGCCTTTAAACATTTCAGGGAAAAAATAAGTAAAATACACCTGTTGTTCTGTCTATGCAGAAAACAGGACTTACTCTAGTGCCACAGGTCAGTTACCTGCAGCTGTAGAAATCAAATCCCATTCACCAGCCGTGCATTGCTTTCAATACATGCAAATTACATGAGTGTGCAGGATTTTATTCTCGTGACTCGTTTACCCTGAGAACTTTGTTCTGAGGAAGGACTGTTCTCCTGCATGGCGGTCTTGTGTCTTTTGGTCTCGGACATACAAGTTGTTCTTCTTTCCCAGAACCAGTCCTGGCTGTGAAAACCCCCCTGACAACCACTGAAGCTGTTCCTGGAGGGGATGCCGTGTTCACTATTGACCTCACGAAAACATGTTCCGGCACTTGGTACCTTAATGGTAAAGTCTTACAGGAAAGTGAGACCTATATCATTAAGAGAACCCAAACTACTCACAACCTAATCATAAAGAACGTCACCAAGAACGATGATGGAGCAGAAGTGAAATTTGTTGCCAATAATATTGATATGAGCACCAGAATGAGAGTGAGAGGTATTTACTTTGATCATTGTCCTTTCTTCTTCCAGTCAAGGGACAGTAGCTGTGACCTGATGGTTAAAACTGGGGCCAGAGGCCTGCACTGAGGCCTGGACTGTACAAAATACCTGAAATTGCAGCATATGAACTGACGTGGGTCCTGGTAATGACCTAACCGTGATAGCACAGAGTTTAGAGCGAGTCGATCTACCCGGCTGCTTGGTATCTGAGCTGGACTGCTTAATGTCAGCTCATGAATTTCTGTGGTTGGCAACCATGGGTCAGTAGATTCAGTCACCAGATCTACCGCTGAGTCACTTCAGACCAGTAGTTTGAGCTCCAGGCTCGGCTAGCCTTTCTGACTGTAGTGGAATCATTCAGAAGTAAAGGAGCATTAATGACAGTGCTGTCTGTGTCTACCAGTATGGCATGGCAAAAGGTAATGAATAAATATTCATTACAGAAGGGAGTGTTTGGCTTTGGGTGAAAATCTCTGCAGAAGCATGTTTACAGTATTGTTAATCAGTAGAAAGATGTGCATTTTTTTTCCCTCAATGAATCTGCAAAAAAAAAAAAAAAAAAGCAGAGTGAGTCTCCTGGACTGGAAAAAAATTGCTTGGAATTGACATGAGTGTGAGGGCAGGAACAGGACCTAACGCTTTTTCAGAGGTCTTGCAGCAGACACATATCAGGGACATGTTAGCCTGATACAACTTGAAATAATGAGGCCTTTGTTCCTGACAGGTGCTGCAGTGAGATTTACCAACAAGAGCAGGGATATAGAAAAGGTCTCTGCTCGGCTGCGTGAGGAAGCCAAACTTCAGGCTGAGCTTTCAGACACAGATGCTACTCTGAAGTGGATGAAGGACGAGAAGGAGCTCAAGGCCAGTGAAAAATATGAACTTCAAACTGTGGGGAAGAGGCACATCATGAAGATTCGCAACATTGCAGCAGAGGATGCTGGAGTTTATCACTGCATCTGCGAAGGGGATAAAATGCTCTTTCAGCTTTCAGTGAAAGGTACGTGTCTGTCTGGGCTGCTTTGCAGTAATGGCCTGTTCCTGCCCTAAGCCAACAGAGTTGTCAAGGGACAGAAAGGGATTGTTCCAGAGGCGGTGGCATGTGCTGCTGTTGTGGTGTTGACAGTGTCTGCGATCACAGAGTAGGAGAACTTGGGAGGGAATACAAGATCTAACACCACCTCGGTGGTAAGAGCTGTGTTTTCACTCAAACTGGCATCTTGAAATACCAGAGGAACTTGGTTTTATTTCATGAGCTTAAATTGTGGGTAGTGAAAGGGTGATGAAGAAATTCAGCCGTGGAGGCAGGTCATGATGCCATGTTGGCCCTCTACTTGCTATGTGATATCGGGCAAGTCACCGAGGAGGTGGTTCAGCTCTGATTAAAGCTGAGGTACCGAGGTAATCTTGGCACTGGTTTTTGGTGGTGGTGGTGGGTTTTGTCTTTTTGTTTGTTTGTTTTCTGTCAGTACCCTGGTAAATAAGAACGGACCTTGCCAGGGCATGTTGAATGGCCTGACTCATTGCTATTTGCAAGGCATTCAGATGGAGGGCTGTGTGGAACAGGCAACAAAATATAATTTTCTTTTAATCATAGAATCATAGAATATCCTGAGTTGGAAGGGACCCATGAGGATCGTTGAGTCTGACTCTGGACTCCACACAGGGCAACCTAAGAGTTAAACCATGTACATAAGAGCATTGTCCAAACACTCCTTGAACTCCGGCAGGCTCGGTGCTGTGACCACTTCCCTGAGGAGCCTGTGCCAGTGCCCGACCACCCTCTCGTGAAGAACCTTTCCCTAACACCCAGCCTGACCCTCCCCTGTCACAGCTCCATGCCGTTCCCTCGGGTCCTGTCACTGTCACCAGAGAGCAGAGCTCAGCGCCTGCCCCTCCGCTCCCCTCGTGAGGAAGCTGCAGGCCGCCATGAGGCCTCCCCTCAGTCTCCTCTGCTCTGGGCTGAACAAACCAAATATTAGCGCTTCCCGACTGACAGGTTAGAACCCGTACAGTTCTACAGCTGCCTGTTGTGCAGCTGTTCCTGCTTTCATGGCGGACCCTTCCTCACGGATTGCCCTCTCTCTAGCTGGCAGGCACTATGACTGCACATCCACTGTGTGAAGTCTTGAAGCTTTTCCCTGAAGCTAGTGGAAAGAAACCTTTGTCTCACAATCCTTCCCATCTGTGCCAGCTTTTGTGAACTAGTTCGTTAGGAGAGTTTTGTCTGCCTTGAATAGCACCAGAATTTGGCTGAAAAGCACCAGTGTATCCCCTGACCTTTCCTCATGAGTATCATCAGATGTCTGCTGAAGTTTGGAGTAGAGAACCAGACTCCAGGACAGTCTAGTCTGTTATCAGACATTGTTTGGAGTGTGGTCAGTAGCTATTTTGATTTGAACTGGCAAATTCACTTTGTAGGGCCATTTGATTTCTTTGTTCTGTCCTGTAATTCATCCCTAAGATACACGAGGAATCAAGGAAAAGATGGGAAGAAGAGCAACCTAGCTTTTCTGCTGTTCTCTTAGGGTGGCTACAAGAGGCGATATCAATAGCTTTTTTATGGCAGTGATCCAAAATTTGAAAGAGGAGAAGACCTGTGAATAGTTACAGAGGTCTTTACCTAGCTATCGTTTTGTGGCTTTTTTTTTTTTATTTTTTTTCTTACACAGTGGTAAAGAGAGAGTTAAGTTTTCCATCCAGCTACCCATTCTGCTGAAGATTATAGGTCTGGTCTCTGAGATCAGTGTGCTAGGCCTTGGTTGCAATAAGTAAGAATCCTTTGTGTGCTCCACAGGAAGATTTGCTGGCTTGCCCTGCATCTGCAGGACTCCCTGCAGGTTACAGTAATGCAAATGCACCTTCTTCCCAGTGGTGATTGCGCTGTTTCTACACTGAGTATGTATGAGGCTCCTCTTCAGCATATTCTGCTGGCTTGTCACCCTCGTTGATCTCTAGAAACAGCAAAGCCCTGGAGTAATATATGCATTTTGGCACTGGAGAGCTTGCTTGCTTGGTTATTCTCAAAGAGCAAACTCAAAAGAGGCTTGAAGACAGCTGCAAAAAAAAAAAAAAAAATCATTGAAAAATGGGACT
Source organism: Anseranas semipalmata (assembly GCA_013399115.1). Lineage (NCBI taxonomy): Eukaryota > Metazoa > Chordata > Aves > Anseriformes > Anseranatidae > Anseranas > Anseranas semipalmata. Next base: position 136,130 of record VXAA01002599.1, read on the forward strand.
AAATTCATGGAGGGAGGAACTTTCTGTCTACACTTGGCAGCTGTTCTTAATTTTGGTTTTCTTCTCTCTCTCTGCCTCTTTAGCATAATTTTTCATACTGGCAGATCTACCCACAGATTTAATTGAATTAGCTGATGGACGTTTCCATGTGCTTTTCACTGTAATGTGACCATCAAATGAGTAATGAATGCTATTATTTTAAAATCTGTGTTGGCAAGCTGTAACTTAAACATCTGCTGTTTGTAGCTTGGTTACTGGAGAGTCGGCTTTGCTATATCTCGTACTTGTAGCACGAGGCTCACAGAACTATGCCATGCTGTCCCAGTATTTCACTTTTCAGCATCACCACCTTTCTTCTGTCCTTCCTGTAAATCAGCCACAGCTAGCTGGTAAGTCATTTGATTTGCGGGTCAGCTGTGTCTAGCACGTGGGCATCACGTGGCTGCCGAGAGGCCTCTGTGTCAAGCTGCAGCCAGCGGTGTGTCACTTGCTGGGCCCCGTGCCCAGAAGAGCCCTGCTAGAAGGTGCACTTGCCATTTGTCACCGCAGTCCCTCCACTGCCCATGGGACTTCACGTGCCAGACGTCCTCTGACACGCAGCCTCCTGTGCCGAAACAGGACATCTGAGAAGTCTCTTTGAGCCTGCCGTGGCTGTAGTTTTTACACTAGTTTTCTAAGGGAGAAGTGCATGAATGAACCTATTTTCCTGTTCTTCCTCCCAAATCTTTTAACCTGTGCGCCAGGTTCCAATAATGCTGATGAGAAGTGGAGATCTCAGCAACGTTCAGCAGCCACAGGCTTCATGGGCAGAGGAGCTGGGTAGAAGAGGGAGACCGCGTTGTTGTCCTGCTGAAGGGAAAGCACCACCGTTCTGAGTCTCTAGAGAAACCACTGGAAACAGAAAGCCCCAGACAAACCAATAAGGAGAGGGGCTTCATTGTTTTAAATGCGTCTGGTGTGACTTCCTTACCCAGAGAAACTGCTTCACCAGGCTTACTGAACCCTAGATAACGGCTGGTAGCGACCTGGAGAGGTCAGATACAAGCCCATGTCTCTGCCAGAAGCTTGTGGTTGAACGGACTCACCTGAGGACCAGAAATGGCCCTTGGCTGCACCATCACATCATTCCCTTCCCTTTCCCTGTTTGTTTCCTTGCTTGGTATTTCTTAGTCCTAGACTGGGGGAGATTTGGGACTGGGGTTTTCTTTTTCTTTCTGACCTGTGCACTGCTTGGCCAGTCAATTCACTCTTAATTCTTCAGATGTCCAAACTCTGTCACTGTACAAGCCAATGAATGTTGGTTTCCTACCAAATATTTAGTAATCTGTTTGTAATTAAAAGCACTACCAGACTCAGAGAAATCTGAACAGCTAATGTAATTAAAAGGAAGGAAGCTAAACGCAAAATCCACCCCTGTTGATAGGTCTCCTGAGGCCTTTGAGATAAGGAGAATCCCCCCACGTTGCACCAGGAAGTAGCACTCATCATAACACGTTGGAGCAAATGCTGTGAGAGCCGTGCTCGGCTGGCCCAGTCCATGGGCTGTGTCAGCACAGAAAGCCAGCAACTGCATTCGCATGGGCTGGGCTCACCCAGCAGTGGTAATGGGAGTGCAGTTAGAAGGAACAGGCTCTGAAAAATGAGTTTTTAAATCTGACAGTATTATAGGATGAAGCTGATTGTATTTACAGGATCTCAGGTGCTTCAGTGTGCATTGGCTAGCTTTTGAGCTCCTAAAACACAGCCATTTTGTAGAACTTTGTTTAATTAGAATTATGCATGCCTGTTCTTGAAATTACAGAAAAAATGCATACATGGTGAAGACTTGGATTTTTGTAGCTTTGACTGCACAGCCCCCCAAAACTGACTTAATTGTGTGTGCTGTTTTGAAATAATATGTTAACAAGAAGTTTGAAAATTAATTCCATTATCTGGAGTAAAATGGGACTGTGGTTTTAGGCTTACATTTTTGGCTAAGATACAGGTGATTTTTTTGAATCTGTGCAGTCGGTGACTTGATCATTCCGCTGTGTGTTAATAGGTGCCAGATTCATCGTCTGTCTTCTGTGCTCCAGTTAATTTCCAGGAAGGAATTTTATTTTTTCAGTTCTGTCTTGTGTGATATCTCCATAGATTTTTAATTTATTATAACTTTATTTATCTAGATTACATTTTAACATCTTTTAGAGTTGATTTGCCAGGAGGTTACAATAAGTGATTGAATATCCTTCATTGCTTTCCTTCCAGTTCGCTTGTTTCAATTCTTTCCTCAGTTTTTCTATAACAGATATTTTCTTAAAGCCCTATTGCCTAGGACTTCCCCTCCCCTTGGCTCAGCCTCCTGTGTGCTGTATGTCCTCTGGCTTTTGGACATATAACAGTCTGGTATATGGTTTACAAAGGCTGCAAATTTGGTTGCTTCTGAATTAGAATCTAGTGATTAGATCCATAATTAAACATGCAGATTTGGTCTTATGATAGATTAATACCTCGTGCATGTTTTCTAATGTTTACGCAATTCTTTACCAGCACTGTGTATCCATATTTTGTTTCAGCACTCGCAAACTTCATAAACAAAGAGAAAACTGGAGGAGTTATCAGGGCCATTGCTGGAAAACAAGCTGAATTTGTTTCTGAGACATCTGAAGCCAACATCATGGTTAAGTGGTACAAAGATGGCAAAGAAATCACAGCCAGCAAAAAATTCACCATGGAAGATAAGGGGAAACTGCATAAGCTTGTGGCTTCAGCTGTGACAAAAGAAGATGAGGGAACATACACCTGCAAAATTGGTGATGACACTCTTATTTTTGATTTAAAAGTCTCAGGTAAGCTTGTGATGCAAGTATGGGATCAGAGCCTGTGTTAGGCGCTCAAGATTTGATTCATTTTACTTGTCTTGCCTTGTAGATTGCCAGTTCTTTGGACCAAGATTGCACAGTACTATTTCAGAAACTCTAACTTGTAGTCCCTATGCAAATCCACAGTACGGGCAAATAATATATACAAAAAAAAAATACAAATCATAACCATGCTGTTATATATTCAGGTCTGCTCAAGGCTTTGCTAGGGTTGGAGTCATGACTCGAACACCGCACACTCTGAACAGGCTGAGAGCCACATCTGGGCTTTATTCCTTTAGTTCAGGGATTGCCTCAGCATTTACATTATCTTTGAACCTCCTGACTGAAGTGGTCCTAAAGTCTTACCATCGAAGTCCTGTGTCCTCCTTTGACAAGTTTAACTCTGGGTTTTGAGAGTTAAGATTCTCCTGTTGTTCCCAAAGGACACTGTGATCTCTGAGATGTCTCCCTGAGGTCCTGTAAGTGCAGCCATTAGTTCATGGCATATGTCCATCAGCATAAAGCACATGCTAAAACATGTGCCTGTCAGGTCAAGCCCAGAAGAGTAATGCTTGTCACTGACGTGTTCCTGTTCAGGATGGAGCTGGAGTATAAAATAACACAAAAAATTATCCGAGAAATTCGATATCTGTGAAATTCAGCTGACTCCATTTGCGTAGCCCGGTGGGAAACTTTCTTTTAAAAGTGGTTTTCTGGCTTATGTCTTGAGCCTCATTTTTCAACCCCGTCCTCAGTTACAAACTGAAACTCTGCTGAAAGCTTCTCATTGTGTATCCATGTGCTGCAGTGCAATGCAATTTAGGAGAAGTACAACTCAACGCTGTGACCTGTAACAGTACGTCTGTGTTACTATAATGCTGTCCATCGGCTAACTAAAAGCTCAGCAGAGCGGATAGATCTAGCACAGCACTGGACTTGGGATTGCTAGAGGGTTTACTGAGCTAGAGGGATTGCTTCCAGTTAACAACTGGTGTTTGCTCAAGTATTCACTCTGCATCCCGCTTCCAGGTCTGTTTGCTTGAGAATCCTACATTTTGCTATTTCACTTTGAGTGTAATTCATAGGCCTGGCTTTAGCCATTGAAAAACTGCTCTAAAATAAGCCAACCAGGCTCTGTTTGAACTGGTTGATGCAGAGAGAAAAATACCCCCAAAGGGCAGTTTGTACTACCTGATTTGCACTATCTGATGAGAGCTATCTAAGATAAGATTTAAAAAGTTCTGGAGCTGCCCTTGTCTGAACATCAGGTATGGAGGAAGCCTGCATGGTTACCTGAGACTGGATGCCTCATTTTTTTGATGACCTTGTCTGCAGGTCAGGTGAATCCCAGCTGTAATTCCTATGACAAAACATCGCATGGCTCAGACAAACAAACAAAGAAACAAATCGGTATCTAAAAAGTAGCATGTATCCCCATGAACGTTTTGGTGAACAAGGATTGAGTACAGAAAGTTTCCATGTTGTTAATAAGAAGAACCAAACGGTCATGATATGGTTTTAGGGCAGGAAAGCAATCTGCCTTTATGGTAATGAGTTACCCCATTAGTTTAGAATCGCAGGACTCTGGAGGGGCTATCCTTCCTTGCTCATCTAATTTTCAAGGAATAGATCACTCCTAGCGATCACAATTTTTAATGAAATATTTGTTTCCCGATGCCACAAACATGCCTGTCATGGGTGTAGCATAGCAATTGTCCTTGGTATATTCAGTGACTGAAAGCAACAGTTGCTGCTACAAGAAACACAGTATTGAGCCAAGATTGCTTGTAACCGACAGCCATCAGCTTGCTCTGCAGGCAGGGGCTGCTTGATGGAACGAAGGGTATGAAATACCTGGCGTGCTCATCGAACACTGCTTGTTAGCTCAGGGACAGGGTGCGTTGAGTAGGTCTGCTCACATTTTGCAAGCAAGGTACACATTTCCACTTAGTTGCCTTCATTTTAGCTTTAGAAATACATTTCAGAAAACTGAATTGATTTAAAAAAAAAAAAGCTGTAGTGTTGCTGCATACATGACACGTGGTGCTGTGTGCGCAAATGCACAGCTTGTAAATATGGCCACCAGTCTGTGCAGTCAACAGAGTCTGAGCTGAGGTACTGAAGCCAGAGCCTCTGCCATTTGAGCTGCATGAGTTGTGAGCAGCAGTGAGTCCTCTACTGTGAAGAGCGGTTTCAGCAGAAAGGTGTGATGCTGTGGTCTCATGTATTAACAGTCCTCTTGAAAATGGAGAATGTCTTATGAAGGAGGCCATCCCATATGTACCCTGATCTGGTCTGGGGAAGAATCAGTCCAGGGGACTGATCGTGTGACCAAGGGACTGTAGGAATGGGCTCACAAACATGTAAAAGAAGTCTCTTCATCACTTCTAACAAGATTTCCTGAGACTTAGATCTTTTCAAAGCTGTGAATTTGGACATCAGTACGTATTCCCTAGAGCTTTCTTGAAATAAAGGAGTGGTGATTGAAGTGTCAGTAACCTGGGGGCATCTCAGCTTGCTTTAAAAGATCCAGAAGGATGCAGGAGAGATGAACATGACTGCACTGCAACTGAGAGCTGTTGTCGGAGGGTCAGAGAAGGGGTTTGCACCATCTATCGGGAAGCTGGGCATCAATATTCACGTGTGTGGTGGGACAGGATCTGTGAATTACAGCACGTCAGGCTCTGTGGGCCACGTTCTGCTCATCAGGAGTGCACATACTACTGTAAATGGAAACCAACATGTCTGTGCTCTGTAGCAGCTTTTACGCTTGACTTCCAAAAGAGAGACAGAAAATGGGTGCCCATTAGCTAGGTGGATTTTGGTTATGAATGCAGGTAAGCATAGATCCATGTCTGTCTAGAACTTACTCTCTCCTTACACAGGGCTAGCATTAATGCCTCAGTGTAGGCCTAGTAGGCTGATAACTTGTTAGGATACATAGGAGCTTTATATTAGGAAGTCCGCTTGCACCGTGGCTAATTGCTACTTCAGAAGAATGAAAATGAAACGGCAAAGATTTTCCAGTTCTGTGTATTTGACCAAAACACACTGAGTATTATTTGTATGAAGCTACATGTTGAGATGCAGTTCTGCAGCCATTTTACTTACGGGAACAGTCACACTGAATGCAGTGAGGCTTAACATGTTAATATTCTCCTATCTCTGTATGTCTCGTGCATGCATGTGTATTTAAGCGTGTATGTATATGCATATGAAAGAATAGTTTATTCATAGGTATGAGTGTATAAAATTCATCAATACCCAGCTCCCAAACTGGAGACCATTGTGTACTAACTCTCTGGATGACTTAACACTTGAGCAACGAGTTCCACAGCACAGATAACTCTGCTGTATCTCAGTGGGAGGACTCTGACTTGTAAGGGCAGCTTATTGCTGTATCTGTTAACACCCTGCTGTAGTTAAACTGCAGTGGTACCATGCACACATCTGTACAGTTATACCTCCAGAGATGAAACTTGGTCACCCAAGTGTGACTAGCAATGAAATAACAATCAGTTGTAACCGTATCTTAATGTGCTGAATAAGCCCGAATCTGGGCATAAACTGCTTTTTCTTTTTCTTTTCAGATGAAGTTGTTAATTTTGTCAACAAGCCCAAAACACCTCCAGAAATATCAGTCAGTCCTTCTGAAAACCTTGAGCTGATGTGTGAGGTGTCAGCTGCAAGTGGAGCTGTCGTATGGAAGAAGGATCAAACTGAGGTGAAGCAGGACCAGAGGACAACAATCATCTCTCAGGGCACACACCGCAAGCTCATCATCAAAAATGTGACACTGCAAGACCGAGGGAGCTATACCTGTGAAACAAAGGATGACAGAGCAACATTCCAAGTCAAAGTCAGAGGTGAGAAAATGCTTGAAATTCCAAAAATAAAGCAATATTTCATTTGGGATAGTATCTTACATTTGGAGGATCATCATACAACCTCTTTGGGGTGAAATATTTCAGCTGTAAGACTTGATTTGCAGCCAAGTGTCCCATCGGCTTTTATACACACACTTTTACATCCATGATTAGTAGTAACTGCAACAACTGATGGGCAAGGAGGGTAACTTCTATGATTGATTGTAACTTCTGCACCTCTCACAGTCAGCTGGTGTGTCTGCAAAAACACGCCTGCAGAATTACAGTGCAAGCCCATAGCAGAGGTGCAGGGGTAAATAAAAGGGAAGAGGGAGGGGTTTGAAGAGCTCTGATTAGACCGAGAATTACTAAATTTGAGTGACCCTAATGGATGGAAAAAATGTGGATGATTCCTGGATATGAGGGCTGTTCCGTTTTGATTCACAGGAAGCTTAGAGAGATATCGGAAGAGAAAAAGAGACGAGAGAGGAGGGTTCAGGCAGTGCATATTGGTGCTGTAAACCTCAGGTCCAAATCTGTGCTTGAATGGTGAATTTTTTAACATTGTCCCAGAGTTCCCGTACACATATCACTTCCCATTGGCAAAGTAGAGAAGAAGGTGCTTTCCTGTCTTAATGATACTACCTGTTAGGGGCAAGTATAGTGAAATAGGGGAAACTGGAGTAAGCACTGGAGAAGATTACTGCAAAAACCTTCTGTGACTATTGTGGCCTTCTTGTAGAGCAAGAAGATGTGTTTACAAACAAGGACAAGGTACAAAAGGAGGTGAAGGCTGTACTGACACAAAATGCCACGCTGAGCTGCGAGGTGGCCCAGGAGAAGACCGATGTGAAATGGTCCAAGGAGGGGAAAGTGCTCACCTCGAGCAAGAAGTTCAAGGTGGAGTCAGAGGGCAAATCTCGTCGTCTGGTGGTGAGTCAGGTGGAGCAGAAAGATGCTGGGGAGTACACCTGTGAGGCTGCTGGCCAGAAACTGACCTTCAAGATTGTCGTCACAGGTGAGAGAGATGTTTCTCATCACAGAACAGTCCATGTGTCCCCTTTAGTACAGAGCAAAATAAATCACTCTCTAGGATCCAGGGAGTGGGTAGCGTATGATCTTCATTGAGTAGTGAGAGAGATCAGGCAACCAGCTTGTGTGTGTACACGGTCACACAGATGCTTATAGCTACATGTCTTAATCTGTGACCTGAATCCCACTTAACAGTCCTTGTTGTTTTCTGATTTCCTGGTAAAGAAAAAATAAATAAGTATCTGTGCTGTTGTGATTTGTGGGGATAAAGGTAGGGCCAGCTCCCAGACCTGTAGGAAAATAGGTCTGGAAGCATGCTCAAGAAGACACCTCGAGTGGACAAGGTTTATATACAAGTACCACTGCAGATAGGGTCAGATACATACGTGTGCATTCCATTATGGAGCAAAAAGACAGGTATCTGGCGCATCCATAGAGATAGGAAGAACCTGAACTCCTGAGGTGTTGGAACATTTTACCTAGAAACAGCTGATGTGTTGCCCTCAGGTTGCACACAGGGCCACATCCTGTCTGAGATGTATCTTAACTGTGGGGGGGGACCACTCGAAAGCGACAGAGCTGTGTAAAGCTTTCATAGGCAGGATTTTGTATTTGGTTGTGAAGGCTATGGACAGTGTGAACATACCTGTGCATTTTAAATTGCTCCTTCCACTCTACAGAAGCAGAGGATGGTTTTATCAACAAGGAGAAGGTGCAGAAAGAGGTGAAAGCTGCACTAACAGAAAACGCCACGCTGAGCTGCGAGGTGGCCCAGGAGAAGACTGATGTGAAATGGTCCAAGGAGGGGAAAGTGCTCACCTCGAGCAAGAAGTTCAAGGTGGAGTCAGAGGGCAAATCTCGTCGTCTGGTGGTGAGTCAGGTGGAGCAGAAAGATGCTGGGGAGTACAGCTGTGAGGCTGCTGGCCAGAAACTGACCTTCAAGATTGTCGTCACAGGTGAGAGAAGATACTTTGGCCCATCCTTCCTCTTTCTAGAATCTTTAGGAAAAGGATTCTTATTTTGTAAGAGTTTTTCTTGCAATGCTTCAAATTTTGGGGGATCATCATTGGGATGACTTAGCCGTGCTGGGGCAATGGAAGAAACAGTTCCAAATGGAGTTCTGAGGCAGCTCCATTCTTTATAAAGTTCAGGAGTTTCCCTTCCCTGTGGGAACCGGGCCATAACAAGGAAGGTTCCGATTGCACCTCTCCATCGCCCCGCGTTGGTACAAGCGGAACAACTCCGCAGCGCGGCTGCTTGTCGGGAAGTTTCAGAGCAGGGGCACAGTGGCGAGCGATGGGGTGTCTGCCCAGTGTCTGCAGGCTTTTTGTTTGTCCTGGAAGGGCTCATTTGAGCCTGCGGGGAGAATATGGCAGGAGGGCTTTGTGTAAGTTCAGGTCTTTGAGGCATGAAGTAAATGGGAGCCAGGGGAAGAAAGGGGCAGGGAGTGTCGTTCAGGAGGCATTGCCATGCTGGGGCTCCGGCATGGGAGAATGGATTCAGTTTTCCATCTCCCTCCTGACCTGCTGCTCCTCTTTGAATTGGCCTGCCTGATGTCTGTCTGTCTGTTCAGAGCCAGAAGCTGTGTTTACAAACAAGGAGAAGGTGCAGAAGGAGGTGAAAGCTGCACTAACAGAAAACGCCACGCTGAGCTGCGAGGTGGCCCAGGAGAAGACCGATGTGAAATGGTCCAAGGAGGGGAAAGTGCTCACCTCGAGCAAGAAGTTCAAGGTGGAGTCAGAGGGCAAATCTCGTCGTCTGGTGGTGAGTCAGGTGGAGAAGAAAGATGCTGGGGAATACACCTGCGAGGCTGCTGGCCAGAAACTGACCTTCAAGATTGATGTCACAGGTGGGAGACACCTACCATTTTGGTTGACATTTCATTGTCATTTCTTCGTGTCTAGGTCTTCTCTCCTGTTCTCTCTCTGTCCAAAAAGTAAAAATACTGTTAAGATGCCTTTTGGTGATGGTCTAAGCTACCATTTCAGTGACGATGTGTCGGACTTGTCAGGTCTACTGATTACGTGCAGGTATCCTGATATCAGCCACTCAACTTCCTCTAAGTCTCCTTAGGCTCAGATATTGAATCTAGAGTTTTTGCTATGTGACACTGTACTGAAGGACCTCTTCCAGTTTGATATTCCTTCTCTTATTATTGCTGTTTGTCCACGAAAGTCACCGTTTTCTCCCCTCTTCATTTCATCTTTTCTCTGCACAATGTCCTACCTACCCAAACAGAGAATTTCTTTGATTATTCCCCTGTCTGGCTGTGCAAACACATACGTGAACGCTTCCTCATGACTCTGCCATGAAACTGTTTTGTGGATAATGAACAGAAGTGGGTACAGATATGTGCAACTTGAGTTATGAGTTGTTCTTAGCATCTACATCTGTGCAGTAATGTGTGGGCTGGCTTTGTCCAGCTCTTCCCTTACCACTTCTTTCATCATCAGCTGTCTTTGGATACCCAAATTTGATTTGTCCAGCTGTGAGAACTATGCAGTACCGGTGTACCAACCAATATTGCAATAGTAGCGGTTACAGTTCCCTACTTTATTGTGGCTTCATTGAGAAGGTTTGGAAGTTGATGGTAGCATATTGTCCTAAAAATTTTCGATCAGATGCACTGCACTTGTCTGTGGTCTGTTGAATCCAAAGGTGATGACTGTTCATTCCAAGTTCTACATCTGTAATGACCAGTCATGAGTCCAGGAATGTGTATTTCTATTTGCATTTTTCTTTTTAGCAGTGTGTTTTGGAGTCTGAGGATTTAATACGGAGGCAGTTCTCTTGCTCTGACTGCAGTATTTATTTCTTTGGTATTGGTGTATTTTGTGAGAGGTCCAGTACATTTTAACTTAGGTTCCGGACAGCCATGGGCATGTCAGATACATTCTGAGTGACCGTTTCTGAATTGGCTGATAAGAAGGGGGTTGTTTTGTTTTATTCATTGTAGTTACACTCTGAGATCTCTGCTCATCAGACGTCAAATGGCTCTCTGTTAACTTTATGGTTCTTGTCTCATAATCTGAGCTGATCAGAACAGGGAATCTATTTTCTTTTTTGCTTTCTTACGGCACTGAACACACTGGATCCTAATCCCAGCTGAGGTCTGGTATTTTATCAGCTATGTAGGGGAGCAACTGCACTGGGAGTCTACTGACTTTCCTACTCGCACACATGCTGGAGACCCGAAGTCCTTGCAGGGCATAGCTTGCGTTCTGTTCCCCTGTAAAGGTTGCAGTCTTTACTGCTCTCACTGTCTCAGGGCGTCCTGCTCTGAGTCTTCAGAGTGCAATGTGCAACTGCTCCTATATCATAAAGCTTTGCTGCTGCGCATAGCGTAGGCTGCAAGCCGTCAGCTGTTACTGTCCCCACACCTCAGGGTGTACATGGGGTGTGATTTGGGGGCCTTAGGATCTTTTTCATGAGTTGTGTAGCTCATGCTTTCAGCTCAGGAGATTGCCAGTTTCAGTGAAGGATGGATTACGGTAAGGCTAGGTTTGAGAGGCAGCTGTCAGAGACAATGCAGCATGGACATTGATGGAAAGACCGTAGCATGGGCTGGAATAAACCAGGATCATCCTCAGCTGCTGAAGCCAGCCCATACGTTACTGCAGAGGTGTAGACAGAAAACACAGAGATGTAAGGCTTGTACACTGGCATTTCGCTAGCTGAGGGCTATTCTTAGCTGTTTGCCTCAGAAAGCAGAGGTTTTCAGTTCTCTTTCGAACTGGATGACTTCACGGCTGCACAGGGTAAGGTAACACCTTCCCCCTCTGTCCTAAGTGGAGAGCGCTTGCCTAGCTACTGTTGCTGTATTTCTCGTGTGTACGACTGTAACGTGATGTGCAAGTCCAGCACTCACTGCAAAATGATCTAGTGTGAAAGTCGGGAGGGATTATGAGTACTCTTTGAGTGGTTGGCTCTTTTGCTGCAGAAGGCCTCATCTTACTAGATTATCCCAAAGTGCAGTGGCTTTCTGAGTCTTAATTTATCCTCTTACCATTGCACTCAGAAAGCTTTTCAGGGTTCCTGTACTCCAGGGTTCCACTGGTAGCACAAAACCATCCCATTTTGAGGAGAGCTTGAAGGTTGGATGCTCAGCGTTGAGTGCTGGGATGCAGCTATGGCCTTTTAGCTTATCATAAAAAGAAAATTATTTTTCTTGATTTTAGTGGAACTTCACTAACCAACTGCAGCCGAGGTTGGAAGTATCATCTGCACTGAATACTTGTTTAACTTTAAAATATGCTTCTGAGGCGAATTTCTGGCTAGTGTAAATCATCTTGTAAGCTGATTAAAAAATTTGGTCGCTTTTCCTATCACTATAAAAATGTTTAATATTGAAAGGCAAGAATGCAAAGGACAAATAATTCATCTGGAATATTCCTTCCCTGCTGTTGGGGTTTAGCCCCAGCAGGCAGCTCAGCACCCCGCAGCCCCGCGCTCACCCCCCCCCCCAGGTCGGATGGGGGACAGAATCGAAAGGTACAAATGTGAGAACTCATGGGTTGAGATAAAGACAGTTTACTAGGTAAAGCAAAAGCTGTGCATGCAAGCAAAGACAAGCAAGGAATCCATTCCCCACTTCCCATCGGCAGGCAGGTGTTCAGCCACCTCCGGGAAAGCAGGGCTCATCACGGATAGTGGTTTCTTGGGAAGACAAATGCCATCACTCTGATCATCCTCCCCTTCCTCCTTCTTTCCCCCAGCTTTTATTGCTGAGCATGACACCATATGGCATGGGATGTCCCTTTGGTCAGTCTGGCTCACCTGTCCTGGCAGTGTCCCCTCCCAGCTCCTCATGTACCCCCAGCCTCCCTGCTGCCAGGGCAGCACGAGAAGCAGAAAAGTCCTTGGCTCTGTGTGAGCACTGCTCTGCAACAGCTAAACATCAGTGTGTTATCTCCACTGTTTTCATTAAAAATCCCAAACACAGCACCATACCAGCCTCTCTGAAGAAAATTAACTCTATCCCAGCCAAAACCAGGACACCTGCTAATCTGTCATTTTAAACACAAGCCGTTTACGCAAGCTGGTTTGGAACTTGTTTGGTGATTGCATCCTGCATATTCATAATCCAAGTTGTGGATAGAAGCTGAAATGTTTATATATTTTTTGTAACCAGTTTTTGATGCAGACCATGGGGTGTGCTTGAGCTCTTATCGAAATGCTGCTTAATCTGCAAGTTGGCTGAAATGTGTCTTTGAGGAGTTTTGCATCACCCAGCACAGGCCATGTCTGCTGTCTTGCTAATGAGCAAGCCCCGTGATCTCCTTACACTTCTTCTGCAGTCAGTACAAATGGGGAGCTCGAACTCAGAGCATATAAACTGGATTCCTGCTTTGGCTTGCTCCCAGCAGGACCCTCTCCTTCCACGGACGGCAGTATTGGTGTGGATCCAGCATCGCACGCAGGGCCACAGTCAGCAACACAGGGGCTTGACCTGAACTTACCCTCCCAGGCAGCTGCTGCCACTCAGGGTACAGACATGACAGAGACAGCATGCAGAGGAGAAAGTCATCAAGGAAGCGAAAAGAATGGCACTAGGAGGCTGCATGGAGGGACTGGGGGGAGGAAGGCGGCAGCACAGGTCATGGAAGGGGTTCACCGTTACTGCCAGGGAGAGCCAAGAGCCTTCCTGGTCACCTTAGCTGGGTAAGCCTGTTGCCTGATGAACGGTCTTCCACGCTTCAACTGCTAATGAAGGGCAATGGCAAGCCCACACACTTGCTAGTCCAGTATCCATCTTTGGAGCTCGTGCTTCTGTAGCAGTGAAATCCCAGACTTTAACCTCAGGTACGTACCTGGGACCCAAACAGGCACAGGCAGCCTATGCTAAGCTGGGCTGTTAGCAGCTAGCTAGCACCGTGTGAGTTCATCATGTAGGCATACCAGAAATATTCCACGCTTCTTCTGCAGTTACTTTTTAGGGTAAATCAGTGTGTGTGTGGGGGGGAACGGAAGCCCATTTATTTAGGGTCTGTTTGTCCTCCCACACCTCAAATGTACACTAATACAAAAGCTAACAGTGACCATACCGATCACTGGTAAAAGGAGAGCCAGGTAAAACAATCATTAAAATAATCAATAAAAGATGCAATGTATCAGTCAGTCCTAATTAGCAAGATGAGGAATCTTTTGACTGCATGTACCTAATTACACATGATGCCAACTCCATTTGTTAAGACAGAGGTTCCAAAGGCTGCTGTGGAAGAAGGTGACTTTAAACACTTCATTCTGCATGTGTTAAGTATTAAGGGAAGATTCCCTCAGCCAGATTTCTGAAGAATCAGAGATTTCTGAGGACAGAAAAGTGTACTTTATGCATAAAACTGGGCTATAAAATTTAATGTAAGCCAAGTACTTTACCATATTAAGAACTGTATCACTTCTTTGGGATTGAGTTAAAAGATATTTTCTGGACAACACCCAGTTTTAATCTAAAATACTCAGATGCTGGTAAATTCCTGTAAATAATGTGATAGTGAAGTCTGCAATTCATAATTGGGCTGTTTTTGGCTAATCTCGAATGTAGAGTGTAGCAATATGAAAAAGACACAAAGGTGAAGATTTATCTTTGTCTTCATTAGAAGAAATTTGAAGATGAGGAGTTCCAGCTGTTTGTAAAGACTAGTCAGAGAGATAGGATGATCATATGGACTATGTGAAGGGTGCATTATAATGTATGATAAACAAAAGTGTAAAGCAAAGTTCCTTACAAGAAATGGTCCTGTACAATATGTATGCAAAATATATGTAATATCTTCCAGTCACAACCTATTTGTATCTTATATATATTTTCCCTAACATTTCCCGATTTCAGAGCCAGAAGCTGTGTTTACAAACAAGGAGAAGGTGCAGAAGGAGGTGAAAGCTGCACTAACAGAAAACGCCACGCTGAGCTGCGAGGTGGCCCAGGAGAAGACCGATGTGAAATGGTCCAAGGAGGGGAAAGTGCTCACCTCGAGCAAGAAGTTCAAGGTGGAGTCAGAGGGCAAATCTCGTCGTCTGGTGGTGAGTCAGGTGGAAAAGAAAGATGCTGGGGAATACACCTGCGAGGCTGCTGGCCAGAAACTGACCTTCAAGATTGTTGTCACAGGTAGGAGAGAGAGCGTGTCAGTACTGTTGCCTATCATAACTAATTGCTGTGTTCAACGTATTCTGAGTTTATGTGCATTCAGCAGCTTTATTTACTTTGTCACTCTACAAAACTGAGTTTGATTCACAGAGTGGGAGATGCATCTTACCTGTTTCCATCTGCTCCCAAGATGGACATAAGATCTGGTTCAGGTGCCTGCATGTAGGTTTCCAGTTATACCCGAAATGCTCCAGAGATCCCTGGCTGGCATCCAGCTGCTGTGCTAGGAATGGCCAGCTCTCCTGAGAGTCCCTGGTATATCTCCCAGTCTCATGAAGACATCTTGGATGCACAGGGTGGTCTGATTGCCAAAGACACTTGTATGTGGCCAACTGAAGTGTGGTCCTAATCAGCACAGTCTGTGAAGCGAGCAGAGCAATTGAGCTTCCATGTGCAGGCGTCTGCTGGGGGCTGAGGTGACTCGCCCACTGCACTCCATTGACAAGGTCACCGCTGACTACAGCAGGGCTTCCAATGCCACCTTCTCGTTGGGAAATCTAAGCTTAGGTGTCCTAATCTGCGAGCTGAGAGCAGCTCTACCTCCCGGGTAGCTAAAGTTAAGTGGAGTGAATTTCTGTCATGATGTCAGATTCCTGACTACTGAGAATCAGCAGTGGCTTCTTGGTCTCAGTAACAAAACCCCTTTTTAACTGTTGAGGATTTGCTTCACAGTTGAGATTGGTTTGTAGGTATGCAGTAAAAGTAGTACTCCTGCTGATAAGGGCTGAAACAAGCACGTAATCAGAGGTCAAATAAATACTGGTGGTGCATGAGTATATTGTTTTGTGTAAGAAATATTTCAATTACTACTGATTTTTTAGGGAATTATTCCTGATATCTAGATATCTATCACAGAGCACAATGTGTTCATATTTGGTGTTTGCTGTTGGTATCCAATTTTTAATTAATGTAACCATGAAAATACTGTACTCACTTAAAAACAGACTTTGCAGGAACAAGTTTATGTACAGCCCCATGAACCACAGAGGAATGGAGTTTAAAAGGTTCTCAAGAGGTCAACCTAATGCATCCCTCTCTGCTACATGAAAGTAGCTGTATTTCTGCCCAGATACCCAGGGGGGTCACAGACAGGTAACTTAGAGACAGCTCTGTGCTTAAATTAGGAAAATATTTTATTAAGAACCCCACCTGTTTTAAAACTTCATAAGATATGAAGAACATATGGTTATAGCAGACCACTAGCTATCTGGAGAAGAAAGTGTTGGGTTGTTTTTAGTTTATAGAAAGAATGGTTTTAATCTAGATGATGTTCATTCACTTTAGTATGGATGGGATTATTCTAAAATGACAAAGATGCATGAAGCTGTTGTAAGCAGCATTTTGCATTTGGTTGTGAACACTTTGGACAGCGTGACTGTACCATTGCATTTTAAATTTTCTCCCACTCTACAGAAGCAGAGGATGCTTTTGTCAACAAGGAGAAGGTACAGAAGGAGGTGAAAGCTGCACTAACAGAAAACGCCACGCTGAGCTGCGAGGTGGCCCAGGAGAAGACCGATGTGAAATGGTCCAAGGAGGGGAAAGTGCTCACCTCGAGCAAGAAGTTCAAGGTGGAGTCAGAGGGCAAATCTCGTCGTCTGGTGGTGAGTCAGGTGGAGAAGAAAGATGCTGGGGAGTACACCTGCGAGGCTGCTGGCCAGAAACTGACCTTCAAGATTGTCGTCACAGGTGAGAGAAGATACTTTGGCCCATCCTTCCTCTTTCTAGAATCTTTAGGAAAAGGATTCTGATTTTGTAAGAGTTTTTCTTGCAATGCTTCAAATTTTGGGGGATCATCATTGGGATGACTTAGCCGTGCTGGGGCAATGGAAGAAACAGTTCCAAATGGAGTTCTGAGGTAGCTCCATTCTTTATAAAGTTCAGGAGTTTCCCTTCCCTGTGGGAACCGGGCCATAACAAGGAAGGTTCCGATTGCACCTCTCCATCGCCCCGCGTTGGTACAAGCGGAACAGCTCCGCAGCGCGGCTGCTTGTCGGGAAGTTTCAGAGCAGGGGCACAGTGGCGAGCGATGGGGTGTCTGCCCAGTGTCTGCAGGCTTTTTGTTTGTCCTGGAAGGGCTCATTTGAGCCTGCGGGGAGAATATGGCAGGAGGGCTTTGTGTAAGTTCAGGTCTTTGAGGCATGAAGTAAATGGGAGCCAGGGGAAGAAAGGGGCAGGGAGTGTCGTTCAAGAGGCATTGCCATGCTGGGGCTCTGGAGTGGGAGAATGGATTCAGTTTTCCATCTCCCTTCTGACCTGCTGCTTCTCTTTGAATTGGCCTGCCTGATGTCTGTCTGTCTGTTCAGAGCCAGAAGCTGTGTTTACAAACAAGGAGAAGGTGCAGAAGGAGGTGAAAGCTGCACTAACAGAAAATGCCACGCTGAGCTGCGAGGTGGCCCAGGAGAAGACCGATGTGAAATGGTCCAAGGAGGGGAAAGTGCTCACCTCGAGCAAGAAGTTCAAGGTGGAGTCAGAGGGCAAATCTCGTCGTCTGGTGGTGAGTCAGGTGGAGAAGAAAGATGCTGGGGAGTACACCTGCGAGGCTGCTGGCCAGAAACTGACCTTCAACATTGTCGTCACAGGTGAGAGATTATCTGTTTACATATTTTTGTTGTTGTTGTTGTAACTATTAAGAGAGTTTCCTATTGTTTTAATTCCAGGTCTCCAGTGACTTACTTCCAGCATTGACCTATGTGGGTCTGCAACAGAACGTATATTCTTATTCTTAAAAATCAGTATTAAGGGCATGTGATTGGACACTTTGGAAAGAGAGAAGTCCATGCAGGCCACTATTCTTTCTCAGAGGCTGACCAAGAGTGGTTATTAAGAAAAAGGATATAAGAACAAGGCAAACATACAACAATCCTTCCACTCTTTAGGAATCTGTAGTTCCACTCTTAAGAATCTGTAGTTTCTGTCTCTGCTGGGACAGGGTTTGCTTCTACCACAACCATACAAGACAGGGCTTTGCTGAGAGAATTACCAATATGACTTCGTGAGGAATTGCACATCTGGAGCGTGAGCTCAGATCAATAGCTGGTAGTTTGTGTAAGCTGCTCAATCATCAGTGCAGACCTTTCTGTTCTTGCTGTTAGTTATTTTTGTGGAAAACACTACCCAGTACTTCCTTTGTCATGATATATGTTCATTTCTTCTGTCTTGCTTGAAAGAGTTGGGGAAGACTACCTAATTTTGATGTAGTCATTTCTTATCTGGGTGTGGACCGGAAGAAAATCGTAAAGATGCATGCAATTAAAACTAAAACGGATAAAACTACCAGAAAGTGAAGCAAAACAATAGAAGTGGATTTGGTGCAAAGACTTGCCCTTTTTTTCTTTCAATGAAAAAGACTGAGTCATTGTTTTCTTTCAAACAATGAGTGTCATTGATAGCAGAAAGAGTGGCAGAGTGGCATTGATAGTCAGAAATTAACAAAGGGTTTTATTACACTGTTTGAAATAAGAGCTTTTCTTAGCTTCATGTGGAAGGATCTTATAATCTGGACCAGGAGAACTTTATCCTCTGCTGGATGCAACAAGACACTGAAGGGCTTTCAGCAGTTGTTTGTGCTTGCAACTTAGCCCAAAGGTCTGTCTCTGGGTGAGGAAAGCTGTTGACAGCAGTGATGGAGGGTTACATGAGACTTTTGGATGAAAACCCAAGCTTGGCCTGCTTTTAGGGCTTCTGAGAAATATTCAGTCATATTCATGGGAGAAAATCCCATGGCTTGGACACTGGGGATTCACATTTTTGGGAAATGGCACCATCCTCTGCACCTTGATGTGGGGCTCCTTGCTATCACCAGACGTCTCTGCACCTCCCATCCCCTCCAGTAAATATGGGTAAGAGCAGTGTCCTACCTAATGGAAGTGTTTGTCATATCACTGGTTGTGAGGTACAGGGGGACCATGGAAAAGTGGGCAAGTGTTTTGTCTGTAAGATACATATTAGTGTTCTCCAAGCCCATTGCTGCCAAGGGGAGGGTGTCTTCCAGATTTTGCAAACGCAAAAAAAGGAAAGCGAAGAAGAGGAGGCTTCCTCTTGCCGCTGCAAGATTTACTGGTTACTTAAAAGGCAGAAGTGTTGGGAACCCTGAGGTTCTCATTTGAGACCACAGAGGAAGGACACTGTAGTACCAGGATGGGAAAATGGATCTTCTGACCCTCTTCCGTGCTTTAATCCTAGGTCACCTTTCTTTTCACCTTGCGGTTGATTAAAGGTACAACTGAGTGAGAGTGCCAACAGAATTTGTGTGAGCAAGAAACATTCCCCTAGGGGAAATTCAAATAAACAGAAGCCTCCCTCTGAAGAGCATTGCCTAGGATGGAGCATGACGTGTGAGCTTAGGAGTCGCTCATTCAGCTAGTTGTTGTGTAACCTCTATTGGTTTATACTGATAGGCAGAATGTCTACCTAGGGTGAGAGCCCAAACAGACAAATTAGCCTGTAGAACACTTTCTAGGAACATCTGCTAGTTTTCTGTGGAAGTGTGGCACAAAGAGCTCTGAAACTTGAAGCCTAGGCTCTTTGCATCATGGCCTCACTTCTTTCCTTGCCTACGCATATTCCTGGTGCTCCAGTATTCCTTGCTAGGTGTTTTAACTTCCTTCACGAGCTCGGACCCAGCCTGACTTTTGGCAAATCTTGCTCTATTACTACTGCTCCCAATCTCAGAGATGTAGCCTTCCAGGAGAGCTGCCCTTTCTTCTGTTCCTTGTTTGTGCTGTGTCTTTTAAAGGATTTTAAGGGGCAGTCACATGATCTTTAGCTTGCTGATCCTTCCCCTCCTCTTCTTTTACTGGGTAAAATGAAGATTCTGAAACCCTTTATTGTGAAGAAACCAGATTGCACATTGAGACTTGAACAAGCTGTTCATCTTTTCTTCAGTTATCAGTTCTCATAATTCACCCGGGTTTACAGCTTCCAAATAAGTACATTACAGGGATATTTTTGTTACTTCCTCTATGACTTTAAACTAGATCATCTTATGATCCCTATATCCAGGGTTATTTCCCATGCCCAACTTCTAAAATGATGTCCTGGGAATTTGCCAAAACCAAGCCTAAAATCAAGTTGCTTTTCTTAACTCAGTGTCTGCTGCTTTGACTGGGGAATCTCCCAGCTATTACATCTGGAAATCCACAATGCTACTGACGTTGCTCCGGTGGAGGCAGCCAAGATGATTAAAGGGCTGGAGCATCTCGTATGAGGACAGGTTGAGAGAACTGGATTTGTTCAACGTAGCGAAGAGAAGGCAAAAGGGAGTTTTTATTGCAGTCTGCAGCTAGCTAATGGGAGAGTGTAGAGTCTGTGGCTCCGGGTTCTTCTCAAAGGTGCACAGTGACAGGGAGAAGAGGCAAAGTACCCAAGCTGGAACATGGGAGGTTCTGAACAGATATTAGGAAAAATGTGCATCCTGAAGGCAATCAAGCTCTGGAACAGGAGCCCTGAGGCTGTGGGTTCTCCCTTGCTGGAGATATTCTGAACTCCATGCGACATGGCCCTGAGTAACACAATGTAATTTTATCTGCTCAGAGCGGCGAAGTTGGACTGGATGACCTGCAGAGATCACTCCCAGCCTGAATTGTTTTATGACAGTAATTTTGTGCTATTGGTAGTACGTGTTCTGCAGAGTATATCTGGGAAGTTATGCTGTTCCATATGGACACAAGTCCATATAAATCTTTGTGAAGATACCCCAGTTGTTATGCAGATATTTCTTAATCCTTATTGTTTTTCTCCTGAAAACGATTTGGACCCAAATATGGGGACAGCATTGGCAAATGAAGGATCCTGCCTGGTATATTCACAGCAAACAGGACACAGAGAGCCCAGCCTTTTCTGCAACTGAACAGAACATGCCATGCTTCCCAAAGAGAGCCCCTCCTGCTTGGCTCCTAGAAACTGACCCTGCAGTGTGTCTGCAGGAAAGCTGGTGGAAGCCTAAAGATCAGGTGTGGTAGTTCTGCTTGCTGCTCAGCTGAGCAGCAGCCAGAAACTGAGATGTCTCTAAGCAAGCTTGTACTGTCAGGAAGCTCCTGCCAGTGCTTCCTCAAGCATTTGCTTAGCTCTGACTCTGTTAGCCTTTTTGATTCTGCAGCTGCTTTATTTAAGTTGTGAGCTACTAGGCAGTCTCCCACTGAAAACCCAGTACCATATGATCTTGGAGACAAAGCTTCAATTGTCACAGGCTTCTTAAAATCTGTCTCCAGCTTCACTGAAATGGTTTGGAAACCAGTCTGAGTGAACCTGGACTGTCTTCCAAGGCAGAAATGAAAGGTGAAAGCTGTTTCTGTCATTCTTTTATGCTGCACTGTTGGGATGTACCCATTGCCGTAAAAAGGCTGGCTCGTTGTCCATACAGTATTGCATTGTCCCCTGCTATATCTAGTACCACCTCTTTCACAGAAAGATGCAGGATGCCTCCGAGCAGTTGGCCGTGGATAACATGAACTTGTCCAAAATGCCTCTCTTTTTCTTCTGTTACGTCTGAGGGCTTTGGTGCTGGATCCAGCTGTGGGACAAAGAAGTGATGTCATTTCTCCCTTACACATCCATGAATGTGTACTTCAGTGAGAGGTGCTAAGGACAGAAGACTGTATAAATCTACTACTGGGGTTGGTGTGCTTTCCAAATTCTTGAAACAGCTACAGATAGCACAAATCAATTTTTAGTAACCTTGATACAGCTGGATTTAGGTTTAGTTTAAGGCAGGTTTACAAATTAATGGGCAAGCATTATCTCAAAAGATACTTTTCTCTAGATTATTCCTTCTTTGCTATCTTGCAGATGATGTGTTTACAAACAAGGAGAAGGTGCAGAAGGAGGTGAAAGCTGCACTAACAGAAAACGCCACGCTGAGCTGCGAGGTGGCCCAGGAGAAGACCGATGTGAAATGGTCCAAGGAGGGGAAAGTGCTCACCTCGAGCAAGAAGTTCAAGGTGGAGTCAGAGGGCAAATCTCGTCGTCTGGTGGTGAGTCAGGTGGAGAAGAAAGATGCTGGGGAGTACAGCTGCGAGGCTGCTGGCCAGAAACTGACCTTCAAGATTGTCGTCACAGGTGAGAGAAGATACTTTGGCCCATCCTTCCTCTTTCTAGAATCTTTAGAAGAAGGATTCTTATTTTGTAAGAGTTTTTCTTGCAATGCTTCAAATTTTGGGGGATCATCATTGGGATGACTTAGCCGTGCTGGGGCAATGGAAGAAACAGTTCCAAATGGAGTTCTGAGGCAGCTCCATTCTTTATAAAGTTCAGGAGTTTCCCTTCCCTGTGGGAACTGGGCCACAACAAGGAAGGTTCCGATTGCACCTCTCCACCGCCCCGCGTTGGTACAAGCGGAACAACTCCGCAGCGCGGCTGCTTGTCGGGAAGTTTCAGAGCAGGGGCACAGTGGCGAGCGATGGGGTGTCTGCCCAGTGTCTGCAGGCTTTTTGTTTGTCCTGGAAGGGCTCATTTGAGCCTGCGGGGAGAATATGGCAGGAGGGCTTTGTGTAAGTTCAGGTCTTTGAGGCATGAAGTAAATGGCAGCCAGGGGAAGAAAGGGGCAGGGAGGGTCGTTCAGGAGGCATTGCCATGCTGGGGCTCCGGCATGGGAGAATGGATTCAGTTTTCCATCTCCCTCCTGACCTGCTGCTCCTCTTTGAATTGGCGTGCCTGATGTCTGTGTGTCTGTTCAGAGCCAGAAGCTGTGTTTACAAACAAGGAGAAGGTGCAGAAGGAGGTGAAAGCTGCACTAACAGAAAACGCCACGCTGAGCTGCGAGGTGGCCCAGGAGAAGACCGATGTGAAATGGTCCAAGGAGGGGAAAGTGCTCACCTCGAGCAAGAAGTTCAAGGTGGAGTCAGAGGGCAAATCTCGTCGTCTGGTGGTGAGTCAGGTGGAGAAGAAAGATGCTGGGGAATACACCTGCGAGGCTGCTGGCCAGAAACTGACCTTCAAGATTGATGTCACAGGTGAGAGAGATGTTTCATCTGTTTTACATCCCCCCCAAAATTGAAGGAGGGACAAGTTATATGGCTTGGCAAATTCCACCTCTGCTGTCAGTGGTGGAGCCAGTGTTTAAATTCTGCTGTTTGTCACTTTCGTTCATACTATTAGCTCTATCTTCCTTCTTTGAAAGCTGAGAACTCAGAGGATTTCTGTAGCCTAAGCCCTGGAAATCTGGGAATCTGATGGAGATGCAGTGGTAACAGAATAAGAATTCAATAATTGCAGGAGAAATTAAAGGACACAGAAAATCTTCTGATCACAAGCATTCTCCTGCAAATCACAGAATCACAGAACTTTTTAGGTTGGAAAAGACCTCCAAGATCATCCAGTCCAACCTATGACCTAACACTACCAAGTCCTCCACTAAACCATATCGCTAAGCTCTACATCTAAACGTCTTTTGAATACCTCCAGGGATGGTGACTGAACCACTTCCCTGGGCAGCCTGTTCCAATGTCTCACAACCCTTTCAGTGAAGAATTTTTTCCTAATATCCAACCTAAACCTTCCCTGGCACAACTTCATCCCATCCCCCCTCGTCCTATCCCCTGTCACACGGGAGAAGAGACCAATCCCCACCTCGCTACAGCCTCCTTTAAGGTAGCTGTAGAGAGCAATAAGGTCGCCCCGAGCCTCCTCTTCTCCAGGCTAAACAACCCCGGCTCCCTCAGCTGCTCCTCGTAAGACTTGTTCTCCAGACCCCTCACCAGCTTTGTTGCCCTTCTCTGGACACGCTCCAGCACCTCCATGTCCTTCCTGTAGTGAGGGGGTGCTGCTTCCTGAAATAAAGTGTCTCTTTACTATAGAGTTTTAAAGCCAGGATTTGGTCACAATGCTGGAAGGAGAAAACATTACTGTTTTTTTGTAAATTAAAAAAAAATACATTTAAAATGGAAACCACATATTTTCTTTTTTCTTCTTTATAGCAGGTATAAAAAAATGATTAAAAAAAAAAAAAAGCTTAAAGCTGGGGCTTTTCTTTCTAGAAATGGAGAAGGATGGGCTTTGCATATATAATG
This sequence comes from Anseranas semipalmata, assembly GCA_013399115.1. NCBI lineage: Eukaryota > Metazoa > Chordata > Aves > Anseriformes > Anseranatidae > Anseranas > Anseranas semipalmata. Next base: position 160,023 of record VXAA01002599.1, read on the forward strand.
GGGGGCTTATAAGAAAGATGGAAAAAGACTTGTTACCACGGCCTGTAGTGACAGGACAAGGGGCAATGGTTTTAAACTGAAAGAGGATATAAGGAAGAAATTCTTTATGACGAGGGTGTTGAGACAATAGAACAGCTTGCCCAGAGAAATTGCATGTGTCCCATCACTGGAAGTGTTCAAAGTCAGGTTTGACAGGGCTTAGAGCGACCTGATCTAGTGAAAGATGGGAAGTCAAGGGGATTGGACTAGATGATCTTTAAATGTTCCTTCCAACCCAGTCCATTCTGTGATTCTGTAGGGGAAACATTTTTATTATGGCCTCTGTCAACTAACGGGAAATATTAGAACCGTTCTCAGAAGTGGTAGCTGAGGAAAACAGGTTTCTTCACCATGACATAAGCAAGAATGGGATTTAACCTTGGCATCCCTTGGCTGTATCCTGGTGAATTTAAAGCAAATTGAGGAGTCATGTATTAGATTGCTTTCTGATTCTGGCATTGTGCAGTGCTAAGAAAATACCATGGGGGCTAGCTAGTTTAAATTCATTAGAGAAACATAATTCTGGGTTGACACACCTTTGGAACATTGGGGAAATAAAGGTATTAAACACAGAATGTACTCACAAAGATGGCTTCTCAAGCCCCCTTTGCTTTTGCTGGCAAAGCAAATTACAGCTCTCAGTTTGTTTGGACAATTTAATGCCTGTCCCCTTACGTCAAACAAACTTCTTAACAACTATGTACACTGGCGTGCTGCTGGACACTGGGGAAATGTGATTTTTTCTGCAGGTTTTGGAGAATTATAGTGGTAGAAATGAAAGCAGGTTTGGGGCCATCTAAGCTGTCTTGGGCTGCCACTGAAGGAGTCCTTCACTGGCACTTGATGTAATTCAGATGTTAACATTCAGTTGATAGCATTTGAAGGAAATGTGAATGGAAAGCCAGCCTCAGCACCACAGTCCAAAGACTGATGTGGGCTCTCGGGAAGGGCTGTATAGAAAAGGTTCACTTTTTGAATCTGCTCCTTTACCCTCAATTCCAGAAGCAGAGGATGGTTTTATCAACAAGGAGAAAGTGCAGAAGGAGGTGAAAGCTGCACTAACAGAAAACGCCACGCTGAGCTGCGAGGTGGCCCAGGAGAAGACCGATGTGAAATGGTCCAAGGAGGGGAAAGTGCTCACCTCGAGCAAGAAGTTCAGGGTGGAGTCAGAGGGCAAATCTCGTCGTCTGGTGGTGAGTCAGGTGGAGAAGAAAGATGCTGGGGAGTACAGCTGCGAGGCTGCTGGCCAGAAACTGACCTTCAAGATTGTCGTCACAGGTGAGAGAAGATACTTTGGCCCATCCTTCCTCTTTCTAGAATCTTTAGGAAAAGGATTCTTATTTTGTAAGAGTTTTTCTTGCAATGCTTCAAATTTTGGGGGATCATCATTGGGATGACTTAGCCGTGCTGGGGCAATGGAAGAAACAGTTCCAAATGGAGTTCTGAGGCAGCTCCATTCTTTATAAAGTTCAGGAGTTTCCCTTCCCTGTGGGAACCGGGCCATAACAAGGAAGGTTCCGATTGCACCTCTCCATCGCCCCGCGTTGGTACAAGCGGAACAACTCCGCAGCGCGGCTGCTTGTCGGGAAGTTTCAGAGCAGGGGCACAGTGGCGAGCGATGGGGTGTCTGCCCAGTGTCTGCAGGCTTTTTGTTTGTCCTGGAAGGGCTCATTTGAGCCTGCGGGGAGAATATGGCAGGAGGGCTTTGTGTAAGTTCAGGTCTTTGAGGCATGAAGTAAATGGGAGCCAGGGGAAGAAAGGGGCAGGGAGTGTCACTCGAGAGGCATTGCCGTGCTGGGGCTCTGGAGTGGGAGAATGGATTCAGTTTTCCATCTCCCTCCTGACCTGCTGCTCCTCTTTGAATTGGCCTGCCTGATGTCTGTCTGTCTGTTCAGAGCCAGAAGCTGTGTTTACAAACAAGGAGAAGGTGCAGAAGGAGGTGAAAGCTGCACTAACAGAAAACGCCACGCTGAGCTGCGAGGTGGCCCAGGAGAAGACCGATGTGAAATGGTCCAAGGAGGGGAAAGTGCTCACCTCGAGCAAGAAGTTCAAGGTGGAGTCAGAGGGCAAATCTCGTCGTCTGGTGGTGAGTCAGGTGGAGAAGAAAGATGCTGGGGAGTACAGCTGCGAGGCTGCTGGCCAGAAACTGACCTTCAAGATTGTCGTCACAGGTAAGACAGCCATTGTCTGAATTACATACAGTAGAGGATAATAAAGTAAAAACTGTAGCAACTATCATACAATGGTCCAGTTGCAATAGTCTCTGTTCAGGGTTCACCTGTTCCTGATTTTTTTTACCCGATTGCCTGGATTTGTAGCAACTGAAATGTTTGGCTTTAGCTTTTCACAACGGCCTATTACATTCTTTGTCTGTCTATAGAATAATAATTGCAGATATAAATATGATAGAAGTAATACTTAACATATTATTCAGATGTCTCCCATCCTTGAGATCCCAAGGGGTGATTCTTGTTCACTGAACCTCTTGACAAAGACAAGTATGTGTGGTGTGACCGGAGAGTACGTTTTGTGCTTAGCCTGTCATGGGAGGAGTGGCATGAACTCCTCCTAGCAGCACATTGCCCCGTTTGCTATGTCTTTAGGTAGGAGCTTGCAACCAGGTAAGTGAGTCTGGCACTCAGTGTGTGAGACTTGAGAGAACCGAGTATCCCTGGAGCTAAAAGTAAAATAGATATCTGTACATTACACACAAGGACCAAAGAATTGGGTTTGTCAGGCAAGAAATGGAGAAGTAACTTAAGAGCCATCAGTAGGAGGAACAGAAACATTTTCAACTGAAATGTGTAAGGAGACCAGTGAAGAGATGCACACCCAGGCTGTTCCTCCACCAGGCATTTCTGAGTGCACTGCTGGACTAGTGATGGTGACCCCGCAACCAGCAGAAAAGAAATTTCTGCTGATAATCAGCAGAAGAGTACAGTTAAAATCAAAACTAGCTCCGGCTGTTAGAAAAAAAGTGAATAACTAAATAACAATGAAATGTTGATTTTTTTTCTGCATTTTCCTTCCTCGGTTTCCTTTGTGTCCAGCTGTATAGCATCTAGTTATCACAACAAAGTTTTCCTTAGAAGCACCTTTTCTGGAAAACACAGAAGTGTTTGCTCATGCACTTTTCTGTTATAACATTTCAATCCTGAAAGGAAAGAGCCATTAAAAAGTCCTTGTCTTGTTACACTTCCAATCTCATTTCAGAGAACTGTGAGGCTGGAATATGTTTTGTCATTTGTAATTTTGGCAGCAGCACATGTTCAGATGGGTTGAAAACTCAGCATTTTTTTTTTCAGTTTGTGCTATAGTGTATTTGAGATCTCAGCCATCTAAGATGCCCTAATACTTCTGCCAGGTGCTAAATGCCCCTTTGTCGTGAAAGATTCCCAGCAACTGGACTCTTAGAACCAGGTTCACAAGGTTCCCAAACTGCTTTAAGCTTGTGGTGTCGAAGGGAGTGATGAAGTTGCAAACATCCTTGGGTACCTTGCCAGCCTCAATCCTGGGCTACCAGAGCACTGTAGGGAGATCTTATTTCCTTGTTCCTTTAACAGTCATATTTGTGACAGTGGAAGAGGCCATGAAGAGTCTGTTCCAGAGGCCTGTAGTACTGTGCTGGGTTATGAAAAGTGAACCAGGAGACCACCGTTTTTGCTACGGCGTGTTATGTGTCTGTGACATTTTACTGTAGGTCTTAAGTAAAAAGAATTTGGGAGCTTTTGGTCAAATGCAGGACAAATGTTCTTTGGGAACATTTGAATTAAATATTTTTTGCATGGTGACTTGCAACCATGGGATTGGATTCAAGGACCCTCTTGGTCCTTTCCATTCCTAGAATATTTTTTCCCTAGTTTCCACATTACCGTTTGCTTACACAGAAGGCTAGATATTGTCTGGTGAAGGCAATCAGTTTTGGTATAAGTGGCAACCTAAATATTTTCCAGCCTGTGCACACAAATCTGTAAGTTCTCATTTTAATCCTTCTGTCAATATTTTCTTCCTTTTCTGCACTCAGAGCCAAAACCTGTATTTATAAACCAGGAAAAGGTACAGAAGGAGGTGAATGCTGTCCTGACAGAAAGTGCCATCCTCAGCTGTGAGGTAGCACAGGATGCAACTGAAGTAAAATGGTACAAGGATGGAAGACTGCTTGTTTCCTCTAGAAAGTTCAAAATAGAAACTGTGGGCAAAACGCGTCGTCTGGTTGTAGAGCAGCTGGAGAAGAAAGATGCTGGAGAATACATCTGTGAGGCTGCCGGCCAGAAGCTGACCTTCAAGTTGGAACCAACTGGTGAGTATTCACTTTGGAGGTGCTAAGCAGCTCTCTGTGTGGCTTAGAGGAAGGCTGGATATTGTCTACCCACTCATGGTGCAGCCATGATTTCCCCTGGAACAACATCAGTGAACCACATCACACATGAAATTGTTCTTTTTAATGTAGCAGTGAAGTGGAAAATCTGGTTGAAGACTATTTTTGGCTAAGGAAATGCTATATAGTTTTTTGTTTATCTTCTTTGCACATCGTATCTCCCAATCTTTTTCAGTGGTCAGGAGCTAAAAGTAGAAGTGGGAAGTTTTGAAGAGCAGAAATAGAGCTAGGGAGAAAGATGACTAAGAAAAACCGGTCTGCTGCTGTGTGTGTCCCAGAACTGCCCGGTTCTGTGGCAAAGCATTGTACAAGATAGAGGAGAGGCCAAGACAAAGGGAGTAAACAGAAAAGAAAATAGGCCGTAAATTCAGATCTAACATATTAATACTTCTTAATTACATTTAAAATCCTAAAAATGGGAGAAGAAAAATTAAACAGGTCATTTTATCTCTGAGAAACAAGGTTTTGTGGGTAGCAGATAAAATGTATATTTTCAGTTCCTTTCCTTTGCTTCTCTTCTAAGCAGAGGTCTGGGTTACCTGACAGATCAGTTTCTTTCTTCCCACTCAGCAAAAGATTATACCAGCCACAAATATTCAGTCATATTCCCTGTGTTATTACAGACTATGGAGGAGCTGGTATGTGATTGTGAGTCATCGAGAGGGAAATTGAAAATTGTTGTGTTTAAGGATTTGAGAGTTAAGTTATTAGTTTTTCTCTTTTAATGTCTTTTCTAGAACCAGAGGCTAAATTTGAAAAGAAAGTTGTCCAGAAAGAGCCCCTCATTGTTCAAGAACATGAAAGCATCACTCTGACTACTTCAGTAACACCTGAAACTGCTGTAGTAAAGTGGTTCAAAGATGGAACAGAAATCAAGGCAAGCAAGAAGCATGAGATCAAGAGTGAGGGGGCATCCAGGACTCTGACGGTGAACCTGGCAGAGAGCACAGACACTGCTGTATACACCTGCCAGACAAAGAGTGACAAGCAGGAATTCAAAGTACAGGTGAAAGGTGAGCAGATAGCAGCACGCAAGTTGTGTCCCTTCCTAACAGCTGCATTTCTCTCATGGGAGGATAAGGTGAAGACTGCAGACCTCTCTCAAAAACTGTTCCAACCTCTAGAACTGAATTGCTGTTGCAGCTACTGTGGCTTCCCCACCATGGGCCAGCAGAGTCCTTCCTGCTTCTGAAGACCCCATTTTTGTCCTTTGCTGGCCACTCAGGGCACAAGGACACCTATGATGGGTGCTTTTCCTGGTGTTTGCTCTCCACTGTTATCACACCATTTCTGTCTCCTCCTAATCCGGTAGGTAGGGCATGTAGAGAGATGATGTGTGAGAGGAAGGTTTGTGAGTTAGGCACATGGGGGAAACAGGACCTGAACCATTTCCTACTCTGTTCCTGGATGTTGTTCCCTAGTCAAGGCTGAGGCTATAATTTGACAGCCTTACCAGTAGGATGGAGTACAGCTGGTCCACAGATGGAGATGAGAGGGGTGATGTCCCAAAGCAAAGACCTGGTTAATCCCCTCAGGCCCACTGCTGCAGGTGCCAAGGCAACAACACCATGTTCCCTTGCTGTCCTTGGTAGCAGATCCTTGCAAGTCCAGCCAAAGAGAGAATGTGATGGCAGAGACACGCGCAGGGTGGGGTTCATCTCCCTTCTCCTCAGACATCCACACTGGAGATGTTTGTAGCTGAGATGCCCCCCCCCCAGCTCCCTTTGGAGTCATTGGATTGGAGTGTTTTCTAGCAGGTCATGATCCATCCGATGTATTGAAATGTGTCCTTCAGGATGAGCAAAATCACACCCTGCATTTCTCTGACTCCATTGGCTGTGTCTCCAGTGACAGAAGAGACAAAGGTGCCTGGGATTCTTGCATCTGTACAGATTTTTACATGTAGTCAGGCAAATTAGGCTCTGATGTTAAAAAAATAAAAATAAAAAAAAATAAAAACAACAAAAAGCAACCAACCAAACAACAACAACAACAAAAAACGCTATGTGGTCTTATCAGGTAAACGATTAGAAAGAAAGGAAGGCAAAATGCAAGCCTGTTTTAGGGCACTGTTCTTCCTTTACAGAATGATAATGATAATATAATTCCATGTCAATGGAATCTCCACCTTTTGGGTTTGCTTCTGCCAACCCTGATCCCCAAATCTGTCTCTTTTTTTAAGTTAGCTAGAGCAGGTTTCATTGAACACATTTCTTAACTTTTCCTTTCTCACTATTTTTAATTTCCTCTGCACCTCAGAAATCCCAGTGAAGTTTGCCAAAAAGCTGGAAGCTGTTAATGCCGAGATTGGAGGCAGCATGTCTTTGGCCTGCGAAGTGAGCCATGCCAGAGGGAAGGTGGTGTGGCGCAGGAATGGAGTTGAGATCAAGCCCAGCAAACGTTTCCAGGTTCATGAGGAGGGTGTCAAACGAACCCTGACAGTAACAGGGATCCGGGCTGAGGATGAGGGAGAGTACTCCTGTGAGTCCAGAGATAACAAGAGCAGCATTACCATCACCCCCAAAGGTAAGTCTCTAGAACTGAATGGTGACAGTGTGGAAAGATCCTTGGCTTTCCTCCTCTGGCATTACAACCCCGCAAAGCCGAGTTTATTCATGTGTTTATGCTGTTCTCTATGTTAACAACAAAGTACAAAACTTCACTTCCTCTCCGAATGTCTGCAAAACCTCTGTTTGTGAAGAACATCATTGTTGAGCTCAGGTCTCTTAATATGCAGGCAAATTGACCTTTATATTGCATTTGAGGCTGGAATTAAATATCCCAAATCTAAGGCAGGATTTTTCCTCTCTTTGTTCGCCTCTTTCTTCTGGCATCTTTATACATAAAACTTACTCAGAGATGGGAAATGTGATGGTCCATTATTGTGATCACTTACTGTAAGTAATAAAATTTGATGCTTCCAATAAAATCATTGAATCTGTTGGCTCTTTAAAGGTGCTCATGCCATGTTTCAAAGACATGCTCCTAAATGCTTTCTCCCTATCCATCAGCTCCCAGAGTGGTGAAATTTGTTACGAGTCTCAACAATGTGGTCTCTGAAGAAGGAAAAGAGGCTGTGTTCAAGTGCACTGTTTCTCCCAGTGACGCTGTAGTCATATGGCTCAGGAATGGTGTCAAGATTGAAGCCAGTGAGAAGTACGTGATCTCGCAAAAGGACACCAACCACAGCCTCACGATCACTGATCTGACGCTGGAAGATGCAGCTGAAATCTCTGCCAATGCTGAGGGTGTACAAAGTACAGCCAATCTCCGAGTCCGAGGTAAGAGGCAATAATGCCCCTTTGGCAGGCTGTCACTGATGCTGTGGCCTGTGGGTTTTATGTGTCCTTCCCTCTTATTATAGTAGCAGTAGGGGATTTCTGCTTTTGCTTCATTAAACTGGAATGCCCAGAATGCATTGGGACTGGAGATACATAAGGCACCATTTTAATTCTTTCTGAAAACATGTTTTCTGGATCCTCTACATTCTTACTATTATTTCTTCTCCTTTGTCAGAGGCCTCAATCTCCTTCAAGAAGAAACTGGAGGCCAGAACAGTTGAAGAGAGGGATACAGTGACCTTGGAGGTAGAACTGACCAAGCCTGCAGAGGTGAAGTGGATGAGGAACAGCATCGTATTGAAGCCCAGTGAAAAAATAGAGATCAAAGCTGAGGGAACAAAGCATATCTTGGTGGTTAAGGACATCTCCTTTGCAGACAGGGGCTTTTACTGCTGTGAGAGCCCTGATGACAAGACCCAAGCAAAGATCAACGTGGAAAGTAAGTTGATTGATTGCCAGGTCTGTAAATACCCTGGACAGGATTTGGATGTGGATTCTGTTCTCTTCCATTATCATAATGGCCACTGCCACCCCTACCTACCATGAGGACATGGGGACACACAGCTGTACGCTTGGCCACCAGTCAAACACCTGAGATAATTTGGAAGAGAGGGCAGTAAGCAGAACGTGGCTGGCTGGTTGCTGTTGCCTTCATCTCATCCCACGAGCTTTCAGTCATGCCGTTGACCATTAAGCCTCTTAGCTGATTCTTCTCCTTCCTCTGAAACTTCTCACTGTCTGGTACACTCTTTTTTCATTTGTATGGCTTTTAGCAAACCGTTCCCTGTTCACCCATCCATTGCCCTAATTCTTCTCTATACAGCACCTCTTTCAGAACAACTCTTTATATTCAGTCAGGGTTAAAAAAAAAAAACAAACTACAAGAGCAAGTCTTCTATCTGTGGGTGCTACCCTTTCAAGGAAGCTAATGTTATCTCAGCTGTAGCCCTGTACTTCTGTCCTTTTTCCTGCATCCTTTTGTCATGATTGTTACAGGATAGATGAAGACAGAATTTAAGCACTTAAGGACTATTTAATCTTGTCTGCAAAGCCCCTGCCACCAATTGGTGCTGTGTAGGTCATGAATAATAGGTAAGGAAGGACTTGATAATAGACTTCAAGTACATAAAAGGCTGTTATAAAGTGGAAGGGAACAATCTGTTCTCCATGCAGAAATAATGGACTTCGATTGCAATGAGAAAGATCCAGGTCATACAATAAAAAGGCTTTTTAATGGTTGGATGACTGAATAGGTCGTCTGGAGAGGTTTTGAGGCCTCCGTCATGGGTTTAAGAAAAGGTTAGTGAAATACCTGTCTGGGATGACATAAAGAGCTGAGCGTGTCCTGGAGCAGTGGAAAAGGGCTAGATGATTTTTCTAGGTATTTCCAGCCTTACAGTTTTGTGATCTTCTGATGGTATGAGTACATACCTTTACACAAGATGAACAGGTTGATTTGATGTATTAGTTTAGATTTTTCTTTTACAGCTTCAGCAGTTCATGGAGGTTCAGAGCAAGGTTAAAAGAGATTAAGTTTTGTGGAATTGTGGCTTTGCAGTGAAAATGGGGAACTTTTGGATTTGGGTGATTCAGTCTCTTCTTTTCATTGTTTTGGATTTGTTTACACCCAGATGAGCAGCAATCTGAATCCAGGAAACTGAGTCTTTGTAAGCAGAGACTTGTGCAAAGTAAACAAGCTCCTGCAACTCATCCATAACCTGTTTAGCTGTAGAATAGGTTTACAGTTCCCTTCCATGAGACTTTTCATCCAGACTGTTTAACGCTGGTTCCAGGATTTTGTGCATATCATTAACACTAACACCATGAAAAATTTTACCAGTAATTCTCCCCATATATATGTACATTTCAACTCTTTGACTGGAAAGATTTAGGCTTGCAAATAGGTTGGGCATGGTGAAATCAATGGTGACAACCCCACTTTTTTCAATTTTCTGAGGCTGTCATTTTTGACTTTGTCCTTCACTTCTTGATTCTGTGCAGCTGCATGTGCCCTGTAGCTAAAGGCTGGATTTCCTTCCTGACACCTGCAATTTCCTGTCCCTCTTCAAGTTAGTCCACTTCAAATCTCCTTGCCAGTACAGATGTGTTTTTATTTTGCCCCTTCTATGAGGCAGCAGCTGGAGAGGGTGAGATGAGGACTAGGATTGTTTGCCCAAGAGCAGAGTGGGAATCAAAGATATCAAATGTTGATGACAAACTGCCTCATACAGAGCAGGGTTTGTCAAATCACTTTCATGCACTGTTAGGACAGCTTCATCTTCAAAATCTTCCTGGTTGACAGTTGTCAAAACCCACTGCTTTAGTGTCCCAAAATGTGGTAGTTATCTTCTATTGGCAGTTGCTCATCTTTTTTCCAGACTGAATAGCTCTAGAGAAAGAAAGAAAACAAAACCAGACATTAGCAGTGACTAGCAGCTGGTAGATTAATCTTGGGTCCATGCAGCCTAAATCTACCACATTGCTTTCAGCTCCTTCTGTGGCAAACAGAGAGGAAAAAAAAAAAAGACCTTCAGAAAGTGTTTTAAGCTGTAGGTGCATTGAATTTGCATTGAATTACCTTCTGGAGTGTCTTTCTGAATATTCAAGGAACCACAGGTGACTACAATCCTCATTTAGATCTAGAGTCGGGTTTACTGTCTCAGTTCAGTTGGATGAACTGGCCCCGCAGAGGCAGGGACATACAGCAGGAAATACAGAAGGCAGGGACATACAGCACCTCCGTGGTCACCGTGTGTTGGCAGAAGGCAGTGCAGGGTGGGGCAGGTTGCTGCTCCATCCTCCTTCACGTGTTGTACCCCAAGGCAGTTTTTTCAAACTCTGGCTGAGTCAGTTTCCTCCCAGCAAGGTGTTTCAGCACAGTTGGTTGTAGCTTCAGTTGCATGAGTTTTTAGACACTGGCTGTTGTTATAGCCAAGGGTTAAAAACAAAAATGATGGAGCGATGCTCATACAGGAAGTAATTGGCTTGTCCTGATAGCTACCAACAGTGTTTTACAGTTTTGTGCAAGGTGTGTCATGCAAGCTTTCATGACTCTGGTTTAAAAACTCCCTGTTCTGATGGAGGGGGAGGATGCTGGTACCAGATAATTACGGGGTTTGTGCTTCCCAGATACCCAGTTGCATTCTCATCGCTTATGCTTAGAGTCACTGTAAGAAAATAACTTCTCTGTTGATGAACTGAGATAGTTTCATTAAGTGGCTGAAACTCAAGGTGATCCAAGATGAACCATAATCAAAACTGGAAATCAGCTCATTGGAGTAGGGAATTCTTTTTGCATGCAATCATCCAAGCTTTAGTTATGGGATGCAGCAGGAAAAGGGCGGTATACGGGAATCTCACTTGTCTGTAGGTATTCTACATCCAAGTCCTCCAGCTGAGATGGCACTGAGCACTCGCACTGCTTTATGGTAGAAGCAAGACTTTAAAAGTGGAAGTCTAAAATTATGCTCCATCTTTTGGCATTTAAGCAAATGTCCTCTTTTTAGATGAATATATTAGTTAGAGCTTATATTGAGGTCAGCAGATGTTCTTTAAATGCTCACAGTCTGGGGAAATGGGCTATTATTTGGTGCTGAGCTTTAGGCTAAGAAGCCTGATTTTAGAGGAGTGGGGTTTTTTTCTTTTTTTCTTTGTTTGTTTGCTTGTTTTAAACACCTAGCTGGACTGATACTGTCTTGCTTGAGATTACTTTCAGAGCAAGGTAAATAAGGAATAGCTATGTGAAAATCTATGGATTTACTCCGGTATAAAAGATGCTTAATCAAAAGATAAGTGTCTGTTCTGATCTTAAGATGCCAGGAGATCCTAAAAACAACTGAGCTGCTCAAACCAATAGCCTATTTGGCTGAACATTTTATTTCCAGTTATGACCAGGAGGAGATGTTTGAGGAAGACTTGAAAAAAAAAAGTCATGGGTAAAGCGATCCTCCTTCTGATACACCTCTAAGCTTTCATCAGGGAAAAGCGTAATTAGGTCAATTAATTATAACAGAAATTATACTAAGAACATCAGTATGAAATTTCAAATCTCTTGACATGAACTATTGTCTATTAAAATAAATCCTGTAAAAGTTCTACCATTCCTTAGCTGTTTGCTGCTTTGCTTTATGATGAGAAGACCTTTGCAAAAGTAATTTTTTTTCCAGTCCTGTGTACAGTACAAGATGAGGATTTATCTAGGGGACAACCTACTGAGTTACAAATTGCTATGCTATTTAGTCTACTGGTCTAGACAGTGGGTGATGGGGTGGAACTGGCTAGAAAAATGGCCCTGCAATGTTTGCGTGACCTATTTTTTCCAGCTGAAAGCATCCATTTAAGAAGACGAGCCATACTAACAGTATGGTCATGGACAGATTTTCTTTTTTGCAAAGGTGGCTGTTTAATTAATATTTAATAAATATTTAATTAATTAAATACTGTACCTGTGTGAGGAATAGAGAAGTAATGTATTTTGGAAGTCCTGAAGCAATTTCTCAGCTGTTGGTCTGAGATCTCCAACTTGTCCATGTTGTTTTTCAGTGAGGCAGATCAAGCTGGTGAAAGGTCTTCAGCCCCTCAAAGTCTCTGAGAAGGGGACTGTCACCTTTGAGGTGGAGGTGTCCCATGAGGACGTGGAAGGGACCTGGCAGAAGGATGGCGTTCGGCTGAAGCCTGCACCGAATATCTGTATGGGTGTCCAGGGGAAGAAACATTCACTGACACTTTCTTCTGTGACTCTTGAAGATGCAGGACTCATTTCCTTCAAAGCAGATGGCATTCATTCGTCAGGGAGGCTCACTGTGACAGGTACACAGACCCCGAAGTCTCAGGCCCTGGTTGGTGTGGGGCGTGGTTATCTGATCCTGTCCCCAGAGAGGGAGCTTTTAAGAGGGCAACCAGCTCTCTTTGCAACTGCAAAGAATGTTATGCACTGGACCATCATCAGTAATATATCCTTCAAAGGTCAATGGGATTATTGTAACGTCATTGTCCCCAGTACACGCAATGATAATGTGCTCAAAACAATAGGATTTTGTTGTCACTTACAAGTTATATTAAACATGGAAACTAGGCACTGGGCTCTGCCTATTTATTATTCCTTTTGCCAGATGTTCCTAGAGACCTCATTCCCTACTAACTGGACATCCTTTTGTGTTTCTCTCCTTTTTTTTTTTTTTTTTTTTTTTTTTTTTGTCCTTTTCAGAATTGCCTGTGAAAATCAGCAAACCATTGGTAGACGCTAGTGTAACTCAGAAGGACAAGGTCACATTTGAGTGTGAGCTGTCCAGGCCCAACGTGGATGTTAAGTGGTTCAAGGTACAGCATGTAACGGACAGGGGTATTTTCATTTCTGACTTCTCTGGAAATGAGAGCCTTTAATTTCCCTTCCAAGGGATGTGAGCCCTTGCTGTACAGGTCTTAGCCTGCTTTCTTGCCGTTACGTTCATTTATTTGCCCAGTTCATCACTTTGTTGTTATTTACTGTGTACATTTACTAGTTTGAAATTGAAATTTGTCTTGAGTTTTAAGTGAGCACCTGAGCTGTTTATGCACAGAATGTGAGCACTGTTGTTGATAGCAGTGCAGTCCTGTGCTTCAGTTCACACCTAGCAGTTCTCACACAGGATTTATAGCCTCACTGGGAAGTGTGGTTTAAAGTGAAACCTCAGTTCCCTTTGTACCTGACAGTCGGGGATGAGCTCAGGCACTGCATGTACCTTCCTTGGGGTTCAGCTGATTCTTCCCTTACATGGGGATAACATCATTTCTTCAGGGTAATGTCCAAATGGGCTTATTGCCAATCCTGTGCAGTGCCTCAAGCCTGCAAATAGCTGTCACAGGTCAGCCAAAATTCATGCATGTTCTTCAGCCATTCCTGCATGTTGAAAACTGCACTGTGCTTAAGTTTCAGCATGTGTTCCAGTAAGCACAGTTCCATTAAGTCCAATGAGACAGGTGAATTAAGCACAGATCAGAATGCTCCTTCTGCTCAGTGCAGATGTAGAAGAGCTGATGGTGATCTCATTTGGCCTTTTCCCTTCTAGGATGGGAAGGAGCTCCGGCAAAGTAAAAAAGTGGGGATTATTTCCCAAGGAAATAAGAGAAGTCTCATTATTCACAAGTGTGAATATGAAGACCAGGGAACCTACGTGTGTGAAGCAGCCGAAGACAAGACATCAGCTATCCTGAAGGTTCATGGTATGTTCAACTGCAAGAGGAAATAACCCCTACTGCAGTATTTTACTGCACAGTAAGACATGCTTCATGGACAGTTTGTGCATTTCTTGGTTACTGTTTTGGATACCTTTCTCTTCCTAGTGAGAAAATACTGTCAGAGCTGTTGTGTGCTTGTTCTATCCTTAGGGGAGTTATTTTTGGAAGAAGTGCTAACTTAGTTTTCCATTTATCAGAAAGGATTCCTGTTCTCTGGAATTTGATGTTTCTAGATTGGCAAGTTAGTGAATACTGGACAGCCTGGCACAAAGCAGGGAGTCAGTGGCTGGCATGCACGTAGTTTGGTTTAGCTTCTGCCATTGTCACAGAGGGACACAACTGGACAAGCCCTGGGAATGATCTCAAGATTTGCCATACTTTTTACATAGTAAATGCTAAGGAAAGTGTTGTGATTCTGACTGCATCTCTTCTTTATACTCAAGACAGATTTTCCCTCCACGTGTTGCACTGGTTAAGCACCAGATGCATTTTGTCAGCAGGCTCTGAAGCACCAGATGATAAGCCAGTGCTGAAAGCCAGTTACTGAACAGTCAGGTCTGCTGTGCCCTGGCAGATGTTGTTTTCCAGAGGGACATCTGAAAAGACAGCTTTTTCTTATTTCTTACTAGTTGCTGTCCTCATGTGGCCACTTGGGTTCAGTGTTAGCAATCTCTTCATGAACATCTGTCCTGCTCCATCGCTCTGCTGAACTTCCCGTTTCTCCCTGACTTTGCAACGGGGATGGGTTGCTATTTCAGTGCTGGTTTACATCTAAACTTGCTCCTGAGGCTAATCCAAGATGTATCAAGGCCTTCCCTTTCAAAAGGGAAGGGCTGCAGTAGCACAGAAGTATGGATCAGGTCTGAGATAAACAAGTGCAGAGCTGTAGAGTTAAAGGGGATTATGCCAAGTTCAAGGGATTCTAAAGCAGAGGTACCTTAGGTAAAACGTGGCTGATACAGTCTGGGCACACAAGCGAAGGAACGAGAGGGGAGCGTGCAGAGAAGCATAAGAATGAGACAGGTTTATAGTGACATGAGATTGTAGGGTTATGTCAAGTTTTCCTTGGCAGATTTTTCTTCCATTAATTGTTTAGACAGATTTTAAAAGACATTAAAGTTCTGCCTTCCGTAAAATCCAGTTGCAGTGAGCTCCACTGTAGCTGGTAATTCTATCTTTACTGTAGCTGGTAATTCTATCTTTACTGTGTTGAAGAGAAAAACCACCCATGAAGGGAGGTTGGTTTAGAATAAAATGCAATCTCATTTTTTTCTATGCAAGTATGCATAAAGTAAACACACTGCACTCAGCTATGTAGAAACCCCAATAAATATTTGTCTCTATGATTTCACAGCCCGAGATATCAGGATTGTTAAACCACTAGAAGATGTGGAAGTGAATGAATACGAGAGTGCATCTTTCATCTGTGAGATTTCACACGATGAGGTCCAAACCCAGTGGTACAAAGACGACAGCAAGCTGAAGGCTGACGACAATATTAGAATGCGTCAAGATGGTAGGAATTAAAGGGGGATCTTATTCCAGAGAGGGGGGTGGGTTGGAGTGGGTGCTGGTATGGGACAATAAGCAGAAAGGTCTGACCTCTGAAATCAAGTCAAGAAGGTTCAGCAGAGAGTTCCCCTTTTGTTTTGGGGTTGCAGTTAGACTGGGACAGTGACACGGTGGGAACTCTCGTGTGGTAAATTTGGTGTTATCCCACCATCCCCTGCTGCCAGCAACAGATGGGAAATCAGTGCAATTTGTTCCTAAGTGGGGGTGAACAGGGCGGTCAGTTAATCTCTCAAAGGAGTTTGTGTCTGACAGGGGATGGGATCCTTCTGTCTCAAGTAATTTTCAGATGATGGGGGCCACATTCAGTCAGTCCTTGGAGGAGATGTGTTTCGGTTACGCTGTGTTACAGGGATGTGGATGCAAGGGGGTGGTTGGCTTTGCTGCCAGGAGAACAGGTAGTGGTGCTCTGAAACCAGATAGGTGATGCTCAACCTGGCAATGTGCCTTGGGGAGTGAAGCTGTTTGCTCACAGGAAGCTGTGTGTGGTTGTGTGTCTGTTCTCAGGAAAGACCTATTCGCTGACTTACATGCGTGTCCAAGTCAAAGATGCAGCAGAGATCAAATTTGTAGCTGAAAAGGCAGAATCTCGTGCCCAGCTTACAGTAAAAGGTAATTACACTTCCCTTCATCACCTCTTTATTTGCTGTGCGTTAGATGAGTGCTTAACGTAGGGGGGACTCCTGTCATCCAAATAACTGTCCATAATAAAAATATTGCTATTGAGTTTTCAATTGGCACCATTCACAGGAACTGCACCAATTATTGCATCTTTTGTCACTCCTTTTAGAGCTGCCTGTAAAAATTGTGAAGCCTTTGCGAGATAAGATTGCACTTGAAAAACATCGGGGATTCCTGGAGTGCCAAGTGTCTCGTGCCAACGCTGAAGTTAGATGGTATAAAAAGGATATTGAAATTCACCCTAGTGACAAATATGAAATTGTGAGCGATGGTGTCTATCGGAAACTCATCATCAACGATGCAGATTATGAAGATGAGGACACGTACACTTGCGATGCCTTTGATGACAAAAGCAGTGCTCATTTCTTTGTTGAAGGTAGTAAACCATTTTTCCCCCCAGGATGCATTGGAAGGAGGATGGGCTGATTCAAAAGCCCTTGTCAGTTACTTTGAAAACACAAGACCACTTAAAGTTTTTTAATTCAGTGCTGATTTCTGGTGAAGTACGTTGATATTGGTTCCTGCTAGGATTATAAGGGCAGGAACATCCTGGAAAATGGTACATTCTTGTAAGGAGAGTGGTTAAATTTGTGTTCGAGAGAACTTTACCAGATGTACTGGAGAAAGGCTGTTGTTCAGAGAAAAGTTGCTGTAGTTTACCGAAGTCTTTCCTATTAACAACATCTGCATTTCCCTGAACCTCTATTCCACTTATATATGGAATAATAAATAATAAATTTTCCCATATATATTCCACTTATAGTGCCAAGAGTTTGATATCAGGATGGGAAGGTGGTGGTCTGCTATAGAAATTGGACTGGGAATCAGGAGATCTGGATCCTCTCTGGAGGTTGTCATAGTCTTACAGTCTGAGCTGTTACCAGCAATATGTATTTATTTTTATTTAAAAAAAAAAAAAAGAAAAAGGGATGCTTTAAGGCCTTTTGAACCTGGTGCAGTGTCCAAGTGCAGTAAAGATGGCATGAGTGTGCAGGATGATAACGGAAGAGTTCTTTTATGGCTCCTAAATCTCTGCTTTCTCTTGTTCCATCCTTCATCCAGAGCAATCCATTAACATTGTAAAGGAGCTGTGTGATGAGGATGTGACTGAGCCTGAAGAAGCCAAATTTGAATGCGAGATATCCATTCCATCTGTGAAACCCCCCAAATGGTCTCTACGTGGAGAAGTCTTACAAGCTGGCAGAAACATTATCATGCAGCAAGAAGGCACCATCCACCGGCTGACAATACTGAAAACCAGCGCTGATATGACAGGCACCGTTCAGTTCTCCATCGGCAAATCAAAATCCACAGCAAACCTGCTTGTCAGAGGTAATGTGATATGTCCTAGCTTGAATTAGATCGTAAGAGATCCTTCCTCTCACAGTCTCTGGAAACTAACTTTTTCAGACATTGTGTTTAATGTGCAGGCTCCACTGCCTGGGATCTTTGAAATGTTGGGTGTATACCTGGAATGTCGGCTTAGGTTCCCAATTACAAGTTGTTGGGCACTAAATGAGACGTCAATGTCTCAGGAAAGGATCTGATTAAAGGGCTGTGGTGTGCCTAATATTCAAATCTATAGAGCTAAGACCTCTTTTTTCCTTAGCTTTATCAAAGTAGTCAAAACAGGTGAAATTTACCAGGAGAGTTTATTTTATCATATTTCTGAGCTAGACAAGTTTGCTAACACATTTACTTAATATACTTTGTCATTGATTTGATCTGGGATGAAGCTTCAGGGCTTTTCATCTGCTGTTGTCACCATAGTAAATGTCTCCAATCACGTCCTGAAGTCCTTGTTTTGTCTTTAATTCACTCTTATTTGAGTAAAATCCTCAATTAGAGAGCAATTCAGTAAGAACTGAACCACAACTGGACCTTGCATTTGGTACCGTATTATTTTACAGAAATATATTCACCAGCATTCCCTATAGATTATTGTGCTGTTTTAGCTTCAAAGCAAGTCAGGTCTGTAACAGAAACCTGTGGCATCATCTGAGCAGTTCACAGAACTTTTATGGACATGACATACATGAAATTAATTGGCATGAAATACAGACTAGAAACTTTCTTCTTCAGATTACATTCATCCTTTCTTCTTTTCCAACCCTGCTTTGCAGATTACCATATACAGATCACCAGGAAGATGGAGGATAAGACAGTTTTGGAACGCCATTCGGTCATCTTGTCCTGTGACTTCAGGCCTTCTCCAAAAGTTGTGAAGTGGTTCAAGGGCCACACACCCATTGAGCCTTCTGAAAAGTACAAGATCAAGCGGGAGAAGCATTCGGCGGAGCTCAAGATTCTGAAGGTGAAGCCCGAAGATGCTGGTGTGTACAAGTGCAGGGCAGGAAATGCGGAGACCGAAGCCACGCTGTCAGTTGAAGGTATGAGCAGTTTACAGCAGGGAGGCTTGCCTGTTGAATGTCTTTATGGTTCAGTATTTCACTCTAGGTTTCTCTTCTTGAGGTCAATTGCAATCTCTTCTGCTAATTTTATATAAACTTATAATTTTCACTGATCTATTTATTTTATGTGCTGTGCTGATATTCCAAGATACTGAAATCCAGCACTTACCCTCAATTAGGTTATGTATGTGGAAGGACAGTGTCTGGGGAAGGTGCTGAGACTAGACAGAAGTGTATTTGTCTCTCTTAATGCACATTATTTTCCCTTTTGTCCAAGGAACTGAACTCTTTGGAACTCTTTGATCACCCACCAATTACCATCACAGGCAAAACAGACTCAGCACAGGAAGATTAATATGATTTATTGCCTATCACTAGCAGACTAAAACAGTGAGAAACTAAAAGCAAACTACAAACACCTTCCCCCATCCCCCCTCTCTCATCTCCTCCCCCAGTGCAGGGGAGCGGGGAATGGGGGCTGCGGTCAGTCCCTAACGCTGCGTCTCCGCCACTCCTTCACGGTCACTCTCTGCCCCTGCCCCACGTGGGGTCCCTCCCACGGGATGCCGTCCTTCCCAAACTGATCCTGCGTGGGCTTCCCACAGGCTGCAGCTCTTCAAGAACTGCTCCAATATGGGTCCATACCAGAGGGTCCATCCCTCAGGACCAAACTGCCCCAACATGGCTCCCCCACGGGCGGCAGCTCCCACCAGGCCTCCTGCTCCTGCGTGGGCTCCTCCCCACGGGCTGCAGCTCCAGCCTGGGCCTGTTCCTGCGGGGGCTCTCCATGGGCTGCAGCCTCCTTCAGGCCTCATCCACCTGCTCCATGTGGGCTCCTCCATGGCTGCAGCGTGGAGATCTGCTCCGTGTGGTACCCATGGGCTGCAGGGGGACGGCCTGCTCCTCCATGGGCCTCTCCACGGGCTGCAGGGGAACTTCTGCTGCGGCACCTGGAGCCCCTCCTGCCCTCCTTCTGCACTGACCTGGGTGTCTGCAGGGCTGTTTTTCTCGCATTTCTCACTCCTCTCTCCCAGCTGCTGTTGCACAGCAGATTTTTTCCCTTTCTTAAACACGTGCCTTTCCCAGAGGCACAACCAGCGTCGCTCAGTGGCTGGGCCCGTTTGGAGCTGGCTGGAGCTGGCTCTTATCTGATGTGGGGCAGATGCTGGGCTGTGCTCACAGAGGCCTCCCCTGCAGCCCCCCTGCTACCAAACCCTTGCCATGTAAACCCAATACTGATGTACAGGAGATCAGACTAAATCATCTAATAAACCCTAAACACTATGAAATCTATTTGTGGTAACAGTACTGATTTATGGCAACAGTGGTAATGATGAACCTTGTTTTCCACCAGCCCGCAATGTAGAAATAATTAAACACCTGCAGGATGTGGAAATTGAAGAAGAGAGCTCTGCTGTCTTCTCCTGTGAGCTGTCCCATGATGACGAGGATGTGGAATGGTTCCTGAACGGCACCCTCCTTTACACCAACAATTTCAATGACATCAAGAATGTTGGCAATTGCTACACACTGACGATGAAGCAGGTCAAGCCTGAAGATGCTGGCACAGTGACAATGAAGTCAGACAAGGTGTCAGAGAGCGTGCGTCTGAAGGTGATAGGTGGGTCTGATCACAGTCCTCCTGAATGTAAATAAGAGATGCAAAGCAGCTAGTATTTACCACATCCATGCAGCAATCCTCCTTCTAAGCCTCACCACTCTGGGGTGATAAGTGTTCAGGAGCTTTCTTCCAGTGTAAGTTTCTACTGTAGCTGATGATTTTCCTAAGGAAGATTGTTCTGGTGTCCTGCCACAACTTTCTATAGCTCTTTATCGTTCTTTTACTTATCATAAGTATAGTTTCAAGAGCAATTTCCTTTACTTGTTGCTCTCTTCAGTGGCATGTAGTCTAAATACTGTTGTTTCTGAAGATTTTTGACTGCAAGGAGCTGAGCTTCAGTGTACCTCCAAGGGTAGGGCACGCTTTTCAGTATATCTGTTATCGAGTTAGACTGATTCAGCAGAAAGAATGCAATTTGCTGCTGTACTTAATGTTTTAAGGTTTGGTCACACAACTGAATTGCTGTGGTTTAACATGTTCTCCTGCATCAGCTAAGCCATAGTAAGTTGCATGATAGTATTTTAAGCATGTTAGAAATATGAGGTAAGACTTTTATCAAAATTTAAAAATCACATTTTCTTTAGAAACACACCTGTACATGCATGCATTTTGCCTGCTGGTCTTGATGAATTTGCTCTCCCTAGAGCATCAGAAAAATTCAAATCTTTTACTTTATCCACTCAGAGAGTCTGAAATATTTCTTCTTCTTCCTTTCTTTTATATCTGGTCAAAAATATCCCCTGTATAAATATCTTCTGCATTAAATATATTTTAAGATAGATAAAGGGAATCAATAAAAGCGAGGCAAGAGCAAAAATGTTCATAGAATCATAGAATGGCCTGGGTTGAAAAGGACCTTAAAGATCATCTAGTTTCAACCCCCCTGCTCTGGGCAGGGTTGCCAACCACTAGAGCAGGCTGCCCGGAGCCACATCCAGCCTGGATGTCCAGCCACATCCAGTTCAGGAGAGTGTGCAGCATATCCTTTTATTGCTGCTGCCTACTGCATGATTTCTGCTTCATGAGAAGGCAGTGCCAGCTCCCCAGCTTTAAAAGAGCTACATCTCAATTACTTCTCTTCACACATGTTTCTTGTAACCACCTGACCCCTTTCCACTTGTACACTGCTGCAAAGAGAACATCCACAGAGAACATTTTCTACTTCTTCATGATGCGTGCAAGGGTTTCCTTAAACCTAGTCTATCTTGTTGAGTATCTATTCCATAGAAGTATGAAGCTGTTCCTCTGGCCTTCACTAAGGCCCTACATGTCTGCTTCAAACCCTGTTCCCTGTGATTGCATCTCCCATGGGATCTCCTGTGCCTGACAGATGACCCAACACAGACAAAAAAGGAGTTCATGCAATCTCAGAGAGAGACCACAATTGCAGTGCTGTTCTGATTTCCATAAAACTCATTCAGATCATAAGGTGTGAAACTGCTTTAGGTTCTATATTGGTATCATCAGTATTGGTAAGGGTTTACTTAAGCCCTCTTGAAATATCTGGTAGCAACTGGAAATTTCTCAGCTTAAATATCCTGGTTGTTCTGTTTTGCCTGTTAAACTTCAGAGAAGCCTGCTGTCTTCATGAAGTCCTTGGATGATGTTTTTGGTGAGGAGCGAGGTGTAATTAAACTGGAATGTGAAGTCTCCAAAGAGAAGGTCAAACCTGTTTGGAAAAAGGATGGTGTGGTGCTAACTTCTGGCAACAAGTATGAGCAGATACAATCTGGGAAGACCCTGTGCCTCCTTATCCATGACCTTGAAAAGACAGACGCAGGTTTATACACCTGTGATATTGGCACTGATGTTGCCAAGTCAAAGGTCAGCATTCAGGGTAAGTACTGTTGACAATTGCCATTAAAGGGGTGCTGAAAATACATGCAGGTTGGTCACTATGTCTCACACCTATTCCCCCATGAGCATAAATAGTCTCCACTATAAAGTGTTACTGGAATTTACCACACACCAAAAAAAAAAAAAAAAGAAAGAAAGAAAATGACAGCTTGTTTCACGTGGCTCAGCTAGTATTTCAGAGTCTGTGGTGGGAACACAAAAGCAGTTGAGTACTGTCTATTGAAGAAGCCAGCAATCCAGCCTGTCCTCTAATCTTTGTGGCTTCTTGAGGGAAGGAGGAGTTCTTGTGGCTTTTGAACTCGCATTGATAACGAGACACATTTTGAATTTCAGTATGATTTGAACACCAGGAGGGGTAGGATGGTAACAAATATACAAATAAAAACATCCTATTTCTCATCGTGGGCAAAAACCTTTGTCTCACACAGCATCACAGAGTCTTCCTGTCTGTTAGATTTTCCCCTCTGTAGCTCATTAAATCTTCACTCTGCTCCATGGAATGAGCTGTTCTCCACACAGTCCTTCCAGAGCAAAGCCAGGAGATTCACATGTCCCTTTTTCTGTAGCTTTCTGGTAATTCTGAGCAGATAACATCTGAGAAATTCTTCACATGTCAAACACATCACTAGGGAATGCAGCGGTGTCCTGCAAATCCTGTAGATAAACCAGTGTGATGAGCTAAAATGTCAGTACTACTACTCATGGCAATCATAAATGCCTTTTCTCCTTATAATCCTTGTATTAACCTACTTTTTGTCTTCCAGAATTGAACATTGGCATTACCAAACGGCTGAAGAACACTGAAATCCAGGAGGGAGAAGATTGTACTTTTGAGTGTATTTTGTCCCATGAAAGCATTGATGACTTCAACTGGACACTGAATGGGAGCAAAGTGGAAAGTGGTGGGCGATTTAAAGCCTTTAACATGGGGCGGAAGTATACTCTTAGTATCAAAAGTGTGATTCCTGCTGATGCTGGGGAAGTCATTTTCACTGCCCGTGGTCTAACCTCCAAGGCCTCTCTGGTTGTGAAAGGTAATGAGATAGAGAGATTCTGGGGTTTGATTTCTTCTACTATCTTCTCATAAGGTTTCTCAGTAAACCGTGAGGGCAAACTCCTGATATGGTTAAAGTGAATAGCAGCCGTCACCGTGAGCCTTGAAGCACTAAGAATTTCCCTTAAGCAAGTGAAAGGGTGAAACTTTTTTATAGATATGTGAGAATTGCAGAATATGCTGAGTGGTGTTGAAAATGAGCTTCTTGCTATGGCTTGTTCCATTACCAATAAATCAAGAATGATCTGTTCAAATAACTGTAGGTGCAAATATCCTGTAAGTCTAAGCTGAAGGGATGGCCTTCATGCCATCTAACTGTATAAGAAATTACTACCTCGAACATGTGTGTCGGAGCTAATCACCCAAGGCTCCCAGTGTAGTCAGTGTAGAGAAGAACAGGTGGTTTTCAGACATGGTTCATCATCCACAGATGGACATATTTAGGACAAAATAAATTGTTCCTTGAATTCCATTGCCTGTTCTTAGCAGATCACTGCTGGCTGTAGAGTGGCACTGGAGCAAGTGCCTCTGCTTTGTATGTCCATAGTGTAGCTGTCTGTATTTAGAGAGAGACATCCCACCCTAAGTGTAGGCCTACAGTAACTGCAGTGACAACAAAATGATGGCCTCTGAAATGGATGCCATCAAGAAGAGTCCTCAGTTCCTGTAAGTGATCATTACTATTCACTGAGCCTGTACCTGCAATCAATATGCGCTAAAGAACAAAATTGCTTTTGTCCCTCCCTTCTTCATCACAACATGAACCATTCACTGGAGAACAAGAAAACTTGCTGGATATTTGAATTCAAAAAAACACCCTAACTTTACAGCAATTCTGAAAATGTTTTTTTCTTGGAACTCTTTTTTTTTTTTTTTTTTTTCTTCAGAAAAACCTGCTGAGGTCACAAAAGAGCTGGAGGATAAAACATCAGCAGTGGGGCAGGACATCAGCCTGAGCTGCGAATTATCGAAACCTGATGTGAGCATCAGGTGGTACAAGGATGGCAAAGCAATCCGAAAAAGCCAGAAATATGACTTGCAGCAAGAGGGAACACGGGCCATCCTGATCATCCATGACTCCACAGTCAAGGACAGTGGGGAGTACACCTGTGAGACCGAAGTCTCTAAAACAAAGGCCAGGATCACAGTGCAGGGTCAGTTGAAACACACACAGGGACTGGCATTTACAAAAGTCGGGGTAAATATCAGCAACCTGTGGGAGGTGTTCTTCTCTTCTGTTTTCTTAAACAGGATCAATTATTAGTTTTCAAAAGATGTCATGGATTAAAGTCTTTAAAGAAAAAAAAGTCTGGAGACTGAATAATCTTGCGTGTTACTTAAAGAGCCAATCAATATTGGTAATTTGAATTAGTCTTTTTTGGATATGGGAGATCAAAACTGTACACAGTCTGCCAGATGAGATCTCACCAGCACCTGTACAATGGCATTAAGCTTTCTAGATATCTTCTGGAAATATTTTACCTGATATGCCTTATGTCGGGGGGTGTACTTGGTGATGATCTTAGACCATTTCCATCTCTATGTGCTGTGATTCTTTAAGTGGGGGCAGAAAAGCAGAGGAGATTCAGGTCCCCTCTGTATGTTCTGGACTTGTTGGGGTAACAAATCTCTCTCTCTCTCTCTTTCTCCCCCCCTTCTCCCCCCNGTCAAGGAACTTTCAGATCTGAAAGTCGATGAAAGTGGAACTGCAGTTTTTATGTGCCAGAGTGAGAAAGCTGCATCCTCTGTAGTCTGGAGGAAAGGCATAGCTGAACTCAGGGCTAGCAGGAAATATGAGATCGCACAGAAAGGACAAGTCCTGCAGCTGACCATAAAGAATTTGGAGAAAAGTGACAGTGACACGTATACCTGTGACATTGGTGATGCCCAGTCCAGAGCCAAGCTGGTTGTACAAGGTATGCATGAGAGGAACATGACTGTACATCCTGTTTCTCCAACAGGAAACATTATTTTGGTAGAATTTGTACATTTATGGCAGATCTCTGGGACTGCAGCTGTCTGGCCTGATTAGCAGCCCTGTGCATGACCTGGGCAGGGGGCCAAGTGCCCTGAAAGGGAAGGAACTGTACGAACTAGAGCAGTGCTATCGGGTGGCTGCATGTCCAGATGCTTAAGTGCTGCCATCCCTGCACAGGCAAATCTATTTCTTAGCATATGGGTAGCAGATCCACTGATTTCTCCCTCTGACGCTTGATATATGTAGACTGCACAGGACATGTGGACAAAAATATAGCAACATGGAACTGGACATGTAGAGCAATTTGTTGCTTTGAAGCATGTACACCTGGAGAACTTTAGGTATGATTTAAAAAACAAAATGCTGATGTGAGGAGAGGCTGGTGAACCTGAATTCAGTGTGAGGTTTCTAACACCAACTTTTCTGGGTTAAAAATAGTTCTCTGTCACAACACTCAAGATAAAAGTAAAAATTCCCTGATGCTGCATTCCAGGTAGTTTCATTAAGAGAAACTTCGTAACATTGGATTTGCATTGTGCTGGCTGCTTGTTCTGCTATATGTGTTCTGGTACTTTGAAGTTGTCTTCATCCTATTTTGGTGTGTGTCCTGTATATATTATCTTCCTGTGAATAATTTGTGTGTTCAGTTACAGGGGAATTACATTTCAGTCTTCTGTATCATGAACATATTTCCTTCTTTGAATACTCACATGGGAAATCTTGGAGTTTTCCATAACAATTTTCATGCTAGGAATGGAAGATTCCAGTAATTGATGTATCTGTGTTCCTTTCAGGCCAGAAAGTGCTAATAACAGAAGACCTGGAAGATGTCACTGTGTTAGAAGGAGAATCTGCCATGTTCAAATGCAGAATCTCTCCTGTAGACTATAGCAAAGTGCAGTGGTTTTTGGATAAAACCCCACTTCATACCAATGAACTTAATGACATCCAGTCACAGCCTGGTGGATATCACTTGCTAACCTTGAAAAAGCTCTCACTGAAGGACTCGGGGGTCATTACATTTGAAGCTGGTGATAAGAAAACATCTGCCAGTTTGGTTGTTAAAGGTAATTCAAGCATAAAAACTGCAGGAGAAAAGAGAATGCATAGAAATACCTATGGGATGATGTGGATAGGTGAAAAAAAAATGCTACAAATTTGGCCCCATCATATGTATATCTGTATATGTTCAAGAATATCATTACCTATATAATGAAGCTAGGGGTGAGGAATTAACACTTTGCTCTCCTGGAGAGCCGTCACTGTATTTATTGGACCTTAGATGGGAATGTTATACTGCAATGATGGCACATTGGATATCTTGTCCAGTCTTCCTTCAGCCAAGCTGGTAGAGTGGCACTGTGATAACAAGTGAGAAGGAATGGATTAGTTCAAGGAAAAAAAAAAAAAAAAAAGAAAAAAGAACAACCAATATGTTTTTAATTTATTTTTCATTGTTTGAAAAGCAACATTATGTGTGTTCTCTGCTATTCATTGTTGACAATGTTTTCTCTGGAAAAGTTAAACTAGGCAAAAACTGCAATGTTAGCCTACTTTTATAGTGAGGGAATAAGATGAATGCCAGACAGCCTAATAGTGTTGGTTTAGAGAAATGTTGTTTTTTTATGGGAAATATAAATATTTGTCATTATCCAGAGACGAAAAACAGTCTCTGCTGTGTCAGATTGTGTTCTCATTCTTTTCAGAATCATCATGTTTCCTGCAAGGAATTTTTTTTTTTCAAAATTTGAATATTTGCCCTAGTCGACAAATCTTGCCATGCCACAGAAGTGCAAATAGATTTTTCTGAAGTCAGAAGAAAGATCTTATTTGCAAAAGGCTGACTCCTTTTGGTAACACCAATATGCGATGCTGTAGTGCTGACGAGAACAGTTTTTGGTTTTCTGATTAGTTGGGGTTTTACGTATTAAAAAACAATAAAAAGCCAGAAATTCAGAGGGATAAGATTGACCTTGGCTTTTGGTGTCTAGCTTCTACAAGCTATGTAGAAAGATGAGCACTTCCAGAGAGCAGTTCATCTCCTCTGTCCTAATGACATATTTTGGAAGTGAATATCTGGTCCTTGGAGGTGTCTGTTGTCTTCCACTGATAATGGAGACATCCTACATGTCCAGTCTAGTATATCTGACTGTTTTTTAAAAGGCCTCATACTGATGAGGTGAGCCCTGCTCTATATGACTGGCTTTGAAAAATCTGTATTGCACCTCACCTCATCTAGAATTAACTTTCCACATTCAGTGAGAAGGTTCAAACTAATAAGCTCACATAGAGAAGTGTTTAGGAATAGTGCCTCTATCTTGCTTATTTTTAATGAGATGAAAGATCTTATTTATGTTCTTCTACAGGCATTTTCTTCTCAGTTTCTCCCAGATGGCATTAGGTATTTACTAAACCACATTTTATGGCATGACTAATGCCTTCCTGAGGGCTTTGTAGCCCTGCACACCAAATTATTCATTACTAACCCTGATCTGTAGTTTTGATACAAGTAATCCTGGATGTAAGTCTCACAGATTACTTGTGATCTGAAAATCTGCACCTCTTCTGAAAATCTCAGACCATTTTTATGTGATTCTAGAAAAGCCCTGCATCTTCACAAAGGAGCTGGTTGATACTGAAGTCACTGAGGGAGAGGATGTGATTCTTCACTGTGAGACCTCCAAATCAGACAGCCCTGTAAAGTGGTGCAAAGATGGGAAGAGCCTTAGGAATTCTTCTAAGTATAACATCAGCCGGTCGGGATTTGAAGCCAAGCTGGTCATTCACAGGGCAGAAGAAAGAGACAGTGGCAGATATGAGTGTGAGGCTGGAGCAGCTAAAAGTAGTGCGGTTATTACTGTCAAGGGTAAGAACATTTGGAGTGATGGTTTGGGTCCTACCTTGTCATCTAACACCAAGGTCAGAATGATACATTGCACTGATATAAACGTGAAACTGTACTGAAAGGGAACCTCATGTCTTTGCACCACAGTGCAGGAAAGGTTCTAATTAAGTCATCCAGGGCAGCATCCAGAGAGGTGGCAGAATGAAACAGGAAAATCCTTCATCTTACCTGATTTTAGCTCTGTGAAAGTTGTGTCTCGGCTCTCTAGAGCAGTCAGCAATGGGTCAGTAGAGAACAGTGTCTTTCTCAGTAGAAGATCCACCCAGCCTAAGAGATAATCCAGAGAAAAGATGAGTCACCTTCTGAAGCCGTCTCCAATGCTGTCTCTCTCCAAGGAGAAACTCACGCACCCACATTTGTCTGGATAATTGCTTTAGGCAGCTAAATTAGTAGCACATCCGAAGCATTTATTCCAAAGAACATGATCAGGCAGGAGGAGATAACTGAAGGGTTGTATTGCCTGAGCTGGAACAAAAGTTAACTTCTTAGATACATGAGATTTTAGTGTACTTCCCTGAGCACTTTAGGAAAGCACCAAGTATGTTAGGCAGAGCACTGGGTCTGAGCTGGGTCAGAACTAGGCTCACCTGCTATTCACATTATAATCCCTCCCATCACAACTCCTCCAGCCTCTTGTGAGTCACTTCCCCAGCCTGAGGCTGAGGAGGAGCTCAGCAAGGCTGCTCATTCACAGAGCGGGTTTCATCAGGCTGTTAATGCTTAGCCTGACCTGTGGGTATCCTGCATGCAGTTATTCCTGACACACTCTGCAAGGGCTGATCAGAAGCTGCGTCCAGATTAGAGAAGTCAGTGCGAACAAAGAGGCTTTGGGTCATTGGAATAGTCAACCTGAACCTCGGAGCACAAAGAGGGAAGGCAAGGTGCTCACAGCATTTACCTAGAGCACAGAGAAACAAACCCCTTTAAGGCTGAGGTCTGCTGTGCAAGGAAGGAGAACTGGATGATGTAATGAAGATGATAGCTGATGGTTACTGGTCCAGATTTGTTATAACTTTCCTTGGCACTAGGATGCTTTCCCAATACCCATTACACACAATGTGCTGACTTCGTTAGGACCTGGTTCTCACCCGTGATGAAGAGGAATTTTTCTGTTAGATTAAAAAAAAAAAAATCATAATAAGCGTTACACAACTGCCCCACTTCTGCCTTCAGGCAGAAGGGTGTGTAGATGTATGTAGGATTTAAACACATGGACTCGGATCACTAGTAGATGTAGAGGAATCAAGTCATAAGGATGCCTGCAACAAATTATACTGATGTAGCATTCTTTACCTACTAGGGTCGCATCAGAATTGCAGAATGCAAAAATAGCAGAAAAAACAGTATTCATGTGATGCTGTGAGTGTCCACAAACTAGAGATGAAAAGAGAGCAGAAGAATAGGCTGTAAGTTTTCAACAGCCACGGGACAAACACACCATGAAGCAGTAGCTGACCTGCATACTCATAAGCTCGAATCAGAAGACAGTAGAAGGCAGGAAGAAACTATTTTTGTTGTTGTTGTTGTTCTATGACCTGAGAGGAAAACCTTCATTAGGTGTTTTTTCCTCCCTCCTCTTCCCCAGGAAGTGCTATCTCTACAGTGGCTCACCTTAAAGTCTTGAATCCCAGGCTGTGATAGAGCCTGCATAGGAATCCCCCCAGGGATCCTTTTGTGTGCAGCATGTTCTGTGTTTCTTCTGTGCTGTCTTTAAGTCTGCATTCGTGTCTGATGAAAATCCGTTGTGGTTTCTTACAATAAGAAATTAATACTGCTGGTCATGATCGAAGGTGCTTTGTCATTTCTTTGTGTCTTCTGTGTTACGTATGAGGTGACCTCAGTGAGATTTTACATTTTTTCTGCCACTGGTCCAGCTCTGCACCAATCTGCAATGTAGTTCAGTGCCTGCCATCCCTGACCAACTTCTTGCATCACCAAGAGTGTGTCTAAGTTGCACTGGTGGAACTGGCGTCTGGTGTTTTGTGTATTCTGAGCCTTGCTCCATGGATCTGGCTGTCATCCCAGAATGACACAGGGAAGCTGAAGTAGGAAATTTCCTCTTACAACTAGGTCCTTGCAGTGTCCCTGCATTACATTACATAATGTTGGTGTTCCCTTTGCTACTGAGGGGACAGGAGAGAAAAGATCAACTGAGTAACTGGCCAATGCTAAAGATCTTTCAAGACTGAAATTTCACACTACTGCCCAAAATACTGAAATCAGTTGTACACTGTTTGTGTCATTAATAGTAGTGGCAGCATCTGCTGCTGTTGTTAATAACAGCAAAGTCTTTTAATAGTGCAAGTAGAGGTTAAAAGATAAAAAGCATATGTTCTCAAATATTTTTTTGCTGCTGTAGAGTTCTGGCAGCCAGATGCGAGTTGTAAGAATCTGTTTACTTTGTTTGCTAGTGCATTTTCATTCCTGTGGTTTTCTATCTGAATAAAAATGTCTGAAACAAAAAAAAGAAAAAGTCATTTCCAAGCCTATGTTTTTCATTAAATATGTGCAACATTCTTTTTCAGAAATACCAGTTCTCTTCAAGCAAGAGCTTCAGAACGAAGAAGCTAAAGAAGGAAAACAAGTCAAACTGACCTGTGAGCTCAGCAAACCTGATACCCCAGTGAAATGGATGAAAGGAGACACTGTTCTCTATGCCAGTGAGAAGTATGAATTTAAGCAGCATGGTACTGTGGCAGAGCTCATTATTCGAGATGTCAAATCGATAGACTCTGGGGACTATACCTGTACCACTGGGGAACAGAAGACCACTGCTCAGGTGAAAGTAAATGGTAGGCAAGGTTGGATGCACTGCAGCACTTTCTTAACGCATTGCTTTATAGATTTTCTACAAAACAAACAAACAAAAAAACAAAGCACACAGCACTTTATTGTAGCAGTACCATCTACGAATTTATGCTTAAAATTTAATGCCAATATTGCATATTTGTAAGTACCTGTACATATTTCATTCATGTAATTTCATGTTATGCATCTGGCAGTTTAAATCTGTAACTTCCCACTGAGCAGGAAAAAAGTGCAGAGGTTTGTTTCCTGTACCCTATGTGCCACAGTTCCCGACCTGTTAGCTATTTGACGTGGTTGTGATTAAGAGTGGATTCAGAGTTGGAGACCAGCAGCACGGGAGCACAGGAAGAACATGAAAACATAACATGGAAAAGCAGACAGGAATGCACAGCAGTCTAGTTCCTGGCAAATTGCAGGTGGCCAACTAATTAATGTTTAGATTCCCAAAATCTCCCAGACATCCTTTTTAAAGGCTCTCAGATGCCATCAGCCCTCCCCAATACCATTAAACAAATGCAATACCTTTAGTGAAAAAGAGTGACAGCCTCCAAAAGCAGTATATGCTGGAGAAGAAAGCAAGAGAGATTTAGAGCATGGATACTGTATCAGAGCCCTGCAGAAGCTGGGAATTTGTTAGGTGTGGATGCCCAGAGGACTCTGAAGGGGTCCCTGTTAAAGGTGAAAAAAACTTCTTCCATACCCAAGGAATGCCCAATGAGGTGGTAACATCTGGGGGAGAGATTCCGTCCTGCTCCCAAGCAGAATCACTGCTGCCACATAACGAAGGGTGGGTCTAGGACTGCTCTGCTCTTTTGAAAAAGGACTGGTTTTAAGGGGTGACAGCTATCACGGGGCACTTGCACAGTGAGACCACAGGACTTGTCTTGATCCCTGGTTCTGTATTCTAGCTGTGCCTGTCCTTTTTAAACAAACCCTGGAGGACAAGGAAATGGAAGAGGGGAAATCTGTCTCTTTGTGCTGTGAGCTCACAAAAGCTGATGCCACTGTGGTGTGGAAGAAGGGAGAAGCCACACTTCAGGCAAGTGCCAAATATGAAATGAAGCAGAAGGGGACAATGGCAGAGCTGGTGATTCATAATGCAGAGCCAGAAGATGCGGGAAGATACACCTGTGACACTGGAGACCAGCAGACCACAGCCCAAGTCAAAATCCATGGTAGGAATAAGACACCTGCTTGTGACCATTTGTTACTGTTCTTGCCATGGTCCTGCACATTAACAGTGAGTGCTCAGAAAAAAAGGGATCACTACAAATGAGTGGCAGCTCTGGCTGGGTCCATTATGTTATCTGCTTTCTGGGACAATAACTTCATACTAAAACATAGCAATCAAATGTCCCTGACCTGATAACAAGGTATCTTTCCTTGCCTCTGAAATAACTGTTCTGCTTTCTGCTTGGGACAGAGGCACTTGTCTGAGCTCTAAGGTGAGAAGGGCCTCAGCTGCATGCTTTGTTAAAGAATATGCAGTTCTTTTCTGTACTTACTGAGCAGGTTTTTCATGTATTTGTGACCACCAGCATTTGGGCAGTAGAGGAGTAATTACTTTTATATTTTAATTATTGGAAAATAATTGTTGTATTTTTATTTCCCTCTAAATTCATGGCATGCTATTGTAAATGCCAGTAGACTCCTGGAAGTGCAGGTAGGTCAAATTTCATTAGCTGTGCCAGGAGAATTTGGTTTTGGCCTTTTAATTCCCATATGGGGTAACCAGTTGGTAATGGTGCTCCTAAAGTAAACTGAGAATGCTTCATTCCTCAGCCGTCTCTGCACTCATCGAAGAAGAGCTTAAGAGCCTGGAAGCTCTGGAAGGTGGGACAGCCACCCTGCGCTGCCAGCTGAGCAGAGAGGCCCCCGTGGAGTGGAGGAAGGGGCACACGGTTCTCAGGCCGAGTAACAAGTACAGGATGAGACAAGAGGGCGCAGTGGCTGAGCTGCTGATCCATGATCTGGACACAAAGGATGCTGGAGACTATACATGTGTAGTGGGAAGCCAAAAAACCACAGCAGCCTTGTCAGTGAATGGTAAAAAGTCAGAAATAACCCATGAGACTCTGGAATGTTTTTGTCCATCCATTCCCTCCTCCTGTCTGTATATTCCCTTTCAACACCTACTTTCATGTCCTGCATCTATTTTTGTCATCTTTCCACTTTTTCATGTTGCCATGTCACTCCTTTCCCCAATCCTTGTCCACGACCAGATTTCATTATGTGCAATGTTGCATGTGTGTTTGTTGTAATGTCTCCTCAGCGACCCTTCTCAAGTGAAGGGTGCTGACATGCATGTATGTTTTCCTGAATTAGTATGGAAAAAGATTCCTTGGGACTTTCTGTTAAGGAGGGTTTGTTACCTTTAATGGTGAGGATGAGTTTGTCATTTGTATGTGTGATCCAGACCAAATAGGAGACTTTGATTTCCACGGAACAGTTTACTAGAGAGTGTTTTTCACCAGCCACAAAAAAAAGGCAGGATGTGATTATGGATAAGGGTGTTAGGGTAAGGTTTGGGCAGTCATTTGATAAATCACAATTCAGCCTCTGACCAGAGGTGCTGGGCAGGGCCTTGGGTTGCGATCCCTTGTTCATTCTGCGTCTCTCAGCCCTGCCAGTCCGTTTCAAAAAAGAGCTGAAGAACGAGGAAGCTACAGAGAGCGGAACGGCCACGCTGCAGTGTGAGCTGAGCAAGGCAGTCAGCTCGGTCGAGTGGAGGAAGGATGGAAAGGTGCTGATGCCCAATGGCAAATACAAAATGAGACGGGAAGGCCGCTTTGCTGAGCTGGTGATCCAAGACCTAGACTTGACCGATGCTGGGAGTTATACCTGCGTGTGTGGAGACCAGAAGACTACAGCTACTTTGAAAGTGAATGGTAAACATTCTACCCGTGTTTCTCATTAAGCCCCAAATTTAGTGCATTTGACAGTGTTTGCTGGTTGTCTGAAGCTTGGTTGATATGATTTTGTAGAGTTTTTGTGTTGTCACCTCTGTGAAGCCAGAGTCACCCTATTAGAGAATATTCCCTTGTGTTATTTTTGCTTTGAGACAGCTCAGCAATGCTCTATGTTGTTCTCTCTAATTTATTTCTCTCTGCTCCAGGAGGTCTTCCTCCCCCTTACAACTGTATCCACCCTGCAGTGGTACATGTTTGATTAAATACATACAGTGTAGTCCAGTAACTCACAGAAAGTCCAGGTCATTTTGTTATATTTCTGATTCCATCTCTGTTGGTGTTGCATCCTTCAGCCTTGCCTATCCTCTTCCAAGAAGAAATGGTGAACAAGGAAGCTACAGAGGGCGAGGCAGTCACTTTGCACTGTAAACTGAGCAAATCGGCTCCCGTTGAGTGGAGAAAGGGGAATAAGGTCCTCAAACCAAGTGAAAAATACAAAATAGAGCAGGAGGGCCCCTTTGCAGAGCTGGTGATCCAGGATTTGGATTTGGCCGACGCTGGTGACTACAGCTGTGTGTGTGGAGATCAACAGACTACGGCCGCTTTGACAGTAAATGGTAAAAAGAAATTCTCAGCACCCACCCCAAGTAAACCTGTATAATTCCAAACTCTCTTCCGCTTTTTCTCCTGTTACATCTGATCTCTGCATACT
Organism: Anseranas semipalmata; assembly: GCA_013399115.1. Lineage (NCBI taxonomy): Eukaryota > Metazoa > Chordata > Aves > Anseriformes > Anseranatidae > Anseranas > Anseranas semipalmata. The sequence continues at coordinate 194,502 of VXAA01002599.1, forward strand.
TTCCAGTTCCCACCCTTGCTGACAGATTTTGTTCTTTCCTGTTTTTCTCCTCTCTCTCTCTCTCTGTGCACCATCCCCACCCCCTTCACCTGATCCCCTCTTGATGTGCTATTTTTCTTCCTCAGTGCTGTGTTTGAATGACAAGTGGAGTACAGGTCCCCAGCTCAACACAATCTCCTAGTCCAGTGTAGCTACCTTTTTAAAAATTTTTCCTCAGGGATTGTCCTAAAAGTGGTATTAATATTTACTTCTTGTTACTTAAACTGCTACACCTGTTGCTTCTAAGTGGGAAAAGTTTTCAGAAATGTGTGGTGCTACATAAGGACCATCTTACTGAAAAAATACTCTTTTTTATGCTCCTGCTGTTTCCCAGCCCTTTAAAATTTTTATTTATTTATTTATACCACTTTTGTTTTAATTCTCCCAAAACATATACTGTATATCTGCAGAAAGCCAACAGCATGTTTGCAAGTGTTTTGCTTGAGGGGCTCCGTTTATAAAAACACAGACAGTGCCATTGTTCAGGCACTTGTGTAGAACTGGTGTTTTGCTCCAGGGAAACAAAATGCTCTGATCCTCATACAGGAATATGGCCTCTAATTTTATCCCTTTAATTTTATGATGCATAAAATAAAGGGTAGATGACTTATCAAGTTTATAGATAAACAAAATTGTTTTTAAAGCAAATTTTAAAGTGAGAGGACAAAAAAAAAAAAAAAAAGGCAAATTGAAATCTCTTGTGAATTGTTTAGAGATCTGAACAGAATCCTGGAGTGTGAAGAAGGCTGTGTGGCTTTAGTGACATGCAGGTTCAGGGAGACAAGGGAAGAGAGTAAGTAGCTCATGGGTCAGGCTTTCTCAGCTTTGATGCTGTGTCCGTATTCCATTTACTCTGCAGTCCTGCCCACTCTTTTCACCAAAGAACTGACAGATGAAGAAGCTACAGAAGGTAAAAGCATCTCTCTCCGCTGTGAGCTGAACAAGGCTGCTGCTAATGTGGAGTGGAAAAAGGGATTCAAGACCCTCAAATCAAGTGACAAGTATAAAATGAAACGAGAAGGTGTTGTTGCTGAGCTTATAATCCAAAATCTAGACACGACGGATGCTGGAAATTATTCCTGTGTGTGCGGAGACCAGCAGACAATGGCAGTTTTGACAGTACATGGTAAAATTATCGAAACAAGGCGCATACTGAAATTAACTCTCTTGTTTTCTCTGTCCATTCGGACAGACACCTGGTCACCCTACCGCCTCCTTCCTTCTGCCAGGCCCTTATCCACAGCTCACTGATGTCAATGAAGTGTTCCTATTGGCATCAGCGTGGCTGGTGTACATGGCACAAGACGTGTGTCAAAATACAAGCTCAGAGAAAAGATAGGCAACCAGGATTGCTGCTACCATTTTATTGAAAGTTGATCATTTTGTTTTTCCTCTTGCAAATTCCTTTATCAGATTCCCTGTTATGCTCGAGTCTATTAAAATGGATTGCCTCAAAAGGACTATGACTTAGTGATTTTAAGGTTTCATCAAATTCAGAAAGGTTAGGTAATCCCCTAGAATCTTATTCCCATACTCTATTCCTGGGACAACAAGGTGCTTTTGTATATACAGGCTAATTGTCATTGTATTCAGTTACTGTCCTGTGTAAAGCAAGCCCAAACTTTCTAAATGATGATCATTCTCATTGCAAACTTTGATTTTTGCTGCAACTGACATGTCTGAAAGAATATGTCAATTGAAGTGAAAATGCTTGTTTTCCCATCATGTATTGAAATGAACAATTTCATTTCAAACTGACAGTTGGAATGAAACTTCAGTGTTTCACTTTTTAATGTAGAATGTGTTTTCATTTGCTTAAGTATGTGAAAACATATTAAACATCCTGCTTTCATCATGGTTTAAAACTTCAAGTGAGAAAACCAATTTTTTTCAGAAATTTCAAGTTATTTTTCTTTCTTTGAAATTTCACTGGAAAAAAATTGGGTTTTCCACTTCTGTTGTATTGATTTGTGGCTCTGAGTACGTGTAAAATAGCTCTGTGGATTACTGCAATCATTGAATCTTTTCCTGGTGATGACATTTCATTCCTCATACTGTTTCAAGGAGACTATTGACAATTTATGTTCTTGTATTGATAAATCGATTCAAGATAAGAAGGAAAAGTGAAATTAAACATCAATGTTTAATTTTAACTCTTTGGAGCATTACATCTCACTGCTCATATTGCTGTCTCTCAGCTCTGCCTGCGTTTTTCAAAGAAGGTTTGAAAAACAGAGAAGCCACAGATGGTGCAACAGCCACGCTGCACTGCGAGCTGAGCAAGGTCGGTGTCCCAGTGGAGTGGAAAAAAGGGGACAAGACACTCAAACCAAGTGATAAGTATAGGATGAGACAAGAAGAAACCTCTGCAGAGCTGTTGATCCGAGATCTGGAGGTAGAAGATACTGGAGAATATACTTGTGTGTGTGGAGATCAGAAGACCTCAGCTGTCTTGACAGTCCATGGTAAAAAAGAAACAACAAAATATTCTCCTTTATGATAGTAGCGTTTCAGAGATAACCCTTTTCTCTGGCAGGTCTCTTTCTCACCTGTTTTGATATTTTGATTCTGCAGCCTTCTCTTGGTTTGCTGGCCAGCTGTATTTCATCCTGTCTCCCACTGTTTGTCAGTTTGAAACCGATGGCCTTATGGCAGCATAGAGTTGTGAGAGTTTCTCATCCTAGACCCTTCCAAATGTTGTCAGAGTGAAAAGGCACCTGTATGTAAGGCCAAAAGTGTCTAGGCTTCTGGCAGCAAGGTTGTTCTCAGAAGGTTTGTCCCTTGTGTCTCACTGATGTCAGCGGATTTCAGTGCTTAATGGGAAGGAATATTCATTAAGAATGCTGAGCTTGGTTAGCAAGAGTTTTTTTTTTTCTATTTTGGAGAGAATGACTATCCTCTTTTGCAGGACCGTGATACATTGTGCTGATGAAATAACACTTTCCAAAACAAAACAAAACAACAAACCATTACTCTGAAGGTCCTGATTTAGGAAGAAGTTAGGCAAAATTTGTTCCTGTTTCTGCAGTGATGAATAGCGAAAACCTTTGGTTACCCCTCCAGCAGAAGCAGTTCACACATAGTTCCAATAAATAAAAGGAATGTTTTTATTTGAGATATATCTTAAGGATGAGATGCTTTTAAACTGGAGACAAATCCCTCTTCTCTCAAATTTCTCAGCACGCTTTTGCTTCCTCTTCTTTCTCCCAGTCAAAGGTACTTCTGTTCTTCCCTTCCTCTGAGCTGGCACTTTCTTCCTTGTGCAAGTCACTTCCTTTTTCCTATGGTGACACACCACAAGGCAACTTGCAGAGTGCTGCTGAAAGAAACACGTGCATTTTTCATACAAGAGCCATTGTCCCCTTGAAAATTATGGCTTAAAGGTGCACCTAAAATTATGTTACTGTTTTTTTTTTCTGAACAAGAAACGTCAATTAAGGTGTTAGGCAAGGCATTTCATGTAAAGATCTCCAAGCTAGCAATGCTGTCGTCAAGGGCTATGACTTTCAATCAGAATTCAAGTCATTAATGTTCAAGATAGATGAACTCAGACTGAAATAGATAGAGAGGACTACTGGAATCAGCAGGGAAATGGTGAGTCTAGTGCATAAGTTAATGTTAGAAGTAGGTTATTGTGGCAATTATCCCCAGGAGATCCTGCAATAGTTTTCTAATATGTGTAGTTTTCTAGTTAGTGCAAGATCACTGCTTACAGAGACTGTATGATTTGTTTTCCTGTAATAGTGAAGGACAGGCCTCAGGGCCTAGTCCTAGGTTCCTTAGGGTCTGGTTAATGGTTTTGATGTACTCTGTTTATATTATGTTCCTTAGCTTTGCCTACACTCTTCAAAAAAGAGCTCATCAATATGGAAGCCACAGAAAGTGGGACAGCTGTTCTGCAGTGTGAGCTAACCAAATCCACTCCAGTGGAGTGGAAGAAAGGGCAAGAGGTGCTCAAGCCTAGTGACAAGTACAAAATGAGGCTGAAGGATACCACTGCTGAGCTGACAATCCATAACCTGGAGGAACAAGATGCGGGAGATTACACGTGTGTGTGTGGAGACAAGACAACTACAGCATCCCTGACAGTGCATGGTAAAATACATAAATTTAATAAGGATTTTCTGCATTGTCAGCTGTGCACTTATATAGGATCACAAACTGGTCTTGATTCCATCTGTTACTTTAAATTTTTATGACAACTGTGTCAACCACTGCAAATATCTTTTACTGAAAGTCTTTCACTTGGGAGTGATAAATAGCATCATATGGTCTTTTCTGTCCTTGTTCTTTCATGTTTAAGGGAGTCTGGAAGCAGATAATGAAGACCTTATTGAAGTCGTAAATAGTATTTCCATTAATTAATTTCTAGGCATATCACTGAGATTTCACTTCTTTTTCTTGAATAGAATTGAAAGGTGCTCTGTTATGATAACAATTGAGAAAGACAGGTGAGAAAGATGCATTGCAGCCTGGAATTTTAGTGTTCCTTTTGATTGTTCATCTGATCTTAAGACAGAGCTGTGCAAGTTCATTTAAAGCTTGGGACCAGCTTTCTGTTGTTTATATCTTAAAATGCGTTTAAAACATACATTCCAGTGCTGAAATTATAGTTTTGCAATCCTGATTTCCAATTTAGCTGAGACATGCTGAATGTAGTATGTTGCAAAGACTAAGGCAAGGATGCCCCTAAAATTGTTGTTTGCCTCTCAGGTACCGTATATTTTAATATTTTAGACATTAAAGGGTTTTAGTCCAGTGGAGCAGTCAAGATACAGTATTTCCTCAATTTTAAAGTGCTCTCTCTTCACCTGTGATCTTCAGCCCTTCCTCCGCATTTTATAAAAGAATTGAAGAACGTGGAAGCCACAGAAAATGGCACAGCCACCTTATGCTGTGAACTGAACAAGCCTGCAGCTTCTGTGGAGTGGAGAAAAGGAGACAGAGTCCTAGAGCCAAATGACAAGTTCACCATAAGATGCGAGGGCACAATTGCTGAGCTGGTGATCTGTGGTTTAGATCTGACAGATGCTGGAGATTACACATGCTGTTATGGAGATCAGAAAACCACAGCTGCGCTAAAAGTGAATGGTAAAAACCCATATACCTAATTAAGTGGATTATTTCCATCCAGCTGCTTTTTAAAAGCATAGTAGCATCAACGTTGAAATTGCAGCCTTATTTCTGATGCATTTAGCTCCATGGGGTTGGACATGGGCATAAAGGCCTGAATGCACTGGTCAATGCCAGACATAGGCCAGGTGTTTATTACAAAAATTTCAGTTACTCTTCTTGGCTCCAGCTCACTTCTTTGATGCTCATGTGCAGTAGTAGTTGCTAAAGAAGGAAAGTTGTATTATTGTGATGTTGGTTGCAAAGACATTACAATCCCAAAGCTGAGAGTGTTACAATTTGGTGATGAGTTATTTTTGATAAAGTTTTCAGTGTGATGTTAAACATTCTTTGAGAATAATTTCACAGTCAAGTTCTGCTATATCATCATCTGAGGATAAATCTAATGGAAAAGTGAGATTGATGCCTCAGATGTAGTTTCATTTATGAACTTTTTCAGTAATGATTCACATTGTGATAGAACTTAGTCCGGTTAGATTTCATTTTCCCTTGTGCTATGCAGTACCCAAAGTAAGGCAGGACTCAGTCTTGCAGTTTGAAGAAATTGACTGGTGTGGTTCTCTATTTCATGCCATAGACCATGCCATACAAAAAAACTCTGCCTTATGAAAACTGTGTTCTCCAGCTTTCCAAAGTCACCACCATATGGTTCTCAGAGTGATTATCAATTCTGGTTTGATTAGGGAAGGCTTTGCTTGTCACACGTGGTCCACGGACCACAGATAAGTAGTTACTTGGATAGCTTCCATGGTCATACGTTCTCCTCATTTTCAACTCCTCAGCCTTGCCTGCACACTTCAAGGAAGAGATGAAGAATGAGGAAGCCACAGAAGGTGGAACAGCCACACTACAATGTGAGCTATCTAGGGCTGCCTCTGTGGAGTGGAAAAAGAAACACAAAGTGCTCAAATCAAGTGAAAAATATACTATGAGACAGGAAGGCACCACAGCACAACTACTGATCCATGCTTTAGAAGTCAAGGACGCTGGAGAGTATACCTGTGTGTGTGGAGACGAGAAGACTACTGCAGCACTGACAGTGCACGGTAAAAGGAAAAAAACAAAACAAAACAAACAAAAAAAACAGAAATTAGAAATTACACTTTTGTGTGGTGTTTCTCCTGTCTTCCTGTGGAAGCCTGAATACTGACACACGAGTTCTTTCTCTAATCTTGTCATCATTAATTCTGTCTGTAATGCATTTTTTTTTTGCATTTATTTTGATTTTTATCTAATTCTAACTAGAATTCTAGTTCCATGGATTATACTAACATTTTCCCTGTTTTTGTCTCCTTGCTCTTTTTGGTGCTTGGCTGTATGGCTTTATATTGCACAGAAGGCTGAAAGATTCCACATGCTTGGTCTTCTGTTCTGTGTTACATACTTTTGACTTGGACCTGGAGAGATGGAGGCACGTTTGTACTTCTTAAAAAGAGTGATCTTAGATTTCAAGTTATGTTAGGATTTGACAGATTATTATGAATAGTGCAAATAAAACTTGATTCAAGGCAACTTTTTTATATAACTATGACTGAGGGTCATGTAGATTTGTATTCTGGTATTGCAGAATACTCAGCATTACGGAGTGTGAGAGTGCTTCACAGTCCTCAGTCAAATTCATCTGCAAACTTTCTTTGGAAGAGAGGAGAACTTTATTTCCACAGTTAATGTAGGACAGTAGGAAGTAGTTTCAGCCACCTTTCTCACCTGGAAAGTCAGTAGGTCAATGAGCTGATTTCTTTGCTTCACTGCCCAGACTTTTTCATCTTGATATTTACCAATAACACAAGGCCGGGTTTAGTCTTGAACCTCCAATTTAGCTGAGGAAAATAGAACTGGAAAGGCCCTCTACAGGTCATCTAGTCCATCCTTGAACCCCAAGTCATCATCCCTATCTAGCCTACCCTTAAAAATTTCTAATGGTGAAGAATCTGCAGTTCCCCTGGACACTTATTTCACTGCCAAGCTGTCATTACTGCTGGAAAGTTCTTCCTAATGCCAGCAAAAATCTTTCTTGAGCAGGCTTACATCCTTACATCCTTTCTCCCTGCCCTGTGGACAGGGAGAAATATTATTCTCTCTCTGTGACTTTACAGATTTGAAAACTTCTATCATGTCTCCTCCTGTATTCTCTTTTCTGGACTAAGCAACTTCATTCCTTTCACTGTTTCTTCATAGGTCATGTTTTCTAGTCTTCGGCTCATCTTTATTACTTTCTGGACTGTCTTCAGTTAATCCACATCTTTCTAGAGGTGTGGTGGCCAAAAGAGGACTAAAGTGCTCCATCTGAGGCTTTCCAGACTGAAGAAGGATGGAAGGACTTCATGTGTCTTGCATATGACACTTCATTTTCTACATCCTATTATGATGATTGCTTTATTCATGTCAGAATTGACATGAATTTCTTGACTTGTGTTTGCACTCTGATCTCTTGTAACCCCAAACCTCTCTCTGCAGATCTGCTGCCTATTGTTCCCTGTCTTGTATTTTTGTGGTTGATTGCTCCTAAATACAGTATTTTGCACCTGCTCTTGCTGGATTGCAGCCTATTTTTTTCACCACTGCTTCATCAAGATATTTATCCTAATCCTGTTTAACAAAGTGCTTTCAGTTTCTCTCCCTTCCCAGTTTGAGATCACCTTCCAAGTTAGTAAGACCACTCTACATTTCATTTTCCAAGTCACTAAAGAAAATGCTGACTGCTGCTGGACTCCAGGGTATTGAAGTACTCTGCTCAACTCATTCTTTCATTCTGACTTTACAGTCAGAATCACAGTTGATTATTCTTTGACTGTTTTTCAGACTGGTAGTGCTTCCTACCTAGACCTATTTCAGGGTAAGAGCTTTACTAAAATCAAGGTGTACAGCATATACTGTGTCTATCAGTGAAACCTAGTAATCTACCTAAAGACAAGTTACACTGGTCCACTCCTTCATGAAGAGAAAAGCTCTTGGCAAATCCAAGTGTATTGCTACAATATTTTTCAGAGAATTAAAGTTAAGCTAAAACAACGGTTATTCTCTGGATCCTCTGTCTGCCTCTCCTCATCCCCTCTTTTTCAAGACAATCACTGTGGGTGAAATTCATCTTGCAGAGTAAGACTGGTGAGTATTCCTAAGTTGCCGTTGCTGTCAATGGAGATCTAGTCAACACAGTCAGTGGAAGCCAGGAGACGTCCAGTTTACCTTATAGCAGACATTCACTGCTAGACAGATAGCAGATAGATCCATTGGCTCCATTGACTTTGTCTGGATCTTTCTTGCCTGTCCAGGAAGCTTAGACTCTTGGTCTACATGGTGAGAATTAAATGAGTGTATTTCAATCTGTGAGACCTTTTCCACCTCTGAGTTTTTACTTTTCTGTACTTCTGGAAGATCACCCATACTCTTTGATTTCTCCAGTGCAACTGTTTATGTCTGATATTGATTCATCTTGTTCCTTAAGTATTTCAGGACAAATGTCATCACACCAGGGTGCTTTTGAGAATATCGAGTTTATTTAAATATTCTCTGATCTGTTTTTTTTTCCTCATCCCAGCCAGAGTTTCTATTACTTTCTTAGCTCTCATTAGTCTTTAATATTAAAGAAGAAAAAGGAGGTAAACACTTCAGTTTTCTCTGTGTCATCAACCATCAATTTACATTCCTAAAGAGAGGTAGACCGACTTCTTCCTTGTTTTTTCTCTTCCTTGTAATCTACTTACAGAATGTCATTGTATTATTTCTGTTTCTTTCTAGTACAAGCTGGCCAGATTTTCTGGGATTTGCTAATATTCTGACACAGTCAAGAGCCACAAGGTGAGCAGAGGACACCATCCAGGTGCTGGATATAACTGCACAGAATGTGCAGCTGTGTCTGGAGACATTTGATATCGGCATCATTTTGCAGATTACCTTTCAGCCCTTCTTTCAAGTTGATCTTTGTCCACGAGGTGCCAGAGCCCAGGAACGGGGAACTGCCCTTGAGACATGCAGGGAACCTGACCTTTTTGATTTTGCCTCTATATTCTGTAGTATTTCTTTCACACTGGTCTAAACCTGCCATATTTTACAGCTCTCTTGAGTTTCAGGACATTGAAGAATTTACAATTTAGGCAGACTGTCGCTGATGGTCCTTGTAGTGCAATAGCCTGTGTAATTATGCCCTTAATATTGTTTTTCAAGAAGCTTTCTGTTCTTTTAAACCTTATCCTTTAAATTTGTTTCTACTTAGTCATAATTAACAATTCTTAAATTATTGAAGCTTGCCTTCTTGTTTTCCACATAATTTCCCTTTTCTTTGCTCCATCATTGCCTGTCCTAAAATCCATGAGCTCCCCTGCTTCATAATTGGCGGCTGCCCTGTTATCCTCCACATCCGTATTCTCAAATATTTATTTCTTGCTGGTCAGAGTCAGGACTTGGAGATCCTCCTCTTCAGTTCTTTCATATATATATTCTATATCCAAAAGTGATCTCCACCCCATTCCAAAGACTTAGCAGACATCGTCCCACCCTACTACTTCCACAGTATGTATTACCCTCCCATTGTCATCCAGTCTTATGCTTTAAGTGATTCTATTAGTTGTACCAAAAGAGGTAGATGTTAGGAAACTCCTGAACCTCCTGGTGTGATGGTCTTACAGAAGATGTCCACAGTGGAGGCATTTTACTTCTTTTTCCCTTCTATTGTTACCCAAGCACTTTCTAGATATCTGTGTGATTTTTCCCTTCAGCCTCATTCTACCTTTTAGGCTAGGTCTGTAGGCATCCTTAATGCATAAACCTTTTCTTTTTTCCTTTAGCTTTTTTTCCTGATGATGGTATAACCCCCTATATCAATCTTCTAGGCTGAATTATACTGAGAAAGTTATAGTTTTGGCCATACATGGAGGCATCCCATTCCTGCTGTTTGTGGTTGTGATATAAATTGATATCTTCCTTCTGTGAGATAGTTCTCATGTCGATAATGAGGCATGGATTGATGTCGGTAAACATCAGGTTAATTTTTTTTGATGGCCGAAAGTTGCATGTCATGAAAATGTTTGATCCTTTGTTTCTCAGCCCTTCCTGCTCTCTTCAAAGAAGAGTTAAGAGATGAGGAAGCCACTGAGGGTGAAGTAGTCACTCTGCGCTGTGAGTTGACCAAGACTGCTTCAGTGGAATGGAAAAAGGGGTTCACAGTACTCAAACCTAGTGAGAAATACAAAATGAGGCAGAAGGATGCCACTGCAGAACTGGTGATCCATAACCTAGATGAGAGTGACGCTGGCGATTACACCTGTGTGTGTGGGGATAAGCAGTCCACAGCTTCCTTAGCAGTATACGGTAATAACCATTTTCATCTAGATGTCCTCGTTATCAAGCTTTTGATCTGGATTTTTTTTTTTCCATGTCCATTGTTATCTCTGCATAGCTCCTCTGAGTCTGACATGGCATTTCATTGTCATGGTAATTAATTTGCATTTTATGATCTAAGGGGAAAGCCTACACCCCAACTCCTAATACAAAGTGTTTTTAGGACCTGATCCCTTATGAAATAGATGTGAGACCAGTCCCTAACACATCTCCCCACTGTTGCTCTAGCCTTTCCTTCCCCCAGCTCTGCTCTTCATCTGGAGGCTGTGTTTGCTGCTCCATTTTAACCTCTGTCCGTTGCATCCTCAGCACTGCCTGCACGCATCAAGGAAAGCCTGAAGGACGAGGAAGTCACAGAAGGTCGAACAGCCACTCTGTGCTGCGAGCTGACCAAAGTTGCTCAAGTAGAGTGGAGAAAGGGAAGCAGTTTGCTCAAAGCCAGCGACAAATACAAAATGAGACAGGAGGGCACAGTCATGAAGCTGCTTGTCCATGACGTAGAATTGAAAGATGCTGGAGAATACACTTGTGTGTGTGGAGAACAGGAGACAACAGCTGCCTTGATAGTGAATGGTAAAAAAAAAAACAACATATCCATATATCTGTATCATTATGTATTTCTCTACTAACTCATCACTATTTGTTGTGTGTTCACATGTGGCTGAATTTGTATAAATTTGTAAGCTGTCTTTAAGATCTGGTTGCATCCAGGGTACTTTTCTGCTTCTGTCCATTGCTTTATCTAATGTCCTAGGATTATTAGGAAAGGAAATTCTTTCCACACTAAAATGTTTTCTGTTTCTGTACCTCCTCATCCCTCCCATCACCTGTGTGACATGTCATTTTTAATGTCCTCTGTCCATTTTGTGGCCTTCAGCCCTGCCTGCACTTTTCAAAGATGAACTGAAGAACCTGCAGGCCATGGAAGGCCAAACAGCCGCTCTGCGCTGTGAGCTGACCAAGCCTGCATCTGTGTCATGGAAGAAAGGAAACAAAATACTCAGAGCAAGTGAAAAATACATCATGCGGCAGGATGATGTCCTTGCTGAGCTGGAAATTCATGAGCTAGATCTTCAGGATGCAGGGGATTACACCTGCATATGTGGAGACCAACATACTACTGCTTCTCTGACAGTGAATGGTAAATTCATCTTGCAGATGACTGTCCATTATTTGTTCCTCTGCAGCATCCTGCTGCTGTATGAAGTGTTCACCTATCAGCTTTAGGCTTTTTGCTAGGAATTAATTTGTGTTCAGAAAAGGAGAACTTTTTGTTCTGTCATCCTATTTTTGTCTGATATTCCTGAAAAGGGAGCTGAGGAAATGACTATTTCATCTTGCAGAGAAATGGTTATGTTGTAAATTTAAGGGCATAGTGCCTAGGAAATGCTTCTGTTAGACTGAGACGTTCTGCCCCCGTGGAGGGCAACCCTGTGATATATTCTTTGAGTTGCATCTTGAATCCATCCAGCCTGTTGTACTTTGACCTTTCAGCTGAGCACTTCTTTTCTTACTGTCACTGGTGGATTTAGTTTTCTAGATCATCGTAGTGGAAACCCCAGTGGTTAAATTATCTGACTTGGCCAGATTTAAACTTAAATTAAAAGTTCATGATGCTGATTGCAATTGCAGAGGTCTTAGTTTAAATACATTGTCTATTGACTTTCCATTGCCAGCCCTGCCAGTGGTTTTCAAGGAAGAACTGAAAAATGAAGAAGTCTTGGAAGGAGCATCAGTCTCTCTGAATTGTGAATTAAGCAAAGCAGCTCCAGTGCAGTGGAAAATAGGGTCCAAAGTGCTCAAAGCAAGTGACAAATATCAAATGAGACAGCATGGCACCACTGCTGAGTTGGTCATTCATGACCTAGGTGTAGAAGATGCTGGAGATTACACCTGTGTTTGTGGTGCCCAGAAGACAACAGCAACCTTAACAGTTCATGGTAAAAAGTCATTATTAAAATTAATAAATAGCATAACAGATAGACATCATTCTGAAATTCAGCTGTTTCTGCCCTGGGTCAGTAACTTGTCTTTTTTTTTAACCCTTTCCCTTCCTTTGTTCTATGTGTAGTTCATTTCTTTCTGAAAAAAAATAGCTCAGGGTAAATTTTGGGGTCATTATTAGTCTGCTCCCCTTTAAAAGGAGAATGAGATATTTCTTTCTATTCAAGATCCCTTTCCTTGTGTATTTACATTTTCCAGCTCTTTTTTACCCCTCATCTCCATGGTTCACTCAGCCAGCTTCAGTCTTCCCCAAAACATGCACGTATGGTCTGTCAGGCCCCCTGCTCTGCAAGCACTGCTCAAAGTGAGGGACGGGGAAGCAGAAGGAAGAGGAGAAGCCTTGCCGCTGTGTCACCCGGCCACGGCTACTCCTGGGAAGTGGCAAGAAGGGTACCACATGCTTTACAAGAGTCAGACATGCAGAATGAGATAAGAGTTCAGAGTCTGTTACCCCTAACCTAGGTTTGAAGGATGCAGGGGTCTGCACCTCTGTGTGCGAGGATCAGCAGGGTAAGGACTGCTTTGGCAGTTAGGGATTAAACCAAGCACAGCAACACAAACAGGTTATCAGCAGTTATCCTCATCTTTATCCTACTAGCTTCCAATAACCCAATACAGAAATAAATCCTTGTGTTATGTTAATAATCTCATTACCTGATACTCTGCTCTCCTGTCATTAAGGAGTATCTGTTTTAATGGAATAATAGTCCTTGGCTCTGAGGAATTTAATTGGTCAAAGAGACCCAATTCTGTCCCTTCCAGCTTTTTCCAAAAACTCCTGACTCTCCATGGGGCTTTCCTGAGACATGGACTTTTTCTGGCATGTTCTGGAAGCGCTGTTTGTATACTGCGCCACTAACTGTAGTTGTGCATGAAGCACGTTTGTGGGTAAATGTTAATAATTTGTTTTCCTGAAGTTTTTTTTTTTTTTTCCTATAGATTGTTTTGTCTTTGGGTTCCAATTTTCAAAATGGGAAATAGTGAAAACTTGAAGTTCTCCAGTTACATGTAATGGCCCTTCAAATTTCAATTTAAAACTAAACGGAGTTTTCTTTTGAATTCTGGCTGCTGTCATGCAGATGGGGCTATAAGTTTTTAGTAAAAATGAAACAGAAAATTACAACATTCTACTAGCCTCCAAATACTGTACCCAGCAGTCTTACTTGTGAGCACTTTTGACCCTTTCAGTATTGTTCTTTCACCATGAAAAACAATAGACACCCAGGGAACTGATCACTTATGGTAAGTAAAACTACACCCCACCTGAAGAAGGGTTATTTCTGAGTTTCTGAACTAGGCTATAGCTAAGCGTGTTTAGAATAGGCTGAAAAAGGGAGGCATAAAGGGCCTGAAAAAGAAATTAAGTTTTTAATTCTGGTTTTCTGATGACTGTTTGTCCGTGTTGCATCCTTCAGCTCTGCCACCACTCTTTAAGGAAGAGCTAAAGAACAAGGAAGTGGAAGAAGGTGGAGATGTCACCCTGCACTGTGAGCTCACAAAAGCTGCTCCAGTGGAGTGGCAGAAGGACCAGAGGATTCTCAAAGCAAGTGAGAAATACAGAATGAGGCAGGAAGGGACCAAGGCAGAGCTGGTGATTCGAGAAATAGCTGAGGAAGATGCAGGAGACTACACCTGTGTGTGTGGAGAGCACCAGACTACAGCTGTCTTAACAGTACAGGGTAAAATTCTCTTGACCTCCTATTTCCTAACTAGAAATGTCTATCCCCTGCTAGCAGGTGTTCTAGTTTCCATGTCTGTTTGTTCAAACTTATTAATTGAAGTTCCATTTATTTGAAATAGTATTTCCTGTCTTTAGTGACCTTTGATTGGAAAACACCACTCTGTATTCTTCTGTGCCATCCTTTTGTCTTTTCCTTTCCTCAAACACAAACCTGCTATCCTTTCATCTTTCCCTTCTGGCATTCCTTTCCTAGCATATGGAACCAGTATTCTTTTATCTTTCCTTTCCTGCCCTTGTTTCCTAAAACACAATTCTGTTTATTCTTTGCCTTTCCTTTCTGGCATTCTCAATACGTGGCATTTGAATGTAGGCTATAATAAGCAGTATCCAGAATAAGGCTGTGTTAGCTATTTCTTCTGTGCTGAGGTATGTTTATATTGAGTTTGTGCCCATAACAGCTGTCCTAATGCACAAAGGTAGGTTTGCACTGGGAGTCCGATTTTCTGGGCAGGATATTTTAATTTTGCTCCACCACTGTGGGGTGAGTCATTAAATTTGAGATCTGAGATATCCAACCTTGTTAAACAGGTGGAATATCCTATTATCCCACCTAGTTAATAGAGGGACATATGTGAAGTTCACCAAATTTATTTCAAGGGCACAACTTGCAGTGGGTACTAGAATTAAGTAAGTGGGGCAAGTATGTTCTGAGACAGGAATACAGGCTTGGGATTCAGCATTTGGAGATTTTCTGTGGAGTCAAGAGGCATCTGTGAGCCTTTCAAGGGCACCTCAAGGAAGAAGGAATGATGGTGAGGAAGGAGTTGTGCCAACACTCAGCGCTCAGCGGGCCTGCTCTGTAAGAAGGAAAAGACATTACAAAGGCCTGAATTTTGTGAAAGATACTATCACATGCCTGAACTAAGGAGCTCACAGATGACGCTCTTGGTTCTTCTTATATGGAAACTGGTAGAAAACAGGTCTAAATCTCTTGACGACAGTGCAATTATGCTAGTAGGAAGCCAGCATAAAACCAAAAGAATTAAGGTATATATTCCCACTAGGATGTTTTCAGTTCTCTTTCCTCTCTTTGTTTCTGATGCACTGCCCTTCCATAACCTTCACAACTGTACCCTGTCGCTTCCTACTCCCACCCACCCCAGGAGATATCCTCAGTTTGTAATACATTTTACCTGCATCCTTCAGCCATGCCTCCATTTTTCCAAGAAGAAATGACCAGCAAGGAATCAGCAGAAGGTGGAATGGCCACTTTGCACTGTAAGCTCAGCAAGGCGTCTGCCCCTGTTCGGTGGAAGAAGGGCCATCACATCCTCACCCCGGACAACAAGTACAGCATGAGCCAGGAAGGCTGTGTCGTGGAGCTGGTAGTTCACAATTTAGACTTGAACGATACTGGAGATTATACCTGTGTGTGTGGAGACAAGACCACTACAGCTGCCTTAACAGTGCATGGTAAAGTAATCCTCGGGACTAAGGTTCTCCAGACCTCAGACCTACCCGAGTCTCTATTGCTGTGGTCTCTTCCCATTCCCTTTCTGTTTGCTTGGGCTTTTGTGTTCCTTTGGAGGTGGCTTATATGCTTCTTCCTACTGTTAGAATAGGTAAAATAGTTGCCTGTTGGTATTTGTCCTCCTCAGCTGTGCTGGTTCTTCTCACTGTCCTTGCCCTGATGCAGTGTCCAGGGAAGCTGGGGGAAATTTTTCCATTGTGTTCCACTGACCTGGATCAGGGCTCAGTAATGTACCATGCATCCTTTCCCAACGGACTTCAGCTAGCTGTTTTTTTAGGAATATTCACTCCCTATATGGTAATTCTTTTACTCTTCAGCACTGCCTCCAAAATTCAAAAAAGACCTGAAGGACCTGGAAGCTGTAGAAAGTGGGACAGCTACTCTGCACTGTGAGCTGACTAAACCTGCTGTGGTGGAATGGAAGAAAGGGCAGGAGGTGCTCAAAGCAAGCAGCAAATATAAAATGAGTCAAGATGGTGCTGTTGCAAAGCTGATTATCCATGAGCTGGATGTGGAGGACACCGGAGATTATACCTGTGTGTGTGGAGATCAGCAGACAACAGCCACTTTGACAGTCAATGGTAAAACAAACAAACAAACACCCTATATCTATACATTTTTTTTTTTCTTCTGAAAATAAAAGCTGCATTTTAGTGTCACAGAGAAGACTTGGCTATGATTCATCAGGAAGGTGCGTAGAATAGCATGGCCCGTACAGCCTAATAGAGTGATCAGGTAGAAAATGGGAATTGCAGTGCATAGCTAAATGCATTTTCTCAGTCTCTTACTTGCAGGATAATTGTAATCTCTCCTGCAACTGGCCTGCCCTAAGAGGGAATCTGAACTCTTAAAAATCCTGCTGATCTTCAGAATACCTCTTCAGCAATCAGAACAACATGTTGGCTACTTTTATAGTGGGAAAAATATTCTGCCATTTTTCAATCATAGATTGGATTAAGTTAGTATATCCTTTGTGGCATATGTAACTTCTTGAAATCAATTTCTTCTTGTTCTGCAGATACTCCTATTACCTCCCTGGGAAAATAGCTTTGTACTTTGAATCTACAGCATTGAGATTTAGAGCCACCTGCAAATAAGCTCTTTTGGTGTTTCCATTTTCTTTCTACCTTCTCTTTCCCCAACCCCAACTGCAATATGTTGCAAGTTATGTTTGTATTTTACAGCACTACCAGCACTTTTTAAACAAGAACTTCAGAATACCGAAGCAGAAGAAGGTGGTACGGTAACACTGAGGTGTGAGCTTACCAAACCCAATGCTCCAGTGGAGTGGAGGAAAGGAGATATTACTCTCTACCCTGGTTTGAAATATGAGATGAAGCAGCAGGGCTCCACTGCTGAATTGGTCATTTATGACTTAGAACTGGATGATTCAGGACAGTACACCTGCGACTCTGGACATCAGCAGACAACAGCTGCAGTAACTGTACATGGTAGGCAGAGTACAGACCCTTGGCTCAATAGAGATGAAGTGAAAGGAGCTTCTCTTAGTATTCTCTACAGATATTTATTTGTTTTGCTGCTGGTCCATGCCAGCATACATATTGTACGTGAGCCTGACACCTGGTCAGGGTAGAAGGGTTCTGCTTGCAGTCTCTGGAGTGATTAATCATCATCAAAGCAATTCAATGGTGTCATGATGTCAAAATGTGATGAACCCTCCTGCCCTGTGAGTGCAGGAAGTGTGGCCGCCTATGGGAATTTAGGAAATGGAGAACAGCAAAAAAGCTAGGCAGGCTGATTCTTTTGGGTTGTTGATTGCTTCATTAGGCATGAGAGATGCATAACTGGGAGTAATGCCTGACTGGGATGATAAGGGATGCAACAGTTGGTGGGTAAGTGTTTTTTGTAACAGGTGAATATGCTGTATTGTTACTTGAGGCTTTGAGACTCAGGTACAAAGTTTGAGTGCAAACAACTGCATCCACATCTGTTTTCCTCAGCCCCTTCTACCATCCTGAGCAAGATATAGCCTGAAATCTGTATTTCCTCTTCCATTTATCACTTTATTGTCAACTCTTACTGTGCTGTCTCTTCTTGTGTTTTGAACGCTAACTTGATTTTTTACATGTTGGTAGACGTTTTGGAGTGTGTGTGGGAGGGAGGAATACTCTTAGCTCAATATTGCAGACTTGCAGACTTACTGAGGAACAAGGGTTCAAGTAAGAGAGAACATATCCCATGTGTCCCAGTGGTCTTTGACTAAAGCATCCCTAGTTGGCATGGAGAGACCTCCACAGGAAAGTCTGACAACTTCAGACAGCACACCAGCCCATTCTGGGGACCACTCTCTTTCCTAACTTCACCATCTGTCCTCAGCTCTTGGTTCATATAATGCTTCAGGAAAGGTGCTACCAAGAAAGAGAGCTGTGGGCCAAGGCTTGTGGAATCATTAAAATAGGCTGTTTCTGAAGAATGATGGTAGGATTGGGTCCTTTTGGGACTAAAACACTCTTAAAGCATTTCCCTCTCAAATTTTGCAGCACTACCTGTCACATTTAAGCAACTCCTTCAAAATAAGGAATCGGAGGAAGGAAGTACAGCTACTTTCTGCTGTGAGCTGTCAAAACCCAATGCTACAGTGGAATGGAGGAAAGGAGGAGTGGGGCTGCAGCCCAGCCAGAAGTATGAAATGAGGCAGAGGGAATGCCTGGTAGAGCTCTTAATACATAATCTCAAATTAGAAGATACAGGAGAATACAGCTGTGACACTGGGGATCAGGAAACAAAGGCATCTTTAAATGTGAAAGGTATGTGGTACGAGCTGACTCAAACAGCAGTAGGTTTCATCTAACACAAAGCAGCATTTTGAATATGATTATTTTGAAGTACATGTTCTTTTTTCTTCACAAATATTTTTGGTTTCAACAATGGAAAAAGATGATAATTTGTTCTTCCAGTGCTGCAATTGAGTCTTGGGTTCTAAGAAGAAATACTTTCTAGCTTTACAGCTAGAAAGAAATTAAAGAAAGAGCAATGCTTTAGCGTAACGTTTGGACATTTCATGTGATATGTGATTTAAGTATTTCAAAAAAGATTTTCTTCCAAATCCTGGAATGAGACTGACAACGACCTTCCTGATCTGTCAAGGCTGTCCATGGAGTTTTCAACTGTTTTACTCCTGAGATCTTTGCGAATTCCACTGAAGGATAAATTCATTCAGAATGAGTTCAACCCTGGGAAGGATTTGAGTCAAGGAGCAAAGGAAAGAAATGTTATAAGTGCAGATGGCTGCTTCTGATGCAGAAAGATCTGCTACCAGCTCCAGGCAAATTAGAAAACATGGATCCTGCCTAGGAATCTAGCACTTGCAAAGCACAGTATCTTGTTCCCCCAAATGTCCATCTAGCTGTGCTAACCAGAACTTGACTCTGGCTCAAATAAAAGCATCTGTTCTTTGTTGTTTTCTCTTTCCCTTAGCCCTACCAGTTCTTTTCAAAAAGGAGCTCAAGGACAAGGAAGTTGAAGAAGGAGCTGCAGTGAAATTCCAGTGTGAGCTGACAAAGGATAATGCAACAGTGGAGTGGAGAAAAGGCACCATGGAGCTCTTCTCATGTGCCAAATATGAAATTAAATTAAGTGGTTGCACAGCTGAACTTGTGATCCATAATGTAGAACCAGAAGATGCCTCTGATTATACATGCGATACAGGAGACCAGCAGAGCACGGCAGTCCTCAGAGTGAATGGTTAGCATTGCATCAAAATGCAACAGAGGATAAAAGGGATTTGTGGAATTGCATAGATGGTATTCTGTTTTTCATTGGTGAATAAGTCTCCCCAAAAGTAAGATAAAGAGGAAGGGTTTATGAGGTGCTCAGTCATAAACCAGAATACAGAAAAGTAGATCTTATGGGACAGGATTTCTAGAATGGCTACTTAAGCCTGTAAAGCACAGTGCATTGGTCCATTCCTCTGATACTGATAAAATCAGGAAACTCTGCATCATGGGGGTTTTGAAATTCAAGTAGATCTTTGTTTTTGGCACTTTGCATTCCTTGCTGGTTCACTTGGATCAGTAACTAATTGTAAGCCATTTACAAAAAGCATTTTAAAAAATCCACTGTCTTCAATTTTTCTAATGTCCTCCCATGAAGATCCTGAGAACACTGTGTTTAAACAAACAGGGAGTAATGTCTGATGTCTGATCGTCATCTGTGAAATGTTTGTGGTTGTCTCTGATTGTTAGGTGGAACTTGTGGCTTTGATCTAAGCCACAATGTTTCAAACTACATCCTGTGGGCAGAGTCTGACCCAGGAAGCAGCTCCTGCCTCAGCTGTGAGTGAAAGAGTCCTTTGCTTTGCTTTCCATGCATCATAATAGGTTTTAGACAAAGGAACCACAAGCACAGAGTTTTCACAACAGCTCACACATACATGGGATGGATATTCCCTTCTTGATTTCATCAGTGAAAAGCTGTTGTCTGAGCTGTTTCATGCCTTGCTTGAATAAACATAGCTTGTTTGTGTGTGCATCATAAAAGATTGTTATTGTCATATAACCACATAATGCAAATTTGTTCTGCAGCTTCAGACTCCAGGTGACTTGTGCTGAGTTGTCCACACCGGGGCCTTTGTACGTTGAAGACAATAGTTCATATATTAATTGTCTTTTGCACTTTGCAGCCATCAAACCCCAGCTGAGGCAGCAGCTGAAGAATGAGGAAGTGGAAGTGGGAGGAACAGCCAGGCTGCGCTGTGAGATTTCCATAAGCAAAGCAGAAGTGGAGTGGAGGAAAGATGGAGTCTTGCTTCACTCGAGTTCCAAGTATGAAATGTGGCAGCACGGCACCTTCCGTGAGTTGCGTGTTCACCACTTGGAGCCTAGTGATGCTGGCGAATATTCCTGCAAGGCTGGAGATGAGACAACCTCTGCAAGACTGACCGTGAAAGGCAAGAGCCTTGGGGGGGCCAAGGGCATTTTCACTTTAAAATGCTAAGATTTTGCAATGTAATTGTTACTACTGTGATAAACGCACACAGAGCGCGGGAGCGCAGGAAGGGTATCATGAAGTAATATAAAGTCTTACGGTGTAAGAATGTACTGAAGCAAAGATTCACTTGGTGGACAGGAGAGGATAAGGACAAGGCAGCTGTAATTTTTGATTCAGGGCTTGAAATAATTGTTTGACATCATGTGCATGTGAGTGAATAGATGGTTCATCCCTAGCTTCCAGTCACATGACAGCTGCATCTGGCCCTAATGTCATTACAGGCAGAGCTTGCTTTCAGGTTGGACCACTAGTGTGGAACAGTCACCCAGCCGCTCTGCAGGCTCCTCCATGTTACAGGTACCCTGCACGCTATGCCCAGCTGCACCGTTCGTCGTGCAGAGCGTGACCTCAGCTGTGTATGTACTGCGTTTGCCCAGGTGGAGACTGTGCTGCTTCTCCTTTAGTGTTCCCCATCAGATTCAGCATACAGCTTCTGCCTATTGCAGGCTGTCTGTGTGATCTTTGCACGTGTCTGCAGGTGCCCAGCTGTCCTGGAAGCAGGACTCAAGCAAACCAAAGCACAAATGTCCTGTGCTCCCCCTAATCCAGTAAGCCCTGCTGAGAGTACCGTGCCATCCAGACACCCAGCCAGTTTGGAGCACCAGCACAGGATATACGCAATTCTGTTTGCAAAAAGACAGTAGCGTGGGTCAGTTTTTAATGTTATCGTGTAAAGATGTCTAAGTCCAAATGTAACAAATTTCAAAATCCTGAATTTGGAATCTGACATTCAAGCCTTATTCACCCAATTACAGTATCACACATAATTAAAAAAAATCAATATGCAGTGCATCTCTGAGACAGAGCAAGCGATAAAACCACTAACTGAAAGGTACTGGCCATATCACCACATACACTGAAAGCAGCCAAGCAGCCAAGTTTGAAACATAATTTGAGAGGCTGTGTATCCTTGGAGGTACTTAAAGCTCAGCTGGACAAGGCACTGAGCAACCTGCTGTACGCTGGCCCTGTTTTGGGCACTGATTGGACCAGATGAGTGCCAGATGTCCCCTCCAACCTATATTATTCTATGATTCTATGATTTGATCCATGTTTTTCCCTTTCATGTGTTGACTACTGACTGGACTATTTGCAGAGCCTGACGTGACCATTGTGAGTGGCCTAAAGGACATGGTGGTATTTGAAGGGGATGATGTCACCTTTCAGTGCCAGGTTTCTCATGAGAATGCAAGGGATGTTGAATGGAAGCTACAGGATGTTGCTCTGCAAAATAATGAAATGAATGAGATCTCAGTGGAAAAAGGAAAGATCCACAAGCTGACGCTAAGGAAGGTGACTGAGCAGGACATTGGCACCATCACTTTCCGAGTGGGACCACACATGTCTACAGCGGAGCTCACGGTAAAAGGTAAGGCGCCCTGTGATGTGGTAAAGAAACAAGATTGGTAAGAACAGGTGACATTTTGCTTCTGTGTATGCTAATAGTAAATTTAAGGCCATTGTTCACTTCTTGTTAGCTCATGTTAGGAGGGTGCTTGTGCTTCAGAGTGCACATGATGCTCTAATATCCATATATTTAATATGTGCTCTCATATCCATCACTATGGATTGAAAGTGGAGAAATCACCAGTTTCAGGGTCCTGAAGCTGACTGTGTTTCTTTCTCTAAACACTGTTTTGAAGAAATTCTCAGTCAAACATTCTTTTCCTTCCCTTTCTGAAACTCTTGGTCTGGTCAAAGTCCCCATCCCATCTGAACTGACCAAAATATCTCTAAGTTTGTGGTTATTGCTTCCAGTAACTTCAAGAAATATTTGTTTACTTGTTTGTAATTTCAGTGCCACCTCCAGTCTTTAAGGAGAAATTACAGAGCACAGAGTTGCAGGAAGAAGAAACCGCCGTCTTCCACTGTGAGGTCTCCCAGCCTAATGTTGCAGTGGTGTGGAAGAAAGGTGCCCAGGTGATTTCCCCAAGCTCCAAATATGAAATCAGGCAAGAGGGAACAATCCATACTTTAAAGATTTATCACTTAAAACCGGAAGACTCAGGCAAATACACCTGCGATAATGGAAATGAACAAACAACAGCCACTTTAACTGTTAAAGGTAGGTTGTTTTGTTTTAGGACGAGAAGCTTCTTCCACTTTCTTGTCTGAGTACTAGCAAGAGGTCTGTACGGTCCTTGACTTCAGACATATTTTACTGACATAAAGCAGCTGAGTCCTTTTGCTTTCAGAAGTTAAGTCCAGTAGTCCCAAGCATAGTAATTGCTTCCACAATTCTAGACCCAAGGTCCTCTTTGTCATCACTCAGAAAACCAAGGCTGGAACCAAAATTAGAATGACACCATTCTGATTCTCAGCCACCTCTATCCTTTGAGCTGTAGTCCCACCTGGACTCAAGAGTCAAAGTGCTCAAAGCTACCTGGCCACTCAGTTCCAGGTGAAGAGCAGGGCACCCAAATATGGTTAGTGCCTGGGGTCTTAAAAATAGGTGTAATGTGTCAATATGTCCATTTTAAAAAGATCCATCCTGCTACAAATACAGTATTAATGGGATCTTTTCTGAGATACAAGATCAGCTAAAACAAAGAGAAGCCTGGAAGTTCTTGTGAAATGTCATCTTTTGAAATATTCCTTGAGGACATACCTCCCATGAAAGGCATGCACCTGCTTGCTATCACACTCCATTCAGGATCCAGTGATGCCAAATATTTGTACTGTAAGCACGTCCTCTGATGGTGGCTATCCTTTTGTGTCTCTGTGTGTGGTCCCAGCCATTCCAGCACTCTTTGAAAAAAAACTCCAAAACCAGGAAGCTGAAGAAGGTTCAACGATCACCCTTCATGCCGAGCTCTCCAAACACAATGCACCAGTGAGGTGGAAAAAAGGGTCAGTCTTGCTACAGGCCAGCAACAAGTACGAGATGAAGCAGATGGGCTCTGCTGTGGAGCTACTCATCCATGATCTACAGCTGAAGGATGCTGGAGACTACATCTGTGACTCTGGCGATGAGCAAACTATGGCATCCTTGGTAGTGAAAGGTGAAAAAAGCTTTCACTTCACCTTTTAGGGAGCTCTAGGTTAGTTTAGATATTCCACATGAAAGATTCAGGGACACTGTGGCAGAGAATCTGTTTCTTTTTTGTGATGAGGGTTTCTCACCCAACAATGATGCAGTCTGACAGACCAGGTCTTCACAAAGCTTGTCTGTCAAGACATTATTTCTCTGTGCTCCTTATTCCTTTCTTGGCTCCAAAGAGTCATAGCGCTGCAGGAGTTAGCTGCACAGTGGGATGCCTTCACTTCAAGTGTGACTGCACAAAAACCTTGACTCAAGCCATTGCCCAGCTGTCCCACAGAATACACCATCCACTCCTATGTCACCTGCAAGCACCTTATTATCTCTCTCTTATATACATCTGCCACCCAGTTCCTATGAATTCACTGTGATTTCTCTAACCCCATCTCCTTCCCTTATAAATCCCAGTTCAGCATTATCTGTGGAGCCACCAAGGTTATTCTAGGCAACTAGACTTGAGGAACAAAAGTTCTACACATGGCACATTGTAAATCGACCTACCAAAACTCTGTCTTGACCCATCAGTGTTATGCATCAGTGCAGAGACATCCAGACTTCATTTCTCTTCTGGGTCCAGTTTTCAAATGAGAAGCATTGTATAATGATATTTTCCATGCCCTCTCCTACATACCCAGGAACTTAGATATCAAGCATAGGATTTTGAGTTGTGGCTTTAGTGTACCCATTTGGAGTTACATGCACTTAGATGCTCAAGAGTCCGTATCTGTGACCTCTCCTGTGTAAAGTGGAACATATTTCCAGAGGTGGTCAGGGTGTGCAGTGCCCAGCGGTTCTTGGGGAGTGCAAAGTGCTCAGTACTCCTGGAAATCCAGCACACTCTCTCATTCCTGGTTCCATTGAGTTTTAATCAAGTTTGGAATGGTCCTACAGTTCACTAATTGCAAGACTTAGTGACACAGACAGCAATGAAGCAAACTTTTCCTCTGATTTCTCTTGCTTTAGCTTTACCAGTAATCTTCACACAACCACTCCAGAACCAGCAAGCTGAAGAAGGTAGCAGCATCACTTTGAGCTGTGAAATCTCCAAGTCAAATGCCACAGTGCAGTGGAAGAAGGCTGGGACAGTGCTGCGACCAAGTGACAAATACAAGATGCGCCAAGCTGGGTCTGTGGCTGAGCTAACGATTCGCAACTTGAGTGAAGCTGATGCTGGGGAATACATGTGCGATACAGGGGACCAGCAAACCACTGCGCTTGTGCACGTGAAAGGTAGGGCTTCATGTGGGGAAGAGCTGTACAGAGCTCATTACTATAATAGTGGCACACGATTAAGTAATTTGACAGCCAGACATTGTTCTGTGCCCAAACTGAATCATAGGGATTTCAGAGACAAGGGTGATTTCAAAGGGATCAGAACCAGTCCAGTTATTTCCAAGGGATCAGAAATGGGTCTTTAGTCAATGATTTTGTGGTTTAATGTTAATGTCGCTCACTAAAATCTGTTGACAATGTTTTCACAATACATATATTGCATATAAATGTATTATTTATATACACAATACAGTAAAACATGCATACTTTTTAGACTATCATATATATGTACATAATATATATGCATGCATACATACATACATAACGCATCCATAAGAGTAACCTATAACACAATGCATGCCCATGCATGTAGTGTTTAGTGCCTTGTGGACGTTAGTTCTTTCAAATAATACAATACTGTCAAGAATGAGCATAACAAAATGTTTAACCTGGAAAATAGAGGCATCACTTGAAAGTAGATAGCAAACTCTGTTGACTTTCCCGTAAAGAACCAGCAGCAACCATAGTGGAGATGCTGAAGGACGTCACTTCACACGAAGGAGAAGATGCAGTGTTTGAATGCAGGCTGTCCCGGGAAACAACTCAGGATGCTCAGTGGTTCCTGGGGGATGTTCCTCTGCAATCCAATGAAATGAATGAGATCAGAGTCCAAGGGACACGTCACACTTTGATCCTGAGAAAGGTGACGCTAGAAGACTGTGGGCCTATCAGTTTCAAAGTCGGGCAGCATACCTCAGAGGCACAGCTAACAGTCCAAGGTGAGCAGCTTGCTATGAGGAAGGATTTAGGAGGTACTGGTAAGCACTGTCAATATAGCCTTAGCTTCTGGTGAAGTGTATTTGGGAGGAGGGGTCTCTGGAAATCTTGGGAGATTCAGCTAACCTAATTTAGGCATTTAAGAGATAGACATGCACATCTGAGCTAGTCATTTTAGACCTTTTTATAGTCTGTGGAGTGAAGCAGACATCCTTTGAGGACTACCCAACTTGTCCTGAAACAAGCATCTAAGATATGTCAGAATCAATGCTGAAGAATGTCAAGAATATTCTCTGAATTAATTTCCCACTTAAGAAGTTTTCAGATCTTTGCTCTGAAAAACCTTCCATTAAATTCTATAGAATGATTTTGAAAGGTTGGCCATCAATACTTTATCCTGTTTGTTCCTCTTTCATGGTGTTCAAAATACAACTATAAGCACTAAGTTCTGATCCGGGGGCAGTGCTGGATTCCACATTTGCAGCAGTGTTTGAATCCTCTTCTCCACAGTTGCTCCAGTCACCTTTGTAAAGGCCCTTCACAGTCTGGAACTGCAGGAGGGCGGCACGGCTCGCTTGTGCTGTGAGGTGTCCAAGCCCGATGTCCCGGTGGAGTGGAAGAAAGGCGCGTCTGTGATCCACTCCAGCCAGAAGTGCAGCATCAAGCAGGAGGGCAATGTGCACACACTGGTCATTCACGATTTGAACCTTGAGGACTCAGGAGAATACAGCTGCCACACAGCTGATGGGAAGACCACTGCCAGACTAGAAGTTGAAGGTAGGATTTCCTCTTTGCTCAGCAGTTGCAAGACTGCAGCTGGAGGATTATGTTGCCATTTTTGGAGCTCCCCAGTACAAGAAAGACATTGAGGTACTGGAGCAAGTACAGCAGAGGCCACCAGGTTTGTCAGGGGACTGGAAAACATGAAGGATAAGGAAAGGCAGGGACAGCTGGTTTTGTTCAGCTTGGAGAAGAGAAGGTTGAAGGGGGAACTCCTTGCTGTCTGCAACTACCTAATGGAGGTCTACAGAGAAGAGATAGACTTTTCTTGGGTTGCCCAGCAAACAAATGACAGGCAACAAGTACAAGCTGCATCAAAAGCAATTCAGATTTCTTTTGATTAGGAAAATTAGAAAGATTAGGAAAAAAAACCAAACAACCTTTCACAATGAAGGGGTAGTCAGACACTGGAACTGGGGCCCAGAATGGTGGAGAAATTACATCCTTGGAAGGTTTCCAGAGGTCCCCTCAGCCTTAATTATTCTGTAATTGATTCCTGGCTGCATGAGCTGAAATTGTTCATAAAATGGTGCAGCCTCAGGTCTGCAGGTGTGTATTTGCTGAGTGCTTCTATCCCACTCTGTGTTTTTATTTTGGGGATGAAAAGCCCTTTGGGCTTCAAAAGTGATTATTGAAGTTAGTTGGCAATTGTTTGTGAAAAAAATGTCTAGGGTATGGGGAAAGAAATGCAGCTCCTATAGAACTGAATTTTTTCTGCTAGTTAACTCCTCTCCCCCCTCCTCCTCCTCCTCTGTCTGGCTTAGAACTAGACATCCCTCTTCTTCAGGTAAACACAGCCAGAATTGTTGATGAACTTCATGAATGGCTTTACCATTCCAGTTCTTACCAGTACCTTAAAAACAAAACATTCTTCTATTTTCTATTTTTGTTTCACCTGTTTGTTCCCTTTGCACCATTCTCCCTTTCAAGCCCTACCTGTGCTTTTCAAACACTGGCTGAAAAATGAGGAAGTGGAGGAAGGGTGCACAGCCATGCTGCACTGTGAGCTGACGAAGCCCAATGCACCCGTGGAGTGGAGGAAAGGAGATACAGTGCTGCACTCAGGTGACAAGTATGAGATCCGGCAAGAGGGGACACGTGTTGAGCTCTTCATCTATGATGCTGAGGCTCAGGATGCTGGTGATTATACGTGCGACTCCGGGGACCAACAGACCACCGCGTCGTTGCAAGTGAAAGGTAGGAGAAGCCTTGCTTGAAGGCAGAGAAGTCATGGCTGTGGCTGCCCTCCATGGGGTTGAAATGGAAGTTTAATCACTGAATTATTGTTAACACTCTGTATCTATGAATTTCGACTGTAGGAAAGGGTTTGATCCTCAGTCTGTTTTTTAAAGAAGAACATGGTGTTTTTTAAACCCAATTCTTGGTTGCAATTTTGATCTCAATGTGGAAGTTGGGAGCAAAACTGCAGCTGCTGCTAATGGAGGGGAGGTACAAGAGAAAATAAAAAACTTGCCTGCTGACAGTCCTGACAATAAGAGACAGGAGTATTTCACTATACCTAAACCAGGCCCATTTTAAATGAAGCCATTACAGCTATTTGTGCCTGAGCATCCCAAGATCTGTGGCTCTTTGTCTTTTTCTAGTGGCTATGCTACTGGATTTTATAGTTTTATTTGTTTTATACTGAATGTTGTGTATTTTAACTCAGGCAACAAGATCACGCTTTTTGATCCTGAGCTTAGCCCCCCCAACCAGCATTTCGCTCAGTGTGTGGTTTCAATGATTAAATGTCCAAATGCTTGTGATTGGTAGTTTTGTACCTCTAATTGTTTACAGTGAAAATCGTGGGTATGCACACATGAAGCCTCTTATACAGCCTGTGACCTCTGCCAATCCTTTATGGAGCAGCAGTGGTCACCTTCACATCAGCGGCCTCATGAGTGTCTGCTGTGGCACACCTCAAAAGTCCTGCTCTGGGCTTGGCATTCCCGACAGGCAAATTGTGGTTCAGAAAGATGTGGAATGCCAAGCTGTAGGAAGTTGCATGCAAGTCACTCACCCCTGAGCACTGTTACTGTTGTGGCTGCTTCTCCGCTGTAGTACTACCTGTGCTGTTTAATGAAGAACTGAAAAATGTGGAGTCTGAAGAAGGGGGAACAGCTGTCTTGCACTGTGAGATCTCCAAGCCAGATGCCCCCGTTGAGTGGAGAAAAGCAGGGGTAGTCATTCAGCCCAGTGAGAAGTACGAGATGAAGCTGAAAGGCAGCATTGCCGAGCTGATCATCCATGGCGTGGAGCCTGACGACTGTGGGGATTATACCTGTAGCACCGGATACGAGATCACCACAGGTTCTGTGTATGTGCAAGGTAAGATGAAATGGGGTGGGAATGCTCTGATTTTGCTATCTGAATTTCTTAGTCCAAAATCTTTGACAGTAACTGCCCAAACTTGTCTCACATGCAAACAGTTGAAACTCCATTCATTTCTTTCCAGATTTCAGTGAAGATATAAACATTTACATTCAGGCTGAGGTTGGTTATCAAATGGTTATAAAATAATGTAATTCAAGGTAGTGACTGTACTGCGCACCAGAGGAGACGGTGGTACTGCTTAAAAAACGTTTGGTTGGAGTAACTGTTATGAAAAATACTGAAATTCTGGTTATAATTCATTATGGCTTCTATCATTGTCAATAGCTGTACTACTTTTGTACAATACCGAAAATACATATCCTATTTAACTCTTAAGCTACCTGTCTGCCTTGCACCGCATACAAATGTCAGTGCAGACGGCCGCGACACACAGGACAGCCAGGAACTAGTAATGGAATAGTGTCCTTTCAGTGAAACGGTGTTTGCAGACACACACACTGCCTTGCAAGTGGGTGAAGGATGGAAGGTGGTTTCTCAATCCCTTAAAGAAAATTTAAGCTCTTTTTTTTTCCCCGGAACAGCATTACAAGTTTAATTCTCCTGGACAACTTTCACTGTTGTTTAGGTTAGTTCTACAGGAAGGAACTTGTGTATGTTTATGCTTTTGTTCTCCTTTGGCACCTTCTCTTGCTCTGTTATACAGAAGAAGAAGCAGTCATAGTTTCTGGTTTAAAGAACGCAGACGTCTTTGTGGGTGAGTCGGCCACGTTCACCTGCGAGCTCTCGCACCCGGGCGTGAAGAATGTACAGTGGTGGCTCGACGGATCTCCCCTTCACAACAACTTTGTGACTGAAATCTCTGAGCAGGATGGGATAATCCACACTTTAACCCTAAATGATGTGGCGTGCCATGACTCAGGCACTGTCACCTTCAGAGCTGGGTCTCTTATATCTTCTGCTAAATTATTAGTCAAAGGTATTTCGTTGTTAGAAAGACAAAGATGGCCACCTCTGGAATTGCTCAGTGCACTAGTGCTTCTGCCTTCCTGGCTACCCTTACTAAATCTCTCCACAATTCTTCTGTGGCATGATAGTCCCGCAGCTCTCCACTTCTGCAAGTCACCCATACTCACTCCAGAAGTCTTATAGGTACAACCACATCAACTTGTTGAATGGTTCGGGTGAAGAAGGGTGGCAGGGCCAGAGCTACTGCTTTCACCAGACTTCTCAACAGAGCTGAACATACATAGGAGAAGAAACTGTGCTTTTCACCACTGTGGAAGTGCCTGATTTTTTATCCTCCTTCAACTTTTTTTTATAATATCACAAAAATTTTTGTGGCTGGAAATTCACAGAATTGATCACTGTGCTGCTCCATAGCCAGGTTACTGGTACTGAGCTCAGTGTATTCCTAAGGCAAGACCTTGTGCTTAT
Source organism: Anseranas semipalmata (assembly GCA_013399115.1). Classification (NCBI taxonomy): domain Eukaryota; kingdom Metazoa; phylum Chordata; class Aves; order Anseriformes; family Anseranatidae; genus Anseranas; species Anseranas semipalmata. The sequence goes on from VXAA01002599.1 coordinate 224,874, forward strand.
ATGCTGATGGCTTCAGAGCTCTCTCCGGAAACCAACTGGTATATGACATCGCAGTAACACAATGACAAAGTAGGTCTTGTTTGTTGATTGACAGAATACTAATGGTCATCACTGTATTAGCAAAACCTTGTCTATTGAATGAATATTTTTCTCATTTGGTAAGGGTAGCCACAAACTGCAAATAACACTGAGCTCCAGACTTCATGGTAAAGCAAGCTGCTTCCCATCCAGTCCTTTTATAGCCATTGGGAAAAGTTGTTATTTTTCAGACAAAAGTAACACTTATTCCTTGCTTGGAAAAGGGATTTATATATAAGGAGATGTAAAGGGTTAAGCATTGTTTATCAAAATCTACCCCCAAGCTGTAAGTATTCACCATAACAGGTACAAGCCACAATATGGAATTGATTCAGGGATTGATGTCTCCTTCTCTATCTAATGTGTCCCTTGCACATTCAGAAAATTTAACTCTATGCAGAGATAAAATGCCAAATCATTTTTTTTCTAATATCAGAATCAAGCAGCATCGAGGCAGTATGTAAAACCCACAAACCCCATGTCCGTGTGCATGACTTTTGAGTTTCATATTTCCAGAGACAGAATTTGGTTCCAAGCTCTCCAGGCAAAGAACTCCACTGGGCATAAAACATAAATTAAAAATAAATGCATCATTAGGTATTCTGCTCTGCCAAATAAAGGGCTCCTGAGAAGTTTTAATTTCATAGAATCACAGAATTGTTGATGTTGGGACCTCTGGAGATTATCTTGTCCAACCCCACAGCTCATGCTACTACACACACACGTTAATATTTTGTGCTTCTCTTAAGGCAAGATGTGAACATGAATCACAGTACTATATGACTATTGTTGGATTAGGATGAGAGAGGTATTTAGAAAAACACCCCAGTTATGCTGTGCCCAAGAATACTTGATTTAACAGGAAAGTAAAAATGGGTAAAATTCTAACTATGCTTGTATTAACAGCCAATTTCCCGCACTTTATTTTGGCCAGAAGTTTAGAAATAGATCTGTCTTCAAATTAGGCATATTTCAGTCTATCTGGCCATCCATGGCTTGTCCTTCATCAAGGAACAAGTTGTCTTTCTCTCTGTTCCGCGTGCCCCATTCTCGTGGTGTAGAGCATGCTTATAACTGGAGATGCTTTATAATAAGTGAGATCTCGTGGCAGGTTCTCTTCTTCGGCCTTCACAATACCACTGCCCTAGAGCTGCATTCATTCAGCAACACAACATGATGACATCTTCATACAGGGGCAGGTGGAAAATGAGAAAAGGTTGAAAGAGCTGCAGCCTTCTGATCCCCTTGGGCAGAGTGAGAATTAAAGGCCCCAGTGTAACCCCTTCGCTCCTAAGGCCCAAGGAGCTTCCTGCTGTTCTGCATGGGCAAATAGGGCCACCAAGGTCTTAGCCCAGCAGTGGGACAGTGTGATGGGGCAGTGGAACCAGGACACCTTCCTTCTCCAAGACCACAGGTGGCATTTGCTGTGAGGAGCACATCTGCATCTCATGAAATGGGATGATAGTATAGTCCCCCAGTTGCAAAGATACCTTCTTGCTTCTTCAGTCCTGGTGTAGCAAAACAACTCCAGGCTCTGCCATTGATGCTTCCTCTCCATACACACACATACAGACACACAGAGTGGTAGAGGGAGACTCAGAGAGCAGGATCAAGATTTGCAACAAGTTTCTAAGAGACATTAGTAAAACTATCTTTGCTTCCCAAGGTCTGCCAGTAACATCCCAAGTCCACCACGCCAATGCACCAGTTTCAGGAGGAGCATTCCAGACAGAGATCCAGTGTAGATTATTCTAGCCAGTTTGTGATCAGAAGAACTATTTGAAAGTTAAGGGCATTTATTAGCTTTCTCTGACTGTCATCTTTTTATGTCCTATCATAGTATCAGTAGCCCTACCAGGATTTTGAGGAGCTGATGTGGTTCTGCTGAGGCTATTGCAGAGAGACTTCACGTTTCAGGCTCCACTGAGATTTTTCTTTTCAGCATATATATTGCAGTAGTATGCAGGTGGTCCAGTTTGACTTCTCAGGATGCTTTGGAAGCTCACAATATTTTGAGCTTAGTTTTATTTACTGTCCTATGTACAGCTGCCTTCCAAGAAGCAGAAATAGTCTTTTAATAGAAAGATTCTGAATGTTTAAAAGCAACCTCATGGATCTCTCCATCTTCAGAGGAGCTGCCTATTCAGCTGCTCCCAGCATTTTTGGGGCTCTCAATTTGAGATTGCAGTGGTTAGCAGGTGCGAGTTCAATAGGATCATGCAGCTGAATCTCTAGATCACCTACTGTAGAGGAAACAGCATATTATTTTTACCCAAATTATGTCTCTTCTACAGAGGAACACATGGCTAATCAAAATACCAAGTACCTCTCTCCTGTGAAGTGCCTTTTTTTGTTACAACTGACCTGGAGCTTTGCTCCCCATGCTGCCAAAGGCTTCTGACATATAGTCATCACCAGCACAGGACAGGAACAAATATTTGCATTTGAGCATTGCATTTCTTTTCAGTGAGTGCTTGCAGTCTGCTCCAGTAGAGTTTGTGGCATTTTCTCCTGGCTGTGAGAGGTTGTGTATCACAGGGAACCACTCACGGCAGCCCATCCACTGCCCTCCTCTGTCTCACACTTGCACTCCTGCCACGTTCTGGGAAGCAGAAGCGTTTCACACCCACTGCTTCCTAGTCTAGAGGGTCTCAGCAGTGCTGGGAGGAAAACTAAACCTGGAGGGAATCCCAGCAGATGTTCTGTACAGAAGTTCTTATTCAGAACTATTAAAGTGGAGGCCTCAGTTGCTGGTGGCCCATTTTCCAGTGTGATAGTTATATTCTAATGTGCCAGTTTTGCTTCCATCCTGCTTGACACTGACACAAGCACAGACTAAACTGCTGATGCCCGGTGTGCCCAGCCAGCTTCCTGCTTGCACTTTCACTCTGCTTGCTTCCCATGGGCTCTGTGCTTGTCAGAAGTCTCTAAGTTGCTATTTCCATGAGGATCCACTAATGCATGTCCTTCCTGACGTGTTGGTTGACAGATCCAACCATTGAAGTGGTCAGTCCCATGCAGGATATAACTGTTGATGAAGATGGCACAGCAGAGTTCATATGCCAGTACTCTAGGCCAGTGCACGCCATATGGAAGAAAAATGATCAGGAAATACATGCAGATGGGCAGCGAGTGATTATCGATCAGGACTGGAATGTAAGCATGCTAAAAATTAAACCTACGGTACCAGAAGACAGTGGCATCTATTCTTGTGAAGCTGAAGGCACTAAAGTGATGGCTGCACTTGATGTTCAAGGTGAGGTCTTCCAGCCAAAGAAGAAGACTATCATGGCTTCCAAATAAGAGGTGGAAAAAACATGGCAGCGTCTCACAATAAGTGACACATTAGAACCTGCTCTTTGGTGTTCACTCCAGTACTGTTAACGATGCTAGAAGTAGTTGGGAGTTAATGGGAATTGAATATGAACCAGCACCATTTCACTGGAGCTTAGTTCTAATTAACACTCACTTATTACACCACTTATGCATCATACCTCTTCTACAAGGACATGGATTTGGCTGCAACTTCAGTGCAATGGGATGTGTCCTGCTGAATTATTGTGAACTCCCAGATAAAATATTGGTCCAAAGGAATAATAAGAATACTTTTTGCTGTTATGGAGTTGGTTTTTTTTGTTTGTTTGTTTTACACACAGTATGCTCTAAAACCAGTAGCTAATGGATAGTGTGAAATTTCTTTATATTTTCAGCTAAGCTAAGATAGCTTGGTATTTTACTTATTTCAAATACTGGTCACTTGGGAAATACCTTCTCACTTGTAATCAGCATTTGTAAGGGCCTGAGAATCAGCAAATAAAAAAACAATAGGTTTATGATTTTATATTGATGTCTCTTAATTTTTTCTGCTGTTTGCATATGGAATTCTTGTTTTCAGTCATCAGGGAATTAGCTCAACTAGCAAGAACCGGGGTTCTGGTTTGATTTCTGAATTGTCGTGTTTTGTTAGGCAAAATTATGCCTTCTTGCCTAATCAGAGTTGTGAGTATAGAACAGCAGGGTATTATTAACTGTAGAGTTTTCTACATCGATAAGCACTTTCCATTTTAGGGATTTAAAAAAATGTTATGAATATAATCTAAAAACATCCCAGAGGAGGTAGGATCTACAATTATCTTCTTCTCATAGTTAAGGAAAGTAGTGCTCCAAAAATATACAAAGGAACGGCCTGGATTGGTCCTAACAAAATTGTGCTTTCTCCAAGGATTTACAAAACCCTCATTGTTCTCCATAAGTATAAATATTACAGAATACAGAAATGTTTTAGTTACTCATGCATTTTTATTATTTTTTTTTGGCAATTGAATAAGTAATTCAGCATTATTTTTTACTTTGTTTAGAACAGTTCTGGAGAATAGCTATAGAGATCCTAAACAGGAATGTTTCAGGGCATTGGCGTATGTTACATAGATCATTCTGACCATTGTATGGTATCTGTGTAAATTGTATGTACCTAACTGTGTGTTCCCACTGCTGTACATATAATTTGTCCGTGTAGTTGGTCTAACAGAAATGCAAGCACCAGCCCACACTTAATTTTGCATCAGGCTGGTTGCTTATATACAAATGCCAGCCGATGCATGCGGTGGCTGTGCAGGCAAGTGGAGTGTGTAGGTACAGGCATGACCACACACGCATGAGAAAATAAACCTAATACATTATCACAGAGGCTTCGTAGTAATTCACAAATTTACTATTCAAAATATTGTTAATATAAACTTTAATTCTTTGTGTGTTTCCTCGAAGCAGACTTGCAAAATGTGTTGTTAACTCAGTTGACAGTCGCTGTAGCTTTGCCAGCTGTAGTATTCTCTTGTACTTGCTTTGCATGAAAGATAGTAAGGCTGCAGCGTGAGCTGTCGGTTGATTCACATCTCCCCAGCTATGATGGTAATTGCACTGCCTGGGAGATCTGTGGGGAACGTTTCCTGTTGTGGGACAGAAGGCATTTGATCATATTTTACCTTTATCCTGAGCTATCCTTTCCGATGAACTATTCATCTGATTCATGTAAACACCAACAGTTTTTCTTTATTTGCAAAAACAGAAGTTGGGCTTCGAGAGGAAGTGTAAATGAAATGCTAGAGGTCCCAGGGGTCTATCATTATTTTTAAACTATCTCACTGGTTAAATTTTTTTTAAATATAGTATTGTGTTAGCCTGGTTGAAAATAACAGCTAAGCCTTCAAGCATGCTTTGTCACATCCCCACACTTTCCATCAGCTTTTCAGCAGCGGGAGTCATCTGGTGCTCCGAGGCTTGTTGATACTCAGATGTGCATAGCAGACAATTAATACCAGTGGTTTTCCTTTCTTGCTAGCCAAGAACAGCATTGTCCAGGGCCTGGAGAATGTAGAAGCAGTGGAAGGAGGGGAAGCCCTGTTTGAATGCTACCTTTCTAAGCCCGAGTGCTACAATTACAACTGGCTGATTGACGATGAGCCTGCGAAAACTACAGAAAACACTGAGCTGGTTTACTTTGAGAATGGACGCAGGCATCTGCTGCTGCTGAAGAACCTAACTCTCCAGGACAGCTGCAGGGTGACTTTTATGTGCAGTGACGCGGTGACCTCAGCCTTCCTGACGGTGAAAGGTAACTGAAGCAGGGGTTGCATGGGGAGTCTTAAATTTCTGGTTGGAGAGGGCAAATGAACCAGGAACATATTATGAAGGGCAGAGACGAAAATGCGTATGCTGCTTTCTTCTCACTTAATTTTCTTCCCACACAATAAATGGATGATGTTTTAAAGTTTCCTTTTTTTTTTTTTTCTTGTTCTGTATGCCATGACATGGATTTAAGCAGCATCAGTTGGCGGAGTTAGCAGATGACTGTCTTACAATTGTCATTTTTCTGATGAGTTGAGTTGTGCTTATATGTACTTCAGGGCTTCAGAGATGAGTTATATCAGCAGCAGTATGATCTCTGTATCCCTGTATTTTATGCTATTACCCTGAGACCCCGGTGGGGATCATAATCCCTTTCACACTACAAGAACAGCCATCCTTGGTCACAGCATGGTTTCTTCTTGCCACATGTCCTGTCAGTGGTAAGATGCTCTGGGAGGGTACAAAACAAAAAGGTGCAAGATAGAGTCTTCTCAGGCTTTAATTGCTCAATCAGTTCATTCCAGCTAGTTGTGAAGAGCAGATGTGCATTAACCCACCTGACTTCTTTACAATTCTTAACAAAACCAACCATCTCTGCACTGCTGGCTTATGCATTCTCTGCTCACATCTAGGCATCAGAACGAAGAATCACCTTATGTAACTGTAGGCAAATCTGTGAATTAAATAAATCCACTTGTCCTAGATTCCTGCTGTACTCTGCAGGGAAGTGAGGCATATTCACAACGTAATTCAAACGTTCCGTGTGGCGAGTCAGGCTTTGCAAATTCTGATGTCATAGAGATGTTAAATCTAAGGGCAAGGGATGCACTTCTCAGCGTTTTGCTGACAGTATTCACAAATGGCTCGGTAAGGAGAACAGAGAAAAGCAGCAGTTTCCAATTTGTGTGTTGAGACACTGAAAACTCTGCAGGTTCCCTTAAGTACCTCCGCTGTATTTTTCTGCTTCTTGGAAAAGAGAGATATTGCTCAGTTGGTTTTTGCTCCTGAAAGTTTTGGAAAGTTTCAGCCCCTTGAACAGATACCATCTGTTCTAGTGATATACATAAGCTCCCTTTTAATGATCTACTTGGTCTCCGAGGCCCGACTGTCCAGAGATTCAACATAAATATTCACAACACCTCTTACCTGTATTTGTTGCTGTAACTGAGGGTCTAATTACTTATTTCCATCCATAGGATGGCGCCTGCAGATCTTGCAACCTCTCAGTGATGTGGAAGTCTCTCCGGGGGAGAAAGCTACATTTACCTGTGTTCTAAGTGAAGCTGTGCCAATTAATGAAGTTGCCTGGTATATTAATGACATGGAGATCCAATCGGATGAGGACTGGGAGGTACAAGCAGATGGAAACAAATACGAACTTATTCTGAAAAAAGCCCAACCACATCATTCGGGAGAGGTGACCTTTGCTTCCAGGGAAATAACTGCATCAGCCAAGTTATCTGTGACAGGTAAGTTCGTATGCTGAGTCTGTTGTTCTAAGCCCAGTGCCACTTGAAATCTCAGAATTTGGTATTTAGCTACAACCTCAAATTTTCTAATCTTTGTACTGTTTTTTTTCTCTTTGCCTTCCATGTCCTAAGGTAGTGTTCTTAGTCTGAGAAGATGCTGCAGGGCAACTTGTTCTTTGACCAGAAATAATACAGCCCATCAGAAGAAAATTAGACCAGGCTAGTGATGGTAGAGATGTTCACCAGCTTTCTTTAACTGCAGTCCTTTGTAAAATGTAACACGATTGCATGGAAGTCAATTTATTCAGAGTTCAACACCACCCTCAGCAAACATGTGGACACAGGAGGGAGCTGTACTAGAGTGCATGTGGGAAAATAATCAGGGGCAGTAGAGAACCCTTTGAAGTCTGCTAATCTTCTCAAGTGCAAGGCAACCAGTATTCCAGATTACTGAGTTGCATATTACAATCTTTGTGTGGCTGAAAGCCATGAAACATCCACCTCGTACTTCAGAGAAATGAGAGTGAGAAGCTCTTGGAGTACTTCGCAAGTGGAGAAGACAGTAGTTGCCAAATTCCCTTGTGGGGGTATGTTATACAAATCATTCAACAATATCCATTCCAGCACCCCAAGGCCTGGCTCCTTCCCACAGTGGGACAGGTTGGTCACCCAGCAATGGTCATGCCAGCACGACCCCAGAGATGGTTATGAGATAATTGCAATGTGTTTTAGTTGTACACTGTACTTGAGATGTTCAAGAGCCACTGACTGACCATCCCTTCTTTAAATTATTACAGGTAGTCTGTCTGTCCCTCTAATGAATTCTGAGACTTGAGAGATCCCTGATATCTTCCACTTAAAATAGTTTTATATTATTTGGGGCATTTACAATTTAGGAATTGTAAAATGCTATCCTCGTGTACTCCTGTTGGCAGGTTTTGTGTATGAAATTTGGCTGAAAATATAGAAGAGAACTCTATGTTACGTGGGAAGAAAAGGTTGTGGTGTCCAAAATTAAAGAACTGGCTGTTTTGCCTTTAATTTGTTGGATTGGTACATGGTGGCAGGTCGTTTACTTAGTAAATGCCATGAACTTGAAGACTAGAATAATTATTTCCAACTTATAAGCCAAAGTGTAAATAAGGTGAGGAACATTTTCCATTGTACTGAGTATGATTGTCCATAGCCAGTCTGGTAGGACACCACTCTATTCCTATTATGTATTTATTTGTTATTGCCTGATGCTGTGACACAAATAGCAATTACACAGAAATTAGGTGATTTGCTATTGGAGTTCATAGAATCACAGCAGGGTTTGGGTGGAAAGGGACCCCAAAGCCCCCCCAGCTCCAGCCCCTGCCATGGGCAGGGCCCCCTCCCACCAGCCCAGGCTGCCCAAAGCCCCATCCAGCCTGGCCTTGGGCACTGCCCCGGATGGGGCATCCACAGCTCCTCTGGGCAGCCTGCTCCAACGCCTCACCGCCCTCATAGTAAATAATTTCTTCATAATATCTAATCTAAATCTCCCCTCTTTTAGTTTAAAGCTGTTCCCCCTTGTCCTATCACTACATCCCCTGACAAAGAGTCCCTCCCCAGCTTTCCTGTAGCCCCCTTTAAGTAGTGGAAGGCCGCTGTAAGGTCTCCCTAGGGCCTTCTCTTCTCCAGGCTGAACAACTCCAACTCCCTCAGCCCATCTTCACAGGAGAGGTGCTCCAGCACTCTGAGCATCTTCATGGCCTCCTCTGTACTTGTTCTGATACATCCCTGTCCTTCTTGTGCTGGTGGCCCCAGAGCTGAACGCAGTGCTCAGGTGGGGTCTCACGAGATTTACTAGAGTTACCAGAGTTACTCTGTAGTTAGTGGTAACCTGATGTCTATCAAGGCCAGACCTGAAATGAGTAAAATGAAGGCCCAAAGGTACTTGAAGCTTTCAGCCATGTTCATTAATAATATGCACAGTATAGGGTCATCTTTGTTTTGAGTTGGGTGGGACAAAGTAGCAGGAAGAGTATCGCAGTAATATGTGATATTAAGTGTCTGAGAGGGCAGTTGGAAACTAAATATTTGTTCTTAGCAGTGTAGATCAGTGCAGGAGAAGCCAGTGGTGCACAGATATGTCTCATGGTCATGGGCATGTACCCACTCAGCTTTACTGTGAGATAAATAGTGAATTTGTTGTTCCTTTTCATTGCTTGTAGAAGGCTCTCAGGGTGTTTTAGTATAAAGCAATATTGCTCATATCATACATCACTGGACCTCTGTTGTGCCTCCAGCCCACCCTGATCCCCCTGAAGAACCAGAAGTTTTAAGTAAGACCAGTCACTCTGTAACTCTGTCTTGGTACAAGCCGCTGAGCGACGGTGGTTGTGACATCCTAGGCTACAATGTGGAGAGGAAAATCCCAGGTATTGGCTGGCAGTCATGCAGCAAGGGCATTATTCAAACCACGGAGTTTATGGTGGACGATCTCACCCCAGGCGAACCCTACAGATTCCGTGTCTCAGCTATAAACAAAGTTGGGGCCAGCGAGCCGGTGCACTTCCCTCAAATGGTGCGGCTAGGTGAGAAAGGAGGTGCCCCCACGGAGGTCTGCAAGCTGCTGTAGGCCTGTGTCGCATGGCATGTCTGCTTCTCCCATTCCAGTTATCTCCTGGAAGAGTTCACTCTGCAACATCTTTCAGTGCTTTGCTGCCAACACAATATAGGAGAAAGAGCTTGGAAAAATTTTTGTGGGCTGCCACAAAGCAAAATCTGCTGTGTTGTTCGTAATTGACCCTTATTTTCTCCAAACTGCATCAAGCTGTCTTGTGGCCTGCGCTGCATCCATGTGCTGTCCAGTCACCATGAGTTTCTTTTCTGGTGGAGTTCAGACGGAATGCATCAGAAGGGGCATGCTGGAATGTGTTTGGGGCAACCAAGACCCTGGTACTGATGCCATGGTGGGCAATGTTGTCTTCTTCACCCATCGTTCTCTCTCTTTATATTGTTTGCATATCTTTTGTAATAACGCCCATGAAGGAGTGCTGGAGAACAGAGTTTCTTTGCTGTCTCTTGGAGTAACTTTGGAAGTGGGATGGAGAGCCACTCCCTCAATCTTTCTTTTCTTGCAACTCCTTCTGTGATAACTCAGTGCCCAGCAAATTCCTCGAAGTGAGAATAATAGTAATAAAAAAATCCTCTTTTGCTCTTAAGCTCAGATACACAATGATGGTTTTGCAACATAACTTCCAGTGCGTCAGCTGGATCCTGATAACTCTGCATACGATCACTTTGTCTACAAGTGCAAGGTATTTTGGACAGTGGTTCCCTCACCCTGGTGAAATGAGCAGAGAGGTGGATCACACTCAGATGTGTGCTGCTTGCAGGAACTTAGCTGTTTGCTGAGTCAACAGGTCCCAGTCAACATCTGCACGTTTAATGCATTTGTCTTGACTTCATTTCAAGCATCAGTGTCGTACAAACAACATGCCATTGGCAAGCCAAAGTAAAGAAGACACAGGGATTTTTTTTTTGAAATATTCTTTATCCTTTTTGAGAATTTTTAAACTTTTCCTCAACTAGCATATTATATATATATATTTTTTTTCCTTTCAACGTTTGGATGAATGCAGCTTTTAATAATCTCTTTTCTTTTTTATTCTTCTTATTGTTTCTTTGTTTTCTCACTTCACGTCTAAACATTAAGATCTTCTAGGATCTGTAGGACTGCTTGAATACTGGTTGTGATGGGTAAATGAAGATCAGCAAATAAACACAGGAATGGAAAAAATGCAATGCCTTTTGCATGTATATATTTAAATGGAGCTGGTTTAACCCCTAGGAGAGCTTGTACAGTTATTTTGGTCTTACCTTTGGAAGTGCAAACTTTGGATGCTGCCAGTGATTTTTTTCTTTTTCTTTTGCTTGTCTACAACAATTAAAGAATCTGTAAAAGAAGGATGGGATGCTTGGACATTTCATAGAGTGATCTGGAGTGCCTTAAAGCCAGATTATGGTATGTTCTCTGTGTTAATTCACTTTTTTTTGTAATTACAGAACCTCCAGTTACGGTCACCCATCCACTGGTGGGAGGATCAGTCTCAGAAGGGGATGTGGCTCGCTTGGAGTGCAAATTATCGAGTGAAATCAAAGGGAGTGTGACATGGTTCAAAGGAAAAGAACAAATACAAGCTGGAGGGAGATATGAAATGCTCTCCGATGGAAAAAAGCAGATACTCATTATTCATGCATTTAAACCTGAAGATCAGGACACATATACCTGCATGGTTTCTCCAGAAGTCAAATCTGTTGCCAGCTTGTGTCTTGAAGGTATAGTGTGTGCATTCCTGTGATGTTAATTCAGTTCTGTTTATGGACATCTAGGGTCATCTCCCCAGGCTGGACAGGAATTTGCTTTCTTTTACAAGCTGTGTCTAAAATCCACAAAGAGTTGTTATCTTCCTGTTTGGTATAGCTCAGTAAGTTCCTGAATTTCTAATAGTTTTGAGCTGCTCACATAAGATTTTCCTGAGTCAGATGTTTAAGGTAGGATACAGTTGCCTCTACCTGGGTTTCTGGTGCCTTTTGACATGCCTTAGGGTGTCCTGCCTGGCCTTCAGCTACCACTTCAGAAAGCAAGGGCTCTTTCATATGTTCCACTTGGTATCTGACAGCCCCTGTCCTGGTCATCCCAAATGGCACTAGGTCATAATCCTTAGGAAGCTGAATTGCACTCTTAAGGCGTGGATTCAATTGCCCACGCACAGGCACCTAGTCCAATCAAGGCACTTTAGGATACTACCCCTGGCCTCCATCTCCTTCTCCAGAGGGACCTAGATCACTCACAGGTCCTGTGTTGTATCTGTGAGCCACATAAGGATGTCCCAAAAAGCCTGGAGCATCTCCAGTGTCTTTGGGCACTATGCTGTGGCAAGTCAGTGTGTCCCAGAGGGTGAGTCACAACTTTCAGACTTAGACAAATCTAAACCGAAGTATCTACAGGCAGGTGAGGCGGGAGTCTCAGCTCCCATTACAGCCAGTGGAGATCTATTCAAGATAGTCAGTGGAGCCCCGTCTAGCTTTAAAATAGGGTGAGCACGAATACCTTTCCAGGCTCCACTAACAGTCTTAAGTAGATATTTATCAACTGCAACATTTAAAAAGGTCATAAATTTATCTATTTATTCAAATGTGTGAGGAATTAAAAATTATTGTCTGGCCATGCTTTATGCACATGCATAGAATCACGGGATAGTTGAGGTTGAAAAGGACATCTGGAGTGTAGTCCAACCTACCTGCTCAAAGCAAAGTCACCCTGAACAAGTTGCCCAGGACTGTGTCCAGTTGTATTAAATTCATATTTTGTTGTCAACAAAATGCTTAGTTAAGTGCCACTGATACTCTTCTGTCCAGACTTTAGAATAATGTTTCCATGTGCTTTCTCAGAGCTTACTCATAGACGTTGTCTTTTAACATCTTACCAATTTAATTGTCCTCAGTTCCTACAGTGGCAATGCTAGAAGAGATTGCCAGGGAAGCACCCCCTGCAAGCCAACAGGAAGAGCTGTTGAATGGCCATGTCCGGCCCAGCTTGCCCCCTGAGGCTGCGCAGGAGGGAGACCTTCACCTCCTGTGGGAAGCTCTGGCCAAGAAGCGCCGGCTGAGCCGGGAACCCACCTTGGATTCCATCAGCGAGGTGCCTGAAGAGGACGAGAAGCTTCAGAAGTTGCAGAAGGAGGAAGCAGAGATGTCTCACTATTACTCAGAAGAGTACTCCACCTGTGATGAGCTGGCTAGGACAGGAGAAGCAGATTTGTCTTTCACAAGCTCAGATGATGAGTCTAGAGCTGGGACTCCTTCACTAGTGAACTACCTCAAGAAAGCTGGAAAGACAAGTGTCAGTGTTACTACCAAGGTTCAGTCCATCTCCACAGACAAATTATGGAAACAGTGGGAGAAACCCAGTGTGGAGACTGCTGTGGCTGCCCCAGCTGCTAAGCCAGCTGAACCAGAAATAGCAGATTTAGATGATCCTTCCATGAACAAGGCTGCCGTGAAGATCCAGGCTGCTTTCAAAGGCTACAAAGTCAGGAAAGAGATCAAGCAACAAGAGTGTCCAGTGTTTACTGAGACCTTCAGAGACTTCTCTGGTGAGCCTGGAAGCACTCTCCACCTTGAGTGCGTGGCCCACAGCAAAACCGACATGAAAGTCCGTTGGTTGAAAGACGGGGAAGAACTTTCAGATGGTCGCTACTATCACATAGACAGTTACAGTGATGGGACCTGCTCTTTGGTCATCACTGGCCTGGATAGGAAAGATGCAGGTAAATACACCTGTGAGGCATCCAATAAATTTGGGAAGGTTTCACACAGTGCTAAGGTGATGATTGGTACTCAGGAACCTCAAGTGCTTCGTAAGGAGAAGCAAGTTAAACAAAGCACTGATAGTGAGACAGAGAGTTCCTCTGGCAGTGAGCTGGATGATGCTTTCCGTAAAGCAGGAAGGAGACTTCATAGACTTTTCAGGGCCAAGATCTCAACGGAGATATCAGATGTGGAGGAAGAGCTCTTTGTCAGTGCAGACGAAGGAGACATAGAGGTGGTCGATCATCAGACATATCGTGAGGATGACCGATACATTTACATCAAGTTTGAAATCTTGTCCGAGGCAAAAACTGCCGCCACTCGTTTCAGAGAGATGTTTGGTGCTCTGGGAATTCCTGTGGAGATTGACATTTTGGAACAAGGCCCTAAGAAAATTGAATTGCGCATTGGGAAAGCAACACCACCCACCCAGGGGAAGTTTCCACCACCAGTAATGAGACCACCACCACCTTTGCTGACTTCTGATACAGGTAAAGCAACCTTTTTTATTCTTTGAAAAAGGCAGCTGGAGTAGGTCAGAATGTTATCTTCTCACTCATGAAGTAACTTCTAAAATTTTGCTTTTCATTTTGTGCAGATATTTTCCTGGAAACTTTGCACTTTTGGAAAAAAAAAGATGAAACTTTTATTCTTTTTCATATGCGAGGAGAGGAGGGCAGATCAGGGATGAAGGCAGGGACTGCAAAGTATTCACTTACTTACAAAGCTGCTTTTCACAGTAGAAATGTCCCCTACTATAACATATGGCCATAAATGCTATGATTATTGTACTTAAATCAATGAAACTGTTTTCAGAACAGTCCCGAGGAAGAAGAGACATTTTGGAAGGGGGAGGAACTGAGACAGTGTTACAGTTTGCAGCTGTGGTATTGCAATGCTTATGGCGGAATATCTTCATAGTGTTTGTCAGGGAGTTTCTTCTTGACTGTTGTGATGGAGAAAAGAAACCAGTCTGCAATTTAAAACCCTAGAAACCAAAAGTCTTCAGGCACTGGGCAGCAGTGCTGCTAAAATACATCTTTTAACATGACCATTTTTTTCCTTCTTCTCTCCTAACTACCCTGGCTTTAGCTCCCATGTTCATGACTGAGCTCCAAAACCAAGAAGTCCAAGATGGATATCCTGTCAGCTTTGACTGTATTGTTGTTGGCAAACCCCTCCCCACGGTTCGCTGGTTCAAGGATGGGAAAGCTATTGAAGAAAATGATCACTACATGATCAACGAGGACCAGGAAGGGTGCCATCAGCTGATCATCACAGCTGTGGTCCCCACTGACATGGGTGTTTACCGTTGCCTCGCTGAAAACAACATGGGAGTTGCTTCAACCAAGGCTGAGCTTCGAGTGGACTGTAAGTCTCAAAATCACTGTAGAAAAAACAGAAGGAAGGGGTCATGTTCAGAGGTGGATATACATTTTTCAAGAAAAACACTGCTTACATTTTAAAAAATGTACACATTGCCCACAAAATGTTTCACTCTCAAACCTCTTGGGTTCAGTTGCGTTTTGCCAACACCAAGGTGAGGCTCTGAGCAAAGCTTTTCAGATAAAATAAGAATAATAAAATAATGCAGGGGCAAGCGTTCACCTGCTGCAATGGCAGTGTGAAATCAAACTGCCAGTCACTCGCATTAATAGGGGAACTATAATTATAGTAAAATAAAAGTTTCAGAGTATATAAAACATTTCCTTTTCCATTTAACAGTGACCAGCACCGACTATGAGACAGCAGCAGATGCTACAGAGACATCCTCTTACTACAGTGCCAAAGAATATATTTCAAGGTAAAATATCAAACTCTAGCTCTTTCTGACTTTTGGCTTGATAAGATCACCATGTATATTTATGTCAAGCCTGTTTTTGCCATATCTGGCATGGCCAATTTAATGCCGTAAAGGAACACCGACCAGCTGAGTTTTCAGGTGCAATAACTACAACAGCTGGACATTTATCATGAAGAAACTTACTCTTGCTGCCTTGAGGGTAGCCTGGATATTTCTTCACAATATCTTTCCATTACTTTTAATGTCGTATGGTGCTGAATCTGTTGTCATAATGACAAAACACACAGACTGAACTAACCTAAAATCGGTGATTCTGATTCCTATCTCTTTGCTGGTTTGCTGACTTTCTTCTTTTTAATTCTAATCGCTTTTTAGTCGAGAACAGGAGGAATCTACCACTGAAGAAGAGCAATTGCCCCAGATCCTCGATGAACTTCATGATATTCATGTGGCCCCTGGAGTACCACTGGCTAAGTTTCACCTGAAGGTGAAAGGTGAGGGGAGCCCACAACACTGTTGGTTGTTCCAGGTTTGCTGTCAGGGTGAAGTGCTGGACAAGGTTTTCTGATGTGCTCTTCTGCAGTTGTGCCCCCAGTCTGTGCATCTTGGACTATGTTTGCACAAACCAGCTACAAGAATGTCTGTGTGCTGACGAGCATTGACTTTTGTAGCAGACTCAGGCAAATTAAATGTCTCGTTTTGTTCCTATATCTGCAGGGATAATTACAGGCATACACTTCTGAAAACTGAGTCCTTTAATTCTCTGAGCACATTAGTTATGGAGGAGCCATAAGGAATAAAAAAGGCAGTGAGAGTGTCCTTTATTTAATAAATGAAACAGTCCTAGACTTGTCTTACTTTGTGAGGGAGTCACTGCTCCAAGTTAAAAACTGCAAAAACATCCTTCTGGTGTTGCCTGTCTATGGTAGGGAGAGAGAGGTATTCTTCTGGTTTTTCTGATTGTTGCCTGTAAAAATGATGAGAACTGTTTTGGCTTCAGTCTTTTTGAAGCTGATATTGAAAATGTGATATAAACCAGGGTGACTTAGGTCCACATTTTACTTTGCTGGGGACTTTTGTCTTTGTGTACGTTGCAAGTCAGACATGAGCATTACTTTTCCAACCTGGAAGGCATTTGGATATGCAACAAGTATGGGGAGTGCCAGGAACCGAAGAGACACAAAAGAACTTTTATGAATAAATGGAATTTCATGAATTTGTAGCCAGTTCTAATTAGGTAAACCTTCTAAACAGCATCACTGGGCATAGCTGAAGATTCCTTGGCTGTCCAGAAGGATCTGCCTGGTTGGAGATGTTCCCAAATCAATGTTGCTAATGCACTCTGTTCTCTGTGTCTGTAATTGCTCTTCACAGGGTACCCAGAGCCTCGTCTGTATTGGTTCAAAAATGGTCAGCCATTAAAGGCTTCGGATCGTATCCTGAAGATTGATAAAAGGGAATTCCACTCACTGGAAATTCTCAATGTCACTAAGTCAGATGCTGGCCAATACTCAATATTTGTCATCAACTCTGCTGGTTCTGCATATTCATCAGCCAGGCTGGTAGTCAAAGGTAGGTATTGGCCTATTTTTGGCACCTGATTTTCTCTGTTCCAGTGAACCTTTCCATTTTGTATAGTTATTTTTCTTGAGAAAGCCTACCAAGGTAAGTCAAGGAGATGGGGAAGGCTGTAGTTAAAACATGACATGCTTTAATCTTAGTTCACCTGTAAATTTACTGTGAGTCCCAAAGATGAGACATACTACTTCTCTAGGGTCTGGTTGTTGTCTCATAAACATACAGTTTACTCCTGCCCAACTTCATTAACTTTAATGGTTAATTTTACTAAAACTGAGGGCCTCTTATAAATCATACTTGAGGTTGTTCTAGTATGACACTCCCATAATACTAAAATTTTGAGAGTTGTGGAAGCAGGTGTTTCCAGAGATGATCACATACATTTGTATTTATTAACATGATTGTTCTGAAACTAGTAATAAGGTCACCTTAGTAGGGAAGCATTGTAACTTGTGAAAAAGATATTTGCAAGTATGTGTAATAATATTACTTGAAAACCTAAACAGGATCCATTCCTATGCTATAGGACTATTTTTGTCATTTTTATTAATAAACATGCTTTAGCATGTTTTAACAGAACTAAGATTTCTGTGTAATATGTCCTACAGTGGATAATCCCCTGGAATCACCTTTCTATTTTTTCATCAACTCATGTACAGAAAGGTATTTGTATTTGTCATTTTGTTCCTTCTTGTATTACAGATCCTGACGAGAAAGAAGAGCCATCAGAAACAGGTGAGAGAAGCCATAGCAAGTGATGACAGAACCCACAGGAATTTTTCAGTAGTCTGAACTCACACTGAAGTTGTCACCATGTTTCATCAATAATGTCATTTTCAGATTCCCACGAGCAGCTGATACCACCAAGGTTCCTAGAAAGATTTACTAATAAGAAGGTGAAGAAAGGTGCAAGCATCACATTATCTGTAAAAGTTGAAGGTAAGTTTATAGTTACTTAGTCTTCCTGCATAACACTTGAATTGCATAACTTCATGATACATTTTGGACTCTCTCTGGCTCAAGTAGTCACAACCTCATCTGCTGTATTGAATCTGAAGTCTGGGGCTCTACTCCTAACTCTAAGAGATTTTGTGCACTTTGCAGGAAAGCATGTTACTCATCTTCACCTCCATTTTCCTGTATGTAAAAATAGGGATAATAATACTTATTAGTCTTATGAAGACATGTTGATTAACAGCTTTGTTTTTAAAAAAGTTTTAATGTCTTTATGAGTGTGCCATAGAAAGGTTTATGTTCCTTTATTATATATTATGACTCTTATTTTTAGAGAAGGATCAGGAAACATGTCAACAGCAGCATTTGTTCACAGCGTGGCTTGTGATTGCATGGAATTAACACCATAAGGAAAACTGAAGTTCGTTGCATTGGTTTTCCTTTAGGACATCCACCACCAACTGTTACTTGGCTGAAAGAAGAGTCTCAGGAAGACATTCTGTGGATCAAACCAGACACTCCTGGATATAAACTCGCCAGTTCAAATATGCATCACAGTCTAATCCTGTTGGATGTTAAAAAGAAGTACAGTGGAGCTTATACATGCATTGCTACCAACAAGGCTGGCCAGTCCATCTGCACTGCCACCCTAGAAGTTGCAGATGGTAAATCTTTCTTGCAATAAAGACACATTCTCTGCATTACCTTTCATACAGTTCCTAAGAGTATGACTGATAAGGAAATTAATTGAGTCACAACCAAAATAAATATGTTTTCCCAAGATTAGCTGCGACATTGCTTGCCTTGCAGATGATGATGCTCTTAACTTTTATAATGATGTTTTAGATTTCTGACCCTAGCTTTGATTAAAAGCAGCATCTTTTCTTTATAAACAGAAAATGAGTCTGAGAAAGAACCACACTAACCACAAAAGAAAAAAAAAAAAAAAAAGGAAGAGAAGAAAGGCAATGTAAAGTAACTGGAAAAAGTCACCGTAAAAAAAAAATATTTTAAGATGAACATTTCACTCTGCTAAGGTATTTTGCATTGCAGAGTTGCCTTAAGGAATCTAAGGCAGACAGAGTTATTTGATTCCCCTGTTGCTGAGCTTTCCATAACCTCTTCTTTCACGTTCCCTGCAGTAAGAGGAGGGGGAAGTAAATGTAAGCTGAGAGTAGGGGCAGCACTAGGAAGGACTTGGAAGCATTTTTCTTTTATCCTTCCTTTCATCCCACTTTTTTACTGTACCAAGAGCTACAGCAGAATAGCTTGAGGACTGTAGAGAAATGGGACAACCCTACATCTGTGTGAACAGGAAGAGGAGCAAAGTGTTTGCATCACATGAGTGGGAGTATGTATCCCAGCCCAGGAGCTGCTAACAGGGCATGTTCACTATGTCAGTATTCCCAGTAATCCATGTCTAGAAAATGTTCCTAGAGTAAATACATAAAAATAACACCCTATATCTTCTGTCCCCTGTTGATAAACCCTAATCTTGCAGTGAAAGAGGCCGAAGTTCTGACCCAAGAGCGCGTAATGGTATCAGAAGCCATAATGACCACGCTGGGGTAAGTGGCTGGCCACCCAGGCTGAAGTGGAGCAGTGCAGGTATCACCCTGCAGAAGTTCCCCTGACTCGCTATTAGGCAGTGTTGTACTTTGGACATCTTATATCCATGTCTCAGCACCAGAGCTCACTGTGAAATTACTGGCTGTGTGTGACAGAGGGATGACTGGTCTGGTAGCTGTCAGGTAGCTGGAAAAGATTTTGGTAAAGCTGTGAGAAGTGAGCAGCTTAGTACCTACAAAAACCAGGCTATATCCACTGAGGATCCTGAACATAGATTTTGAATACCAACATTTGCAGTACTGACCATTGTCTCTCTATAACTTATCTGTCCCATCTTTACAATGGGACTAGCTCTTACCTATAGACCTTGATATCGGACATGCAGAGCATTCATTCATGGACAGTAGTAAAATAGTTTGAGGTCCTATGAATGAAGACTCCAATAAATGCTGTAATATCAGTGTCAGCCCTTATTGATTATCAGGGAGGATAGAGACAAGGACAAAAAAAGATCTGGTTAGGGTCATATAAAAATCTTGCTACTTTTTCATCTCCTAAGCAGAATGCCAAAAGAAATTTATAGGGTCATGTGCATGCCAACAATTAAATACACTGATGCTTCACAAAAAAATGTATTGGATCAAACGGGTCTGCTCACAGACTTCTCACTTACAAATGCACTTAAAGGATAACCTCTCAATTCGCAATACTTGGCTTGGATACTAGGGAGATACACTCCAAAAAGTAAACATGCTTTAGCTTCTAGAATACATCTAGCCTAAAAAAATTGACCAGTCTTCCCCCAGAGGGTGAATTCACCTTCCTAAGGGTCAGTTTGCTGTCTGGAAGTGTCTGCCTGTCTCCATTGATGACAAAAGGGTCCTAATTAAAAAACACAGGGCATTAATCCTGGTTGTACTAATTGACACTAGTCTGTATTTTCCAGAAGTTTATAGCTGGTATTCCTCTATAAATGTTCTGTTTGTTATATGTTAGTCTTTATAAAAGTTGATAACTTTCAACTGAAGCATTGTTTCATTAAAGCATCAAGCTTACCTGTTAGCATTCAGGTTTTATGGCTGATTTTAGAGGTTGCCTGCATGGGGAATTTGGTGTGAAGAAAGCTACACTGTGAATTCAGTTATTTTACTGCAACATCTCCCAGGGATGTGCCCAGGGGCTCTGTTAGGCACACTTAGGAGATATATGGTTTATCACTGTCTGAAAATGGAGTGAGCTCCCTCCTGCTTCCTGTGTACTAACAGAGGATTAGGGTAGATCAGCTTGTGCAATGAAAATTTATATCCTTGATCACTTTGTGGTAGTTTCTTCACATAACCATGCCCAGGTGCTTCTTTGAAAGTTTACAGAAAAAAAAAAAAATAGGAAAAAAATGCTGATGCTGTTTCTGTAAGAGGCATGGTAGAGCATCGATTTTCAAGGTCAGAAACCCCACCCAAATTGCCATCATTTGACAGAAAGGGATTCCCAGTAGCACAGGAATAGCGGAAATGGTGACTTCAGGACATTAGTGTCTTGACAGAGCTGTAGTCTTGGAAAATACCACAGACACCACATCTTCATCAGATGGAAGCCAATTGCAGGTAGTTCTTCACTTCTGTGCAGCCATTCTAAGTCAGTCTTGACAGTATAGTCTCCTGCCCCTTTCCTGCTGGCGTG
This sequence comes from Anseranas semipalmata, assembly GCA_013399115.1. Classification (NCBI taxonomy): domain Eukaryota; kingdom Metazoa; phylum Chordata; class Aves; order Anseriformes; family Anseranatidae; genus Anseranas; species Anseranas semipalmata. The sequence goes on from VXAA01002599.1 coordinate 245,973, forward strand.
AATGAGTTTGGTGCCGGTAAAAGCTGTCATTGTAACAAGATTCATTCTGGAGTGAAAACTCCTGGAATAAGAGCTGACAGCTTGTATCCCCAACACACAGCCACCCTGATGTGGTCTTGGCAGGACCAGAGTCTGCATATTCCCCAGTCCTTGGTTTCCTGATGAAACCATTGGAAATTGTTGAACGTTAGTTCAGTGAAAACTGAGACTGCAGATCCCACTTGACATAATGCCTTCAACTGTAATAGTTTTATTTCAATGCTAGCCGAGAATAAAGTCCAAGTAGCACCTGAGAGACAGGGGCTGCTCTGCAACCCATTTCCCAGGCACCCAGATCTTCTCAAGCAACATCAAGTTGCTCTCAAGTTTAAAATATGTCAGGAATAAGACTTCTCGTGTGGGATTTGGCTCAAAGGTTAAGACAGCCAAGAATCCAGGCAGTACAGACTGTAGGACATAGAGCAATTCAGCTGAGCCAGTGTTGGTGTCTGCTTTAGGGTGAGCCCTCTGACACAGCTACTTCAGTGACCCGCCAGGTGTGTTAGGTAGCAATGGAGGTGTCCTGGATAAACAGCACAGCTCAATGCCAAGCAGAGATACCAGCTGCTGCCCTGAAAGCTGCCTGGCTGTGTTAACAAGGCAATCCCCTTTCCACTGCTTCTAGTTACAAAGTTAGCCTGATCAGAGCCACTTTTATGCACTGCTTTGCATGGTTTCAGCATGTTTCTTACAGTGGTCCTGGTGAGCATTACTTACCAGCACCTACAGAGTCCTACTGAAGCTGTTCCCAGCCTTCATGTACAAGCTGTGAGGAGGAGGGGTTGTTTCTCATTTAGCTTTTTTACTACACATTTCATTTTAACTTCTAACTATGCTTTATTCTTTTTTTTTTTTTTTTTCCAGAGCTGTTCATCCCTCTGAAGGTAAGAGAAATTATTTTCTCTCTCCTTTTCCTGCCCTTTACACCTACAGCTGAGATTGTGTACGTCTTTCATGATCATCACCTACTTTTGTCTTTCTGTTCTCTTGTAACTGTTTGAGATGTTGGAACTTTTCGGGACTGGTCTCTGTTCAGGGGTGAATCATTTGGAGGAAATGTGAGCAAACACAATTTTAAAAGCAGGGGAAGTGAAGAAACTTAGACCTTCCTACCACAGAAGCTTTTGTTACTTAAAAAATGACTTTGCAATGCCATACTGCATGCTTAATAGTTTTTTTTTTTTTTCTTTCCAGGAGACCTTGAAGCTGGTAGAGAAGGCGTACCCAAAAGCCCTATTTCATTAGCAGATGTTGGAACAGAAGAGTTCTTCCAGAAACTCACCTCTCGTATCTCAGAAATGGTATCTGCAAAAATAAGTCAGGGTAAGCATCCTGGCAAAGGCAATTTAATTAGTATAGAAAAATATGCAATCTTTTCTTTGTTGTCATTTGGTCTTTAAATATCAGTGAGATTTGTGAAGCAGGTTTTGAGACAGTCAGCCTGCATAAGCCTATGAACATTAGTAAATGTTTAGTACTAAGAATTTTTAGTAAGAGCCCATCCAAACTATCACGTCTTAGTCTACAATTTTGAAGTAGAAATAAGCTATTACAAAACAGTGAAATGGCTAGTGTCCATTTTAGGCATACAGTGTTCATTTAGATAAGTAGGATTCAATGTAAGATTTGGAGTGTAGGGTAAATTGTAAAAATGGAAGTTTGTTTTGAACATCGTAGGCGCTTTGATTTGCTCAGATATGTATCACTCCTGAGTACAAAAGGATTCCTGCTTTGAAGACTTTCCACATCTTAAAGTTTTAGCTCAAAATGGGTTTTTAAAATCAAGTCAAGGCTGAAAACTTTGTGCACAGCTGTGCAGTAAACCAAAGATTTGTTGAGTTAAGTGAAACATACCTGGTTTTGTATATCGTGTATTGATTATTTTGTCATATATTGATTTTTATGTAGTAATTTTTTATCTTGAAGCAAAGATAGAGACATACCTCTCCTACAGATATTCTTGCAATGTAATGGCAATACACGCAGTAGGCACATAGCCTCCTGCATTAAAACGTCCCAATTGTTTATTCAATCCTGTTTATAAGTAGGATATCACACTAAACACTGCAAGTGCTCTTCTCTGGCAATATTTGTTTTTATGACTTTGAAAATTACTACAGATTTGGTTCATGTTCAGATAGGAGATCTTAATTTCATACTTTGTGGTTGCTCTGCTTTTTAGCTACTCTTCGAGTGCCAGGTGCAGAAAGTGATGATGAGTCAAAAACTCCCTCTGCATCTCCCCGGCATGGACGATCCAGACCTTCATCCATTGCTCAGGAGTCCTCCTCTGAATCTGAAGATGGGGATTCCAGAGGAGAGGTATGATAGCTTTATGGAGAAGTTTCATGCAAGGAGAAAACCTTACTTAGAATGATCAGCCTTCTGCGTTTTAAGGATCTCCAACCCCTTTGGGGATGTACCTCACTTCAGTAGGTACATTTAGTAGTAAAATATATTGGACCTGTGATATAGAGAACAGAGAATCAAATTCTCATGGCTCAGTGTTACATTGAACAAATTGTTCAAGTCAACATGGTCAAAACTTACCACTTGTTTATATAATACCTTTTGTCTGCACCACTCAGCTTCAGAAAGTCAGAGCTTGATTTTCTGTGGCCTTGGATATAGTTAGAAGAATTTTGTTGAGAAGTCCTTCCCATGGTTGTCCTGGTTTCAGCTGGGCTACAGTTAATTTTCCTCCTAGTAGCTGGAATGGTGCTGTGTTTTGGATTCAGGATGAGAACAATGCTGATAACACACCGATGTTTTAGTTGTTGCAGAGCAGTGCTTACACTAAGTCAAGGACATTTCAGCTCCTCATACTGTCCTGCCAGCGAGGAGGCTGGGGGTGCACAAGAAGCTGGGAGGGGACAGACCCAAGACAGTTGACCCAAACTCGTATCCCATACCATATGGCATCATGCTGAACAATTAATGTGGGGTGGCTGGCTGGGGTGGGGGGACCGCTGCTCGGGGATGGGATGGGCATCAGTCAGCAGGTGGTGCATAATTGCATTGTGCATTCTATTATTATTATTGTCTTCATTATTATTATTATTTCCCTTCCTTTTCTGTTCTATCTTTATCTCAACCCACGAGCTTTTACTTTTTTTTTCCTCCCAATTCTCTCCCCCATCCCACTCGGGGGGGGGGGGTTGGGGATGGGGGAACGGCTGTGGGGTGCTTAGCTGCCTACCTGCTTAAACCACAACAATGGTAAAAATAGAATTTAGAATGGTTTTGGATGTTCATTTCAAAAAGTTTCTTAAAAAAAAAGAAATAGGAAAAAAAAATTAAACCTTTGGCAATGTTGGCCAATTTTGACATTTTCAGGACCACTCTTTGCCTTGGGAGCAAAATTTACTGTTTCATGGTGTAAATCCCAAACACCTTGGACAGTTTTGAAAATATGGCTTGAGCCTCCTTGAAACTGTGTTCCACTTGGAAAAAGCAAACAGTGATTCTCTTTGCCATAAAGGGGCTGGGAGATAAAGCATTTAACATTGATAAGCATTTATGTTCTGCTGGTATTACTGTATTCACTTTTCAGAGCTCAAAATAACTGTCATTTCATCCGTGCAGATTTTTGATGTCTACATGGTCACAGCTGACTATGTGCCTGCTGCACCTGACAAGGAGACCATCACTTTGAAGGAAGGCCAATATGTGGAAGTCCTTGATTCAGCTCATCCGCTGAAGTGGCTGGTCAGGACTAAACCCACAAAATCTAGCCCCTCTCGGCAGGGTTGGGTATCTCCAGCTTATCTGGACAAGAAATTGAAGGTGACTGATCATGCTGTGTTTATTTTTTATGTAATATTATGTGATTTTGTTGCCAGTTATAGACATCACTTTTGCATGAAGTGACAAGGGAGGAGGTCATTGAAGGGGTCTGTAACGTGGTTGGGCTTTTCTTGTTTTGACTGCATTTCTGTCTGTGTGCTGGTGTGCCTGGGTTTGAAAGACCTAATCATCCTCCAACAAGAAAGAAATTTGACTGCTGCTTTAGGAATTATTGAAAGGGACTGTGAACACACCAGGGATATTTCTCAGTGTATGCTGATAAAAGGACTGTTAGCTTAAGAGAATATATTTCTTTTTTTCTTCTGTTTTAGTTGTCACCAGAGTGGGGATCAACAGAAGCTCCCGAGTTTCCTGGAGAATTTGTTTCTGAGGATGAATACAAAAGGAAGCTAAGGTAAGGTCTTGTCATTTGGTTTCTGCAACTTTGAGTCTTGCTGTCTTTTGAACTAACATGAGTGTTGGCATTGAGGTACCTTCTGCTAGAGCTGCCTTTTTTGTTCCTCTGAGGTCTGCCACCTACCCTTTCTCAGTCTTACGATTTTTGATGTTTGATTGATTTTTGCCATTGATTTCAGCCAAGGAGAATTCCAGGCTATCTAAATCATATTGGGTGACTTGAAAGGAGGATTTTAGTGATGGAATTCTGGTGGCTCTCTATTTCACAAAAAACTTAAAATTTGGTACCTCTGTCCTTTGAGGTGCCCTGTATCTGAGGATGATGTCCAAAAAAAAGTGAAAGCTCCCTCAGAAGACCAGCTACAATCTTGTGTTACTCTTGTAGAGCAGCGCACTACTGAGTGTGCAGTCACAGAGATATTTGCTTTCCTGGTGGCATAATGTGGCAATGAAGTTGCTGCTATCTACTTTACATCCTTTTGTCACTCATATTCTGTTTCATCTGCCCTAGCAGTAGATATCTGTAAGGTAGAGGTCGGTGTCACACCATGAGTGGGGTGTCCAAGATCCCTTTATGGTCAGAGGGGATCTAGTCAACACACTCCAGGGAGTCTGTTTCTCTGAACAAATATCTCTACTTTAGAGCCTAAAAGTCTCTCAGCATGTTGAGGATAATTGTGATGATTGTTCTTTCTTTTTGCCTGTTTGTCTTCCCTTCAGTGTTCTTATTCAAGAACTATTGATCTCAGAAGAGGATTACATTCAAGATCTACAGTTCCTCCAGACTCATCACCTTAAGTACACTGAGATCTGTCCCAATGTCCCAGGAGCTGTTGCCAGTCAGAAATCCACCATCTTCAGAAATATTGATGAAATCGCTCGCTTCCATTCCAGGTAGGCATTCCCACGTGCCTTCATTTGACACCAAGGAGAGAGCTACAGTAGCTATAGTTATTGTGAAGGATGTGGAGCATGGGCAGTGTCGAGGTGCAAGGGAATTGATGGGCCTTCTGGCATGAGAGGTGAAGGCATAGCTTAAGTCAGAGCGCAGGGCTGGGACTCCCATGATACCCCTCAGAGCTTCAAGACTTCACATGTCCTGTTTATTTCTTACCCTTTTAAGATAACTTAACTGAGAAACAGTGAATTATTATAAAAAGACAGCATCGTCTTACAGGCATTCCAATGCTGTCTTCATAGAAACACATTTATCTAAAGCTGATACCAGTGTTTATGCATTCAAAACACATCCAGCTGTACCAAGCGTCCCAGGTACCACCCCATGATACAATGCCTCTGCCTACCCCAAGGAAGGATTTCCTGCAGATCTGCTGTTCACAAAGTGAATTCCCAAGGCCTAGGCTGAAATACTCTTACTTGCCAAGGAGAGGAAGTGTTGTACATCTTATGTGTGTTAGGCTTTCCATTGCTAAGGAGCTTCCTTGAGTAGTTCTCATGAGAAGGGATTGTTTTTATGGTAAGTGCCTGCCAACAGGATGAGAATCATCCTTTCTTTCCCATTTTCCTACACAGAGGTTGTAACTTTTGGTTTATGATAGGGGAGTCAATAATATGCATGCACAAAGCTCAACCCTCCCACCTAAAGCATTCTTTGATTCAATGACCAGTGAGCATTCAGCATCTTCCCTGATCAACGTGTGCTCCAGTCAGTGCTATCAGCATTCTGAGCAGGAGCAGCCGCTAACAAGGCGTTTGAGCAGGTCGTGATGAAAAGTATATATAGTTACTCTGGGAAAAGTGTTACGAGGGGCACCACTGCTGCAACAGGGAGGACACTTATGTGGGATAGCTGGCACTTTTCCTTGCTGGGTCATGAAGAGAGATTTCCCTTCTTTTTCCTCCTTCTCTTTCCCTTCTCTCTCCTTTTGTTTTTCCCAGAAGTAACTTTGACTGTTAACATCGATGTATACCATCAGCTACCCACATGGCTAAAACTCTTTGTGCATGTGAACTTGTCCTAACATCCTCTATAAGGATCTGGGGAGGGGTTAACTTCCCACCTTGTGCTAAGCCCTTGGAAATTATCCTTACCATTCTGCAGGGCATTTCATAAATTCAAGCTAAGAGGGACAGCATCGTGCTGGATGAAGAGGCACTGAGAAGTTTAATGCTAATATGGCAACATCCCTCATTCCCCCAGTCATTTCCTTTAATCTGTGTTAACCTTGTTAACAAGATTGTGCCTGGTTTAAAGGTCTGGCTTCTGGGGCTGAGTTCTAGCCTCATTCCGTCACCTTCTCCTCAGGTGTCTTTTTTTCTTTGCTTCCACAGTGTCTTCCTCCGAGGCTTGCAGAAATGTGACACTGATGATGATGTGGCCATGTGCTTTATTAAACATGAGGCAGAATTTAATAAGTACATCCAGTACCTCGTGGGGCGGGTACAGGCTGAGTCGATTGTTGTCAGCAAAGCTGTCCAGGATTTCTACAAGGTAAACAGTAACCAAAGTACCTGCTGAACATGCACCCACTGCATCATGGACTGTAGTTATTAATTACAACTGTGATCCTGAAAGGAATTATTAAATATTTTGGTGGGAAGTCATTGCTACATATAATAATTTGTATTCACTGTCTAGCTCTCCTTAGTAGACACAATGGATATGTGAACATATTTACATACCAGTGTGGTAGAGCTATCCAATTTTGGCTGTGTGAGTTAGGTCTATGAAAGGGCACCATATGAGCATTTTTCAGGGAGTAATCCTTTCTATTGCTGCTTATAACAATCATTTCTTGTTCTTCTTTTTTCAGAGATACACAGATGAAATTTTAACTAATGAAGATCCCTCACAACCACTTATCCCACCACTGCAGCACTATCTGGAAAAACCCATAAACAGGATCCAGCAGTATCAGACTATTATCAAGGTGAAGAGCTTCTGTTATATGCTTATTTCTGATAGGTTTATGTTCTGCTTTGTGCAGCCTGTCGGGAAAAAAAACTTCATTTTTATTTCACGTTTCTTCGCTTCCTTCTGATGTAACTACTGTCGAAAGCTTCTTGAGTAAGTTAAGGCAGTAATCACTACCAGTGATGGTGCTCTCTGAATAGTTTTGTAACTGCAAATCCAGATGGAGGTTCACAGTCTCCAACACCATAAAGTTCAGCAAGCTTTATCTGAATGAACTTTAAGTAGATGCATATATATATAATATGTGTTAATACATGGATATATATGGATATTTGTAAGTATATATCCATGACAGGCAAGAATTTGCTTCGCACTGAGCAACAGTTCTGTTTTAAAGATAAGCAATTTCCAATGTGCGAGACATTGGATTACCGGTTTCCCTCCTTGTGTTTTATATTGACATTATGATATATAATATCATATATAATTTTATATATAATATATAAAATCATATATAATATGATGAAATTTCTGTTTTCTGAAAAGCTTTTCCCTATTTCTCCATTGTACTGTCCTGAAAGCTTTCATCTGTCCTGCTATCTTAGGTTCTAGACAAGACCACAGACAAAAGCTTCAAAAAAGCATTTTTCAATAGTATTTTTCATGGAAGTAGCATGAAGGGAATCCAGAAAGAAGACTGTCTTGCCAAAAAATTATGTATTTTAGCCCTACAGAAGCGAGCAGTTTGGATAGTTTGAAGAAGGGTCAAATTGACTTTCTAATTTTGAACACCTGCCTGCACAGAAACATCAAAATTTTAAGGATGTCTTGGAACAGAGAGCAAGCATGGGTGCTTCCTATGCCTTCAGTGCTAAAAGAGAGACACATGAACAAATGTGAGAGGAAAAAGATAACTGCCATTTCATACTTTTTCCATCCTCTCATATTTCCATCTAATATCTACTCTTAGTTTAGCATTGCCACATGAATTGCTTGCCTCATGGTATTGTCAGGGTAAGCACAAGAGAAATAAAATGGATACATTTAGGATTGCATTGGTGTTTTTGTTTGGTTTTGTTTATTGTTTTTTGTTATTGTTTTGTTTTCAATCACTGAAACATGTCTGGTTTTTGCTTCAACTTCATCTTTGTTTAATATCAATTGATACAAGGAAAAGCCAGACTGGTTAGTCAGTGAGACTGCAGAATGGGTTGGAAAGCAGAGACTTTGGTAGCTAAGCACAGTGAAAGAATGGGATGGACATTGCTCAGATGAAAGAGCTGGAACAGATACTTTGGAAACTTCTTTTATCAAGGAAATGCACTTTTTTTTTTTTTTTTCCCAACTGCCCAGTAACATTTGCATCATTTATCTACAGGAATTAATCCGAAACAAAGCAAGAAATAGCCAAAACTGCACTTTGCTGGAGCAGGCTTATGCCATTGTGTCAGCACTCACCCGAAGAGCAGAAAACAACCTTCATGTCTCACTTATTGAGAATTACCCAGGGACTTTGGAAAGCCTTGGTGAACCTATCCGACAGGTAACTGGAATTTCTCAGTCAGTTAGTGATATGTGTGCCTTCACTAGTTTCTAAGTAGCCTTAGGGCCTGCAAGAAGTTCCATTAGAAATCATACCTGAAACAGAGTACTTGTTTATTTCCTTTCTTACTGTTCAGTGTGACACATCCCAGTATGCATGAGAGATGGATCTACTGGCTTGATTAAGGTTTGAAGCACAAGAGCATAGAAGCTTATGGACCATCTCGCATACAATGTAGTTATTTCCCTTTCCAACACTGTCATCAAACAGGAACAGATTTGTTTTGGGCCCCCACATGATTTTTAAGTATGTTCCTTCCTCCTCCTCTCTTATTATTGGCAAAGTACATGGACCAACTCCTGACCTTGCTGGCACTACTGGGTTTTTCCTGTTGACCCCTCAGGCATTAGAAGCTCACTGGGGCTTTTCAGTCTACATGTTTTCAAACTGACAGAGTTCTTTTGAAGAGCCCAGTTTGCAGGACTTGTTAGTTCAAGGTAACATATTTTGTTTATGCTCCAGGTGAAAACATGAGATCAGTTTATGAATGTTGTTCCAAAAGTATTCATATACTTCTTCTTCAAAAGACCTGTGTGCTTCTCCAGGTCACTCTCTTGAAACAGATGTATGTGATAGGAACACAGAGGAAAAATGACCCAGCTATTAGGAAACCAGTCTAGGACTTTCAACACCCGTACTCAAAATTCCTGTTTCTTTGTAGACTTGCTGTGTTAGGTTGGGCAAGTCACTTACTCTGCCTCTTTATATCCCCTGTCTTGCAGGGGATTCAATGTTCTACTGAGTTAGGGTTGTAAGGCTAAATTACAGTGATTGTGAGACAATCTGGTGGAATTCAGCTGTCTACATTTAGTTATTCAATAAAAAGAGTCCAGTGAATCACACCCCAAGTGTGCTTGCTTCTCCCTAATGATGCCGAGGGGAACCTATATCACTAACTGAGCTGTTAGTATGTGAAGATACATAAAATGAATATCTTTCTCTGGTGAAGGAGATCAAATGAGCTTGTAAAGTGCCCTCATAACACACAGGATATTATTCTTTATCAGCATTAGTACTGGTGAAGTGTGCCTACCTGGCATGAACTCTATGTTTATGTAACAACACGTTGTGGTGGTTTTACCCTGCTGGGCAGCTGAACTCCACCATAGCCACTCTCTCACTCCCCCTCCTCAAAGGAAAAAGAGGAGAAAATACAATGGAAAAGGCTCGAGTATTGAGAAAAGGACAGGGAGATCACGCACCAGTTACCATCGTGGGCAAAACAGACTCAGCATAGGGAGGTTAATATGATTTATTGCCTATCACTAGCAGACTAGAGCAGTGAGAAACTAAAAAGCAAACTAAAAACACCTTTGACCCCCACTCACCGTCTTCTACCTCCTCCCTTCGAGCAGCACAGGGGAACGGGGAATGGGGGCTGCGGTCAGTCCCTAACGCTGCGTCTCTGCCGCTCCTTCACGGTCACTCTCTGCCCCTGCCCCACGTGGGGTCCCTCCCACGGGATGCCTCACTTCCCAAACTGATCCTGCGTGGGCTTCCCACAGGCTGCAGCTCTTCGAGAACNCGGCCTCCTTCAGGCCACATCCACCTGCTCCACCATGGGCTCCTCCATGGGCTGCAGCGTGGAGATCTGCTCCGTGTGGTACCCATGGGCTGCAGGGGGACGGCCTGCTCCTCCATGGGCCTCTCCACGGGCTGCAGGGGAACTTCTGCTGCGGCGCCTGGAGCCCCTCCTGCCCTCTTTCTGCACTGACCTGGGTGCCTGCAGGGCTGTTTCTCTCGCATTTCTCACTCCTCTCTCCCAGCTGCTGTTGTGCAGCAGTTTTTTCCCCTTTCTTAAACATGTGCCTCTCCCAGAGGCACAACCAGCATCACTCAGTGGCTCAGCTCTGGCCAGTGGCTGGTCCCTTTTGGAGCCGGCTCTTATCTGATGTGGGGCAGCTGCTGGGCTCTGCTCTCAGAGGCCACCCCTGCAGCCCCCCTGCTACCAAACCCTTGCCATGTAAACCCAATACACACGTAACATCACTTGATGACAATGTAATGACACACCTGTTGCTGCTGTCAGTCTGATTCATCACCTTTAGCATTAGAAGCAATCTGCTATGCTGTAATAAAACAGCAGTGCATAAAATGAAGATGTAACAGTAAACGCTTGTTAATCTCATGGTGAGATATCACCATGGTAGTTATTCCAGAGTTACCACTATGTGCTCTTTCTTATTTTTCCTATAAGGGCCACTTCATTGTGTGGGAAGGAGCTCCAGGAGCTAGAATGGCATGGAAAGGACACAAAAGACATGTCTTCCTCTTCAAGAATTATATTGTGATCTGCAAACCGAAACGAGACACAAAGACAGACACCTACAGTTACATCTTCAAGAACATCATGAAGGTCTGATCGTTACATCCTCACCTAGAACATTTCTCTGTCATTGAGAACTTCACATTTATGTCCAGCTTCTGGTATCTAAAACCAGGACATTTCACAAATTCTTTTGAGCTATTCCTTTGTTTGTGAAAGGCTTTGAAGCACAAGTAAAATCTGCCTGTCCTAAAAATCTGTTAGCCCTGTTAGAAACATGTCAGATACCACCAGAAGCATGGGTGGATTTTTACTGTGCATCAATGAGATTTACATGTACAAGTATTTATACTCCTTTGTTAGCTTACTGAGTTAACTGCGTAAGTATGTGATATTCATACTGATTTTGTTTGGATGTTGTCTAGAGTATTTGCTAGCATTTGGTCTTTGGTTTTGGCAGTGTGTTGCATTGGCAGTAAATTGGAGAAAATGCGTTTTTAGTCATATGCCACAATCCCAGTGGTTCTCTTTTCTGGTTGCATCCTTTCCTGAGACCAATTCCTGTTTAGAAATGAAAAGTTCGGAGCATTTGTCCAGCTCGTCTTCAGACATTCAGGGCTCAGATTAAAACTGCAAGAAGTCTCAGAGTTTTCCTAAGGCATTAGATACTGAACTCCAGTAGAAGACAAATAAACAAACAAGCAAACAAAAAACCCTGTGGAGTTCTTGACTAAGCGCAGCCAGGGCCTTCTGAAAGTCCTTATCTCTGTTCTCAGTGTTATTCACAGGCAAAATTTGTTTTCCAAGAAAAAAAAGGACACTTTGTCCAGAGAGTGCCTGCTCTGCAATTTCTTTTCATGTGGTACCTAACTGTGATATTCCCAGGTGTTGTTGTCAGCCCAACAGCACTGCCCTGTAGGACAGCTGTGTGTCCCACCCTCAGATAACCTTTAATGCTGGATGTTATTTTCCTGAAATGTGATAATTGCTCCCAGGAAAACATTTGTTTGGTATCCAGAAGTCAGATATACAAGGGAAAGGGTTGTAAAGTGGCCCTGATTGCTGTTCAACCAAAGCCACATTGCATTTCTCATGAACTTTGATGAATCTTTAAAAGCAGTGCAAATTATCCTTGTTTCCCCTTTTACTGTTAGAGCATCTAATGTAGCTTTAATGGGAATGACATAGCTAACGTCCACGGAAGAGGGTACACGCTGGCAGCAGGAGACTTGCTGGTGTTTGGTAGTTGTTTTCATTTAAAACCTTTATTGAAGGTGGTTCTGGTTCACAAAAGCTAGGTCCAGATCTGAACTGTGCTAAACTCTGGGTTTTCAGGCTTGGGAAATGTTCTGGCTGAAATTCAACCCTATGTAAAAAGAACAAAGGATTTGTGTTGACTTTCTCATGTTCCTTCTGTAATGCAGCTGAACAACATAGATGTGAATGACTTTGTGGAAGGGGATGATCGTGCGTTTGAGATCTGGCACGAACGGGAAGATTCAGTCCGCAAGTACCTCCTTCAGGCGCGTACAGTGAACATCAAGAACTCCTGGGTGAAGGAGATCTGTGGCATACAGCAGCGAATCAGCCAGCCTGTCTGGAGTGAGTACAGCTCAAGATAGCCCAGGCCTCCTAGTGCTTGCTTGGGGGTGGCTCCCTGATTCAGGAAGGAGATTTTGTTGCCAGGACAGACAGAAACAATCTAGGGTCATCTACCACCTCTTAAACTGAATTAGGGTTAGAGGTTTCCCACAGGTTAAAACCACGTCACATCACTGCTCTAAGTAACAACTCACATGGCCGCAAGCAGTAAGCTTTAACTGGAATGATTGTAGTTGTGTTAGGTCCTTCGTCTGAACTGGGTAAGGCACCTTTATCAGGATGGGACTATGGTGTATGACTCTCTCCATTTACCATCAAGAGAACCAAGACTGTATACCATCAAAGTGATTAAATTTACGTGATAGAGGTCCCACAGGACCTGTATAGATTTTGAAGCAATAGCAGAGCAAAAAAATAACTTTCTGGTTACTCTTCAGTGTCCGCAGCCCAACTGTGTAAAACACAGGCTGATGATCTGAGAAGAGCTGGCTGTCCCTGGCCATTTCAACTGATACCCCTTATGTGGGTTCCCTTTGATGGCGGATCAGAGTCAGAGGCCGAAGTGGTTGCTCAGTCACCTGTCTTCATATTTAGACATCCTTGTCAATAAACAGAGGATGTTGTTTTCCAGCACAATAGCCCAGACAATGTGCATCTCTAGAGGACAGAAACACAATACTGAAACGTCTAAAACACAAATTGCAGTTGGCACTAGAGATGCATTTGATCTGGCAGGGATTGCAGAAGGCTAGCTGACCACAGAATTTGGTGACGAAGGCCCTGGCTCACTGCTTGGAAAGCATCAAACTCGAGTGGAAAGAACCTCAAGATTTAAACCAGAGCCCTACTGATATCAGTGTAAAACCACTTGTGACTTTGTTGGGTATTGAATCCTCCACTCCAGACTTCTGGTTTACATTGTTGTACCTGGGAAAGTGGATTTGCTTTGGATTTTTATTTTGTCATTCAAGTCGCTTTGTGCTCACTGTCATTTAATATTCCACCAATTTTCAATCCACAAAATTTTTCAGTAGGGATATTAGATCTTTATTGTCCAGCTGTAAGGTAGAAATGGTGTACTTTACAGCATAAGGAAAGTTGTCATCTTAAAATGCCAGAACAGAATTGTTTTTAGGGTATATACACTGAAAACAAGTCTTGGCTGTTTATTGTTGTGCTTTTAGTGAGGTGTTCTAATGAAGAAGATTATCAGAACAATTTTACATAGTTTCATGTGGTGGGAATAAGTTAAAATAAAAATCTCTTAACAAAGCATAGATTTGCTGTATGGAGGCCAACAGAATACAACAGAATTTCAAGGGAGTATTTTAATTGGGGAATTATTTTATCTGTTGCAGCTGTGTGGTGTCTGAATAATGGATGTGCTTATTAAAATCATGGTCTAAAATACTTCCGTATCAGCAACACATTTATGTTCCATCTTTGTAGCCAATAGTGGACATTTGACAGACTCAGTTTATTCTCAAATAAGCAAGGACAGCATTCTACCTTGAAAGTCATTAGCTGCTTAAGTTTCTTATTCAGCTTCCCATTCTGAACGTCACAGAATTGCAAAAATTCTGCCTGTTATCTTACCTTGCAGCAGCCATCCTATAGGCATTCTATCCTCCTTGGGACTAACATGCTTATTCTGGTGTTTCAGTACCTCCAGACTTTGAGGAAGAATTGGCAGACTGTACAGCTGAGCTGGGAGAGACAGTCAAGCTGGCTTGCAAAGTTACAGGAGCTCCTAAGCCATCTGTCAGCTGGTACAAAGGTATGAGAAGCAAGTCACAAAATGCATACTCCAGCTTTCTTCTCTGTGTATGTTGCTCTGTGATAAGCTGTCAGTGGGTAAGCTGATCACCTAGAGATACCTAATTCTAGCCTTAATGTTAGCTACTAAGCAACCCTGATGCAGGGAATACAGATCTTCCTGTGAGTTAATATACACTGCTTTGCAGGATTGTCTTTTAGTCTGTGTGAAGCCAAATCTTGTTGCAGTGAGACAACTTCTAGGAAATTAACAACTTGTTTGTACTTGCTCAGGAGTTTCTGTGTCATGGCACAGGCAGCTGTGTGGACATACTCTTTTTCCCCAGCATTGCTATATTGCAGAGGAAACAACTTTGCTGTAACTTCACATTTTGTAAAGATTTGTGCTGCATGCTCACAGTCACTTGGGAAGTGGTCCTTTGGCTAGCAAATAAGAGCTGTAACTACACAGCACGTACTGTGGGAGAATTTTATTTTTAAATGAGGATTGATGACGAACAATGTGCCCAAACAGTGATTTACCTACACGATGTTTTGTAGAGAGCTGGAGGAAGATGAAGAGCTCATTCCTCAACTACCAACATCAGGTGCTAAAAAGCAAACACAGCTGTCAGTCCTCTGAAGTGGAAGTGCTGGATGAAATTCCTAAGGAGAAAACATAACTAAACATACTAAACTATTCACAAAGACTTTTTTTCCCTTTATCTTTAAGATGGAAAGCCAGTGGAGGTGGATCCCCATCACATTATAATAGAAGATCCCGATGGTTCCTGCACATTGATCTTGGACAACCTAACAGGTGTTGACTCAGGACAGTACATGTGCTTTGCTTCTAGTCCTGCTGGAAATGCCAGTACCTTAGGAAAGATCCTTGTTCAAGGTAAAGACCTGCACAGATGTGTTGTTTCAAAGAAGTCTTCTATATAATTCCCTAAACATGAATATTAAGAAATTCCAGAAGTTCTGTATAGCATGTAATGGATAATACTTTTTCTTTGATGACACAGTAGTAGTGAATTTTTCTCAGGTCAAAAATTGGGTCCTTAGTGTCTTGTGTGCAAAAATCGTGAGAGTTATCTGGTCAGGGACACATCTTTTATATCTGCTGGGGAGCTGTCATATTTCCAGCTGTTAACTACATTTATCCTTGCCTTGCAGTGCCACCACGGTTTGTGAACAAGATTAGAAATGCTTATTTTGTTGAGGGTGAGGATGCTCAGTTTACCTGTACTATCGAAGGAGCACCTAGGCCTCAAATCAGGTCAGTACTTCCAGTGGCTTTGGGACAAATCCTATTTTCCCATTTTGCATGATCAGTAGAGTCTCCTTGCCTTTTTTTCCATGTTGCGACCCTTTCTTCTTTGTGTTTTTCACCTTATTGCCATCGCAATGCTGGCTGTTCTTGATACCACCTTTCCTGAGGTTCTCAATAATTTTTTCTAGCTAGAATCTGAAAAGAAATACCTACAGATAATACTTACATATCAGATCTAATGTCCTGACAACATTTTATCATTCCTTTATCCTCCCTGCCCTACACTTGAATTGAGCAACCGGTCTGGGGTACTCAGACAGGAAGCTCAATATAGCTTCTCATAATTAGAAACTCTTTTCCCTGCACTGGCTGATGAGACAGATCTGTGGGCTGGGGACTTCTTGACACCGCCTATTTTTCCTGGCTTAAATTCAGTGTTTTCCACATGCAGATGGTACAAAGATGGTGTACTGTTGAAGGACACAAGTAAATACCAGACTTTCAGTGAACCACGGAGTGGCATAATAGTTCTGGTGGTCAAGAACCCTTCCAATGAAGATATGGGACACTATGAATGTGAAGTAAGTTCAGAGGGATTTAGAGATCTGCTGTCTGACATGACATAGATTGGAGAATTCATTCTACTGAGATCCATTGCATGAGATTAGTGGCTGAGTAATCGTTACTGCACGCCGTATCAAAAGAAGTTTGTACAAGTCAGGTTCTCCCTGACTAGATCTGGACTGTGAACATTCAAAAGCTTCAGAATATTCTGATCTGAGAGTTTGGTTGTTCAAGTAATTACAGAATGAGTTTATTCTGGAGCTTAAATCCAGATCTCTAGAGATACCTATTGTAAAGTCTAGGATTGTTCTGACACAACATTTTGTTTCTGGGTCATCTTTAAATTAGAACAGATTCATACCACTACAAATCCAAAAAGAAGAAATAAAGTTTAAATAGAATTGGAAACCAGTGACATTCCTGTGTATTTACCAAGCGCATATGGGAAGTATCTAACAAAATTAGAATAAATGTGCTGTAAAACATTTTCTAAAAATTAGTCAGTCTGTGCATTCACTAATAAAATAGTAATAAACTCTCAGGGCTCACCAATAAAATTGTGCACAGCTCAGCTCACAGCAACCTCACAGTTATTGCATAGAATTTTTTATGTGATCTAATATAATTTAAAGTTTTCTATTAGAATTTTAGCAGAATCACATTACCTTGCATTTGCCGTTAGCTAAGATCTCAAGATCCAATGTTCCCTTGTTTGAGCAAGACTGATTAATGATGATAAACAGAAAAAAAAAAAAAAAAACCTTCAACTACAGCTCAAATGGCATGTGACAGGAATCTGTGCCTCTTGGTAGAGACAGAGTTACATTAGGACCAAGTCACAGGTCAAACAACAAGTAACTAAGCTAGCTGTTGTGGTGTGACTTGTCTGTGTGAGTCATTTATAGTAAAACATTGTAATGAACTCACTGAGCAGCATGTGTTCATCGAAACTAGCTTAGGTCTGGGGTCACATCTTCATCTGTTTCTGTTGTCATGTAATTGCAATCAATTTGTAATACAGTATAGAAAGATTTTATTATATAAAAACATCCTGCATTTTATTCACTACTGCATGATTCTCTTTAGCTGGTGAACAGATTAGGGTCAGCAAAAAGTGGAGCAGAACTTTACCATCACACTGCTGCAGCCCTGACTCAGGAGAGGAGAGGAGACCAAGCCATTACCATAGAAGGTATGAGTCTTGACCAGCTCTGTAAGTATGCCAGGGAATTACTCTAAAACCATCTCACTGAGGTTCGAATATATTTGCCATCTTATCCATGTTGATTATTGGTGTACATGTATCTGTATGTCTATCAAGATGTGCATGGGTATACTGCAGCTCAGCTCTATACCCATCACCATCTGTTGATTTCCAAATCTGGCAAATCAACTTAATCATATAATGTTCATAAATGCATTATATGAAAAAGGAGGAGTAAATGAAGGGTATGTCACGCCGCTGTTAGGGCAAGAAAAATGTTTCTATTCCTGGTGTAACACTTGAAAACCTATGTCAGCCTGGCAGAACATGAGTTATGTATTACTGGGAAAAAACAGGGTCAGTAAGTAAAGCTGCAGATGTATTGTGATCGTTTCATGAAATACTGAAAACCTTCTGGAATGATCAAGAAAGCAAAACTGACTGCTGTATGTCCTAAGCAATTTATTCTCCTGTTAGCTAGGACTGTTCGGGTATTAAACATCACATAATCATAGAATCTATTCCTTTTTTTTTTCTTGCATCTTTCAGCTGAATCAGTAGGGTGATATGGGCTGATCTTACACCCATCCAGTAATGCAACGGTTTCTTAACACTTTTAAGAAGTGACTCCTTGAAGTTACCTTCTTACTAGAAGAATTTCCACAAGCAGTATGTTAGACATGCTCACTATAAACCTCTCATGAATGAGTTTAGATCAGTGGCTATATCTGAGTATGGAACATTCCCTAGCATCTGAAATTGGTTCTTCATACATGTTAGAAGTGTTCTTGGCTTTCTGGGTGTGGGCCAACCAGCGCTGTCTCTCTTGAACAGCTCCCAGCAGAAGTTCAGGAGATAATACAGCCAAGGGACAATTTATAATACATAGTAGATGGTTTGCTGTTTTGGAGGGTGAGAGAGAGGACTAGGATAGGCATAGGCCATTCCATGCCAGCAAGCATTGGTGTCAGAGAGCTGTTCCAGATGGAGTTAGTGGAGACATAGCCAACAAAAGCCAGAGGTTTGCCAACAACTGTAGAACGTTCTTTTCTCATCTTCAGTGTTTTCACAATAACTTGTGATAATAACAAGGGTTCAAGTGTGCTTTTGACAGGGGATAAGTGTTGTTATCAATATTCAGGTGAGAGCCATCAAATACAAAGGCCTGACTCAAGAAGCTGCTGAGCAGCAAATGACCAGAGTCTGGGGAAATGGTACTCCACTCTCCTATTTTCTTATCATTTTTCCCAGGCTTCTGCTGGTCCTCTCTGAGACAGGGTCCTGGTCTGGATGGACCTTTGGGTCAGCCCTCTCTAGACACTGACGATGTATTGCTACACTAAGAGGATTCAGCCACACTAGGCCATTAAGAGTGGTGTCCAGATCTATGTATTCACTTGTTTTGGTTTTATGCTTGCTTTCCTTGTGGTCCTTTACCAGACTGCCATCAGATCATTCAACAGCCTTGCAGGGAGAATGGTATTAGTATAGCAACACTATAATTGTTTCAGTAGCATAAACCTTGAAGTACTTCAATGCTTTGTCCTTGCTGAGACATAAAGAGAGAAAAATAACTTAAATGCCGTATGTAGAGGAACACAAATTACTGTTAGGGTGGCATATCTTCATGAAGTTCCGTTTTGCCAAGCCAGAAGATATAAAAACAAACAAGGCTTGTAAAACAGTGGTAGGAGCATTGTTCAGCTCATGGGGTTACAAATGTATGTGTTCAGCCCTGAATTACTCATGTGATGTCATTCCCACAGTCATAAACAAACAGATTTTAAAAGCTTGGCTGAGGAAATATAAATGGAGCTTATCTGCAAGCTCCAGAAATGTTATCATGAAATAGCTTTTGGTCCATGATGCCCAATTGCCTGAACTTGGTAGTAGGGAAAGAAATAGATCCCTGAATCACTTCCAGGGAGAAACAGCGAGAGCTGCTTCAGGCCAGCTGGAGCAAAGACCAGGCTCATCCCTGGAGCATTATGAATGTTCTGAGCAGAATTGTATCAGGGATGAATTTGGCACAATGCACTTGAACAAGGAGGGAATTCATTGCTTTCTTGGGAATCAATAACCATCTTTGATCTACCTATTGAAAAATCAAGCTCATCTGGCAAAGAACAGGAGGACGGATGGGTCTCAGGAAGGCTTTTGCTTTCCATCCTTACAATCCTTTCTACTGGTGAAAATGGGATTATTTATAACTTCACCAAGAGGACTACATTACTGCTGCGTGGTATTATTACATCCGAAAATAGATACTATGTCTGTTTCCTAGCTCACCTGCACAGTGGGTCTACATTCTACCTGATTTATCGTTGGTTCTGTGAAATGACTATTATCAGTGCCTCCTGAGGCACCCAAGGGCCTTTAGTTGCAATTATTTTAGTTTTTATTCTCCTGCCTTTTCTGTACTGTTTATTATACTGAGCCAAACCTACTGTCACAAGTTGGGATACCGTTAGTACAGTGGTTTACGGATTCTGACCTGCAGTCGGTGATGGTCCACAGACCAACACTAGGGGTCTCAAAAACAAACTTCTTGTCATTAGATTTAAATTCATGGTATGGGAATTTGCAGATCCATTGGAAGGATCAAATTCAAAAAGGATGGAAACCACTGAACTAAGGGATCCTCTTGCAAACAGTTGCAACTTAGGCTTCAAGCCTGAAACACTGACTTCTGCCTTCAGTTACACCTGGTTGTTGCACTGAAGTCAATGGAGAGTTGCTTTAAAAATCCTCTTTCTGTGGATACTGGAAGAATTTTAGACACTTTAAAAAAAAAAATGTAATTGAAAGATCTGTCTCTTTGACTTCAATTTGACTGTCTGCTTTGTGGCCACCCGCCTTGCTGCTTAACCTACATACGGCAGATCTGACATGACATGGGCTGACGTGCTCTGGCATCCCTTTTTAACACATTACTACTGCGATTCACTCATCCCAGGCTCACTAACTTGTTCATCTTTTCAAGAAAAACAAAGCCCAGTGTTTCTGAAAGGAGTTGAATTTTTATCTGGGAGGGCAGGTCCAAGATGTTTCATGAGACAGTCAGTAGAAGGGGAAAGGATTGCGTAGTCAAGTGGAGATAAGCAAAACCTTAAAGAAAAACACCCAGAGTCTAGCACAGGTACAGCCAGATAACAGAAATCTCTTCATAGTTTTGCCTTAGTTCTCATGCAGAGCTTTGGGCAAGTTATTTAGTTGCCTTCTACTTGGCATTTGGTAATACCCCTCTTGTGAGGTAAGGCCAGGTATTCTGAGGCTCGCAAATGTACGATTGCTTTAAATGCAGAAGAGCATTAGATCTCTTAGTGTTACCCTTTTACTGAAGAAATAGGGCAGATGAATTTGTTCCCCTGACCATTTTAAAGTTCCCCGGCTGGGGTGATGATCAGGATATTTATCTTGTTATTTCTAATTCGTTGTCATTGTCAGTCTCATTTTTGTGCTGGCCATGTGGTTTTCAGTGCAAAATGCAAGAGAACACAATCTGTCTTTACAGCAGTCTCTGTTGCTGCAGGCCTAGAACATTTTTTTCCCTTTACAGAGAGTGAAAAACACTTGCATTTCATTCAGACAATTTAGGAAATTGTTTTAAGCCCATCAGTTGCTCATTCTGAGATTAGCTTTAGCAGTTCATGTCAGATTTGTGCATCCTCTCTTGTGGGTTAATCTCTGAAACGTAGCAGAAGAGGGGTGAACGCAGAGCAGCATTCCTGTGGTTTATGCCAGCAGCATCTATTGTGCAGGAAAAAATAGGTTTATGCTTCTGTGAGTGGAGAAAGTAGAACTTAAGGTTTGTAATAAAGACCACGTTGGAAACCACCTTTCATCCATTCTGAGCAACAAGAGCTGACTTTCATTCAGAGTTAGCCTAAATGTTTCATAACTTACAAGTCACTGATTTAACTTATTAACCAAAGAGGAATCTAGTCCTGTAGAAGCACTAGCTGATCCTAATGCTTACAGCTTTTAACCTGCTTATCAGGGGCTCCTGCTTTGCAAAGCTGTTCTCCTAAAATGCTATCAAACAAGTTGAAATGATAAATCCGGTGCTAAAATGGATGCAGAATATTTTCATCTCGGGAAAAGAATCCCAAATTCTCTCATCCTACTTTCATGTGGTTCTATCCTTCATACAGGATTGCTTAAATCCTCCTTCACACCTTGGATATAGCGCATATAAAATAGATCTGTTATGCACTAAGCTACAAGTGATCAGGACCCATTTACTATCGGCCACTTAGAGTTTTCTCATGCCCAGGCCTGCTGAACCTCTGAATACTGAATCCCTTAGCGTCTGCTACAGATAGAAATATTGCAGCCAATCTCATATAGGAGGACTTCAAGAACACACAGTAATAAAGTAAACATTACAAGAGAATTCCTCCTACAGACATTGGGGGATTTCATTAAATATATATTTAATTATTATCTGAATAGGGTTGCTGTTACAGTAACTGCTTCAAACACCTGTGTTTAGGTGTATAATCAAATTAGTTCATTTCCATTTACATCAGAACTCATTCTCTTGTTGCTTATGGATTCATCTCATGATATTATTTGATGACTTTTTCTAAAAGTTACGTTACCCAAAAATTCCACAATATCAGCTTAAGGCTTTAAAAATTCAGTGGAAATTTCCAGCCTGGACACAGCAAGTTGTCTGAGCACTCAGTTCATCTTCCATCGCTGAGTAATGTTCATTTCATAATTTAAAAAAGGATGTTTTAAAATATTTTTTTTTAATTGTTAAATAGGTAGGTAAAGAAGTTATATTCTACTTGCATTCACATATAAACATTTGAAAAGAATTTTGTCCTTTACATAGCAGATAAACTGTAAACTCCAATTTCCAAGTGGATTTTGTTTAAACCCACCTAATTCTCTAGGAACTCCTCTGACTCTGTTGGAAATGATTCCAGATTTATACGTGCATAAATGAGACAAGGCTCTGCAAATAAAACGTAAAACTCTCGGTCAGATATTAACATCAACATTTGCACAAAATTCTCTTTAATTATGGTGGGATTTGCAGTTTTACCCAGCGGCAGAAGAGATCCCTTGGAAGTAAAGTGGAAGTAAAATTAGGTTAAACTATTCCATCTAATATTGTAAATATATTTTTAATATTCTGTCAGTGCAGTTTTTGGCCAGTATTAAAAACATCAGTACGAATTATAAGATATATGAGAAATAACGCAGACACTACAAGTTCCCTGGGCAAGAACTGTTTGTGATTTTATAGGTTTTTTTTGTTTGTTTGTTTTTTAAAGTTGCAGTTCACTTTCAGTTGTTCAGACTGAAAATTACCAGAGCTTATTTATTATAGGCTGACTGGAAGATTGTAAACCAATTGCTGGACAAATGACTTTGAGATTAAATTTTAGATTTACTAACTTATTAAATAAAAGGTGGGGCTTGCTGTTGTATTTTCTAGATCTGACATAAGTTCAGCAGTTCATAATATATTCAAAACCGTCTGGTTCAGTGTCTTAATTTTATTCTGGCAGATAAGTTGGGAACCTGCTGAAAATCTCTGTTAGCTCTTCAAATGTTACCTTTTATATGTTTTAAAAAAAAAAGTCAATTTGAAGAAATATTTACAAAGTCATTGAATCTTTTTTTTTTTTTTTAATCTTGATATGCCTCAAGAAATTGTAGTTAATTATGGGACAAGGGTCACAAAAAACTGCAAGTTAAATTAAAAAAAAATGGAAGAAGTAGACATAGGTGTATTACAGGGCTCCCTCTGGGCTTCCTAGAGATTTTTTGATACTGATTTTCTGTTCTGATGATAATGATTTTAGTTTTCATTGTTGTCAGCTTGGATTTTGCATCTAGTCCATGGTGGAAACTGTTTAGTGTTTTGGGGAAACTTTTCTTCTATTAAGTGAAATCACAGTTTAAAGAATTTCAGCTCTCCAGGATTTTCCATATCAAGGCATTTCCAGATTTCTTACACCATCACTACCTTATTATAGGGGGAAAGAAAAAAAAAAGGAAAAAAAAAAAAAAAAAAAAAAGGACCTTGTTTTCTATAGTTGGCCTTCCAAACAAAAATGTCAGGATCTCACAGTACAAAAAACAGTTTTTGCAATATTGTTCTCAACAAAGTCGTTAATAGCAAATCTAAATTCCCCTGTTCAGAGAGCACTCTAAATTCTCATTCTTGCTCATAATCACTAAAGGTCATGCTGGAAATAACCACAGAAAGCATGGATGGGATGGTACAGGTGTTTTTTTCACTCCAGTTTATTTTGATTAACTGAGCAAAGTTAATTTAATCATTTCAGCTTTTGCCTTTCTTTAACCCCATGCTGTTCATACTGTTTTCTTTGTAGTCACTGAACAAGAGACTAAAGTGCCCAAGAAAACCATCATCATGTAAGTGCTGATTTTTTTTTTTTTCTGGTAACATTTGTGTTTTGCCTTGCTGCCTATGCATGATCCAATAATAAGCTTGTGTTTATTGGCCATGCAAGTGTGTTCATTCCTATTCCATCAGATCTCATGGTATTTTGTGTTACGCAAAGTGGCAACCTGAAAAATCTTACTATCCCTTTCAAAAAAAATAGCAATGCTGCTGTTAGACACAGCATGCGCTAAATTTTTAGGATACTATATGAGAAGAAATTCCACTGAACATTGCAAGAGTTGCACAAGAGCTCAAGAAGGTAGAATCTGACTCACAATGTTGAAGAGAAACTGGCCTTGGGGACTGGCTACTCAAAAGATGTACAAACATAACAAATACAGCTTACAATGTTTTCTCCTGTCTTCCTGTTTAAATTTGTGAGGAAGGACTTCTATGATGGAGCAGAAAGAAGCTACACGTTTTTACTCTCTCTGGCTCTATTTCTAATATGATATCTTTTCCTTGGGCTTCTTGGATACTTTGATCCTGATTTATATTGGGTGCCTATAATACATAAAGATTACTGCAGCAAAACACACTACTTTCTCAATTGTACGTAGACCAGGAGCTCATCAGCCATTAAAATCTTAAAGTATGTTCTTGGTTTTAAGTATCATAAGCAAAGTATATAATAAAATGAAATGACAGCTAAAATATGGTTAAGCAACTGCTTACCTTTTGTTTCTTCTATTATTTTCTCTGATGACTGTCAGTTATCATCCATGCATTTAGCCAGTTTGGAACCAGTGGCTTATAAGAAGCCATGCCCCCTGCTCCTGAATAGCCAATAAATAGGCAAAGAACGGGACGTAGAGGCTGGAAGGAGGTCTGCCTTTGCCCCCTCCCTTGAACACATCATTTCAGTTAACACCTTGAGTCATTAGACTTTTTTTTACCTTGCAAAGACCAGAAAATGAAGGTGTTTCTGCCTATGCCATCTCAAGAGCCAGGGTTCAGATATCCATAGGGCAGCAAAACAGAGAAATACTTTTTGATATCACATTCAGAAACATCCCAAGGAAAGTCACGAGCAGGAAGCATCACTCACAGCCAGGCCATGTCTAAAGCTTAGTAAATCTCTCTACATCTCTGTGCCTGTAAATCACCTGGAAAAATGCTTTTATTTTACCTCTCTCCTCAGTAAGCTGATAGTCCCCCTTCTCCCTTTATGATTTCAGATCACAGGAAGCATCATTAATATTGGTTGATTAAATAAAGTCAAACTAATGCAAAATACCATCAGTTAAGCTGATTCCTAAATTTTTAACAGTTCCACAGACTGTTGCATTGGACAGCTCAAGAAGTGATTCCTAAATTAGGGGCTGCAGCCCCAACGGAGGTTGGTACCTTTAGGAGTGGGATCTCAGAACAATGGGAATCCACCTCCTTGTGCTAGTGGATGGGGTCATGAACACATTAGGGAGGCCCTCAGCTAGAAGTAGGATAGTGATGGAGTAAAGTTTGAAACAGCTCTGTTAAGGGCATATTGCATCTTTCAAAATGTAGTGAGCTGAGCAACAGAAGCAGCTTTGAAACTACCAGCAGGAAATAAATTAACAGATAATTTAGAGACCAGATTGAACAGTGTCTGTATGTGTAAATCCCAGAGCCAAAAAGCATTTTAACCTTGCAATGTAGAGCAAAGTCTAATGCAAACACAAATTGATTCATTCTTGTCTGTATCAGAAGGGACTTAGTTTTGCATAATTCAGAAAGGTGCCATGGTCATTACGAAAGCTCTGCATTGCAGTGTCATCAGACAAGCCCAACAAGGGGTGGAGGAGCAGAAAAATGCTGATAACTTTTGGGAAAGAGTAAAGCAGTGGGAGATGAGCAGCAGAAGAGAAGGCTGCTCTGGGAGAAGAAAAATCTCACTGTAGCTGATCCAGTCCTGGACTTTACCTCATCCTCAAAGGGACAAAATAATGGTGGAAAGAAATCTGATCTCATTAGGAGAAGGCACTACCAGACCAAGTCCAGTCTCCAAAGATCAGATGGGTGGATGAGAAAAGCTACAAGATATCTAAGCTGGTTCGTCTTCTGTGCTAGTTAGACAAGTGCAGCAGGACAAACAGACTCTGCTTTCACAGAGGCTTCTTCCACCTTTCTCTGTGTCTCAACTCAGGAGCCAGAGCACAGAGAGCTGGTGAGCAGAACTGTTGGTTTCAGCCCTTTGAGGCAGCGTGTCAGACTAGAAGCTGAGGCTGGTGACGGAACAGAGAGAAAAAGAAGAATGAAAAAGCTATTGTTTTGATTCATAATCACTCCTTCCAGCTTCAGATGATTGTCTTTATCCTTTAGTTATCGCCATTTTTTTATTCCAGTCTCTGTTGCTTGGAGGTAGGAAGAGAATCTCAGTACAGAAACAAAATCAGCTTTGCCTCTTAGCACCACTGAAGTAGCTACCTCTGCTGAAGAGCATCTGCTTTCCTACACCTGCAAAGCAAACGCTGTCTACCTTCACATTTTTCCATGTGAAAAATTACATTGAAAAAATTTGCAGGAGAAACTGTATGTTAAACATATGAGTTATGAACATTAAAGTCTGAGCTTGGGTGTTCCTCACCCCAGTTTTTAAAGTTATTGATCCAATTTCATCTGGAGCTCATTTAAAGTCAGTTTGCTCTGGGATGAAAGCAGAAGATTGTTTTGACACAAGCAGTGTATATCTCTGCAGACATATTGAGAAATCCCAACTGCTTTGGATGCCTCAAAAATATAAAGACCAGCAGAATTATTCTGAGAAATAACAATCATGCATCCCAGATTGATCTGGTATTCCTATATCAATTGCTGATAGGATCAGGCTGTGTCTGCAATAACAGTATTATGAAGAGTAAAAATAAGTATAGTTTGGCATAGATGACTTCTGCAGGAAATGTTCTAACTTTCTTTTCCTGGCTTCCAAATGCCCTTTTAATGTAACTGTTCTGCCTGTGAAAATGCAGATCTGTGGTCTCAAAAAAATCTTTAATCAACAAAATAAAGATATAATAGACTTATTAAAAAAAAAAAAAAAAAGAAGAAACTACTGACCCTGCTGTAATAAAGAACATTTTGTCATTGAGTTTGATGAAGTCCAGATTTTAGCCAGGGACACTTAGAAAAAAAGGTGAATTCCTTGAATGTTTAAAATCTTTGGATGAAACTGCTATATGGGTCCAAAGTAGCATAGTAGGTGGTCATCACAAGCACATGAGGTATAGCAGTATGCAGAAGACCATTCCTCAGCTGGACATACTCGTTGTGTTTGTGAACTCAAGGAGGCTTATGGCGCTAGGATCCACCTCAGGGAAATGGCACTGAGGTTTTGACTGATTCAGAAAGTAAGTGGAGACGGGCATGTGTGTGTGTGTGTTGTGTGTGTTGTGTGCGTATCCCTTCCAAAATGACATGCTTCACCAAAAGCTGGAGTGCTCATAAAACTAACCCCACTGTAGCGCCTTGATCCACAATGGCATGTGCGGATGGAGTGTGGCTCCCCAAAAAGTCTCGTCTTCCTGCCAACTCCATGTCAACCCTTTCCCTCATCAGAGAGGAAACAATAACCACTGTGGTGAAGAGCCCAAGGCAAAGGGGAAGGGTTTCTCCTGCACGTTCTTCTTCAGGTCATTCACCATCCCGCTCCCCAAGAGCAGAGCCAACTCCAGAGCCAGTTTATGTTTCAAAGATCAGGCAGCCTGTCCACAGACATGAGCAAGAGGCAACATCGAAGTCTGCTGTTCCCATGCTTTATGTCACAGAGCCAGAGAACAGGCAAGGAGCAGCAGCAAGAGATGTCATAGAGACCGAGACAGAAGAGCAAAAGCCCAAATGGGTTGAAGTGGAAGAAATAATTGAATTCAAGGTGAAAAAATCACCAAAACCTACAAGGAAAAGAGGATCTTCCCCAGCCAAACAAGAAAAAGATGATTCAGGGGTGTTAACATTCACTTTTCCCAGCTCAAGGCCTAGGCATTCCCCAGATGATGATCCAAACACAAACAATTCCAACAATAAATTGGTGGAACAGTCAAAATCTTCTTTGCCTAAAGACAGTCTCTCTGAAGTCGATATTCAGCCCCTGGTGTATGCAACAGATCAGGAAGGACCTCA
This sequence comes from Anseranas semipalmata, assembly GCA_013399115.1. NCBI lineage: Eukaryota > Metazoa > Chordata > Aves > Anseriformes > Anseranatidae > Anseranas > Anseranas semipalmata. Next base: position 273,885 of record VXAA01002599.1, read on the forward strand.
AGTCAGCAGTGAGGACAGAAGTTCCCCGTGTGGGTCTGAACAAGTAGGAAATAATTCATTTATTGATTACGGAACTGAAGGAAAGAGCTGCCCACAGGAAGCGAGTGCTCACTGTGGTTCAGGTGTCGATTCCCCACTGCTTGCCTGCGGGGGTGAGCCTTTGATCTTCAGTTTTGAGACATCTGCTGCAGACGAACATGAACGTCTCTTCTCACCAGTGAGTCCAGAGGTTAAAGAAGAGACGGACGAATTACACGCATCTTGGCCTGTTGAAGAGGGGGTACCCGAAGTAGTGCAAGATGTCCTTCCAGAAGAGGATAATGTCATTATAGTTGATGAACCAGAAGAACTACAGCCAGAAGACATTAGCACCCGGGACCGCAAAATCTTAACCCACAATGGCAAAGTGTTAACTTTGGAGGATCTTGAAGATTATGTTCCTGAAGAAGGTGAGACCTACGGGTGTGATGATCAGAACCATACAGCAGACAAACCGTGCGAGATCTCTGTGCTCCAGACAGAGATTAATGAGCCAACGATTGGAAAGCCGGTGCTGCTGAATCTGGGGAGACCTGTGGTTTCTAAGCCCAGGCAAAGATTTTTCAGCAAGTTTGAGGAGCACGTTCCTGGGGGCATGTTCATGTCAACATCTAGAGTAACTGGTGTGCAGTCTGTAGGCCCCTCAAACATCTCTTTCCACGTGAGCGATCCCTGCATGGCAGGGACGCCTGGAGTACATGCAGCAACCGCAGCAGCTTCTCCTGGTCCCTCCTTTACAGTGAAACCATCTTTCTGCACTGAAGTCCAGCTCTCAGCAGACAACGGACAGTCAAGCTTTAAAACTGAAGTTTCCACAAGAACCCTCAGCTATGGGACTGTTGGTGAGCCTGTTACATTGCACATCAGCACAGAAGACCTCTCCCAAAGCTGAGCAGATACAAGCATAATTTTCAACAGAAATGAAAGCAGTGTTTTAGATAAAAAATAATCAAAATTGTTGTAGGTGAGGAGAATTGGTGGCAACGATTACAAGGTAACATGTACGAGGGAATACCTTTGAGAAAATATATTTAAATATGAGCTTTTCCAGTCTTAAAGGGAACATGTCTGTCAGATCAGTTTGGTAATTTTAAAAGCTTTGATGGAGGTGAACATATATCATTCCATAGTGGAGCTGTGGTGGTAGGTTTAAGAAAACCCTGATTCTCCTACCTGTGACACTAATATAACTAAGTGCTTTTTGTCCATGAACTTAAAAGTTATTTCAAGTGCCAACTTGTAAATTATAGTGTGGCAAGAAGTTGAAGGTATCTCAGCTTTTCAGCATCCTTCAGCAGCCAGGATGGGAGGACTCTTTCCAGCTAAAGCAATCTCCTGTCACTGTGTGCACCTGAAGGTTATGAAGCTTCGTACTGCTTTGAATCTACACTTTTGACACCAATTAGCTCTACCAAAAATTTCTTCATAAACCTTTCATCATGTACAGTCTGATTAAATTATTATGAACTTCTGCCACAGAATGAAACGTATAGGAAATATTGCATTTACTAGGAATGCAAAGGGCTGCTCAGACCTTTCAGTTGAAATTCTAACTTGACTGAAGTCAGTGGTCAAAGTCCCACTGACTTGAGGAGGCCAAGGATTTCATTCTTCTCTTCTGCCTTAAGTAAAAAAAAAAAAAAAAAAAAAAGACCATTTTAAAACATGACTGCTATTTTCAAGTCCACTTCCTAGTTGTGTAAAGATGTAGGTTACATTTTTCTGTGTTCTAGTGTAGTGGATTTATGAACCATACCTTTTAAAATATAGATTTACTTAATGTGCAGCAAAAAATTAAAGGGCTGCACAAAATGACTTCTGCATCTATAATCAAATGCTAATACATACAAAGAATCACAGATGTGGTCTTTGTCAATATATATTACTGGAAGAATAATCTGGTATATTTGGTCTCCTGTACATGCCAGTGGTGAAACATTACTGCTAACAGATTGACGGATTATGTCTCCTAATGTGCTAAAAGGAATTCACCACTGAGCTGCAGCAGAGTAACAGGAGCACAAACACAGTTAAAAACAAAACAAAACAAAGTAGAGAAAAAAACAACAGATCTTTACCATAAATGTCTGGTTGAAGAATACATCTGTTTATAATATCTTGGGCTGCTTGGAAGCACTGCCAGTTACAATTGCATCCTGTTACTGTAACCATGTATGTTGAACTGCATTGTAGAAGTCACCCTTACTGCCTTCTGTTGAGTTGCTCTGGAGCTTTGCAGCAGGAGAGCTGATTGCAAGGGGAAGGCTCAGATGCACTGGGCATGGCCCATTCCTGTTGGCTTCACCAAAACTGGAATTTGCACAGACCTTCAACAAGTTGCTCAGCTCTGGAAAGAAACGAGCTCATAGGCCCCAATAATGGCCCCAGTTGAAGTCAACTGGAATTTGTCATTGATCTCAGTAGGACCAAGCACTGGCCCTCTCCATCTGACAGAGGTATGGGGTGAAAAGTCCCAACACCTTGTCCCTGCTGAGTTGTGTGACCGTGTCGTAATAGAAAATGTTTTCATTTAGATGGTGCAGGGAAACCAGAAATGCTCAGATGCAGCTGAATTTCTAACTAGCATGAAGAGAGAGGATTGAGTGAGTTTTTGCCTTGGAAATGTTGATGTGTGATGTTCTGTCTCAGTGTTTCCCAACTGGGTAATATTGTGAAACTTGTTCTGGAGTCCTCCGGGCAATATTCCAGCTAACAGGGACTGAATTTACAAAAGGTGCTTGTAGAAAAGAATGCATTTTTTTCTTCTGTGGCTGCACCTTGATCATGTGGTGACTAAAATGAATGCATTTCACAGCCTTTTTCATTTCAATATCCAGACAGGATATTATGTGTAATACCATGTGAACTACCTTCAAGATATAGGATGCTTTTCCAGTGATTACATATGGTGAAAGAAATGAAGCCTCTTTTGTGTTACTCTTCTGTTTTTGATAACAACTCCTTGGTTTATACTGTTTGTTTTATAATTAAGCAATACAATGGATATATATTAGTGCTTCTTTCATATATTGCACTATACCTTGGAAAGTAACAGACATACAACAGGGAAATACTTTTGAAAGTCTTTCTTTTGTATCAGGCCTGATTCTATTCTCAGTTATTCAAGTATCTATCCAGAATAATTCCACAGAAGGAAGTGAATCTCATTTGGATTTACATAGATACTGATAAGAAAGGAATTTGCTCAATATTGATCTTTAAAAACATAATATGTATCCAAAAGATAGTAAAGATGTGTAAAGGCATGTGGAGGTTCCTCCTGATGTGGTTGATGCTCAGGTATTTTTTTTAAGAAGATAGAAAGAAGGTAGAAGATAGAAAGTTCAGATGGTCATAGAAAAAGTATTCATAAGCCCAAAGTAATTAACATCTGTTTACACTTTCTTTTGAAATTTAAGCAAAAGAAAATCAATTGAAAGGAATGTTTAAAATCTCATGTAGAACTGTTCAAAAAATGAAAGGTTTATGAGAAGTCCATTACATATACTTTCAAAATGTTTTCCTAGAGGTTAAAAATTATGCTTGTAAGTGATTAAACTGTGTAGATAACTAATGAGACGTGTGGGGGTTTATTTCTTGTAGATGGAAACATACAGCTGTATTAAAAAAATTAATACAAAGAATGTTTTATCATAATTCTTGCAGGTATTAATAAAGTGGAAACTTCAGTTTGCTTGAGATACAAAAAACAAACAAAAACAAAAACAGCAAAGCAAATCAAGTGCAAGATACGCTGTTAGATGCTGATTTATGTCAATAAATGTCTTGCATCAGCTGTCACTCAACTTGCCGGGTTTCTGTGTTCTTCTCTGTTCACTGCACTCCATACTCCGTCAGCTCATCCACTTCTTCCATTGACTTCAGCAGGAGCTGAGCTGCAGCCCGAGGACATTAATGCAGTTCGGCTCTAGCTGCAGTTTTTTACATACAGTTTCAGAAGTGTTGAAATGAAGGAACCTGTTTTGTGGGATACTTCTAATTCAGCTCTAGGATCATTGAATAATTCATTAAATAATTTTGAATGATGCTCATCTACTTGGGTCCTTCTCTGAGGCTGATTTGGAACTTCAAAATACATGTGGATCTTGGGTTCCTGGTTATTGGCTGAAGGAGATGTGAGGTGGAAAAGTTAACAGTCAAGATTTTAGGGCTGGCGAACAGGCTGTCCATTGCAGGTGTGTCATTGCCACAGTGTACCTTAGCTAATATTCAAGCTCCTCAGGTCAACAGCTTGAATCGTAGTGTGTAACAACACTAAATAGGGAGGAAAGCAATGGTACTAGCAGCATGGAGGAGCTGAATTCTGCATTATCTTGTGGGCCAGGAATGTTTGAGAACCTCTTGCCTCACCAGTCCTCTTAACTTCAGCTTAATACCACATTTGACCGTAATACCACAAATCCTAGTTAAATTGAAATATATTTTCTCCTTGAGAGACACTAAGGGTGTTTCATGCCTTTCCAAATGTCTCACTTGTTGGCAGCTGCCCAGGTGGTAGGGCAGCACCAGCTGGTGGCAATCACAACAGGAACTCCAGGGAATCAAAATATTTTTATAGGGAAATATTTAAAGATCTTCCACCCAGCCCAGTGCTGATGAACACTGATCGTGCAGTCTGGGACATGCTGTGAACAAAACTTGCTTTTTCCTTCAACAGACCCAGAACTGAAATATTCCATAACCACGGGGGTAGGACAGTGGAAAAAAAAATCAAGTGAGTTGTGTTCAAAGGGGGCCGATCCAAACATAGTCTTCAACTTTACCTGCTAAGGTCTACCATGGGAATTTACTTTCTCACGGCTGGGAAAGAAGCAGAATCAAAACAGAGCTGCAGGACATGCTATATGTGAATGACATGAATCAAGTCAGAACTATTTGTATGCAAGCAGTCATTTTTTTTCTTTCAGCAAGATTCTGGTTGCTTTCCCTGCATCTTGGCCCGTAGGCTTGCAGAGTGGGGCCCTTTGATACTTGCACAACACCATGTGTAAGGCTGCTGCCCACTGGGAACCAATTCCTGGTACGACTGGGAGTCATTTTTTCTGCTCCAAGAATAAAACCAGATTTATTTTCTTCTTCTACCCATGGGAAACTTTCTTTTTTTTTAATTCCTGTATGAAGTATTTTTAAAATAAAGGTTTGGGCAACCAGAATAGGATGTCTAAAGTGGAGCTTTTTACCCTGTTTTGTCATGAGCTGTGTGATTATTTGCGTTTGCACTCTTCCTTTGTGAGCAATCATATCATGAACATGATGAATAGTCTTAATCTGACATGGCTTTTGTCTTTCTTGATAGGTATTTAAGGGTATCCCTAGATATCTGTCCCTTTGTTGTGCCTTGTCAAGTTTTGGGGAAGGAGTGCTGGGCAGGACATGAGGTAGCTCCTGAGGTCCTTTCCAATTGGAATTATCCAATGATCCCTCCTAGCCTAGCTTCTTCTGCCAGTGCTGGCTGGGGATGAGTCTGTGGTATTTGTCTCCTGCGTGGCTGTTCTGCAAAGATGTGTGCTTGAAAATCCATTTTTGTTTGGAAAGCTTCTTGTCTTCCCTCTTCCTTCAGGACTGTAGTTTCTTGAGGCAGAAGATGTCTTCCTCTGTATAATGCCGTGGTATTTGTCTCCCTATACACAGCCGCTGTGTTACTGTGCACACCAGATGAGCTTGGCTTTATAGTATCTCGCAAAGGCACAGCCCAGTGCAGATTTAAGTTTCAGGTACTTCCCAGTGCAAAGCCGAGCAAACCTAAATATTGCAAAATAGGACAAATACATTATTCTTCAAGCAGTAGCTTCCAGGTCTTTTTTGCCATCCTTTCAGACTTACAGGCTCAGGAAGCAGCAACCCTCCCTTCTTTAGAGGCACCCGTGGGTCTGGTACGTGCTCACTCCTCCTTCCCCTTCCCTGGGACAAAACCCTCCTCCTCGCATGTAGCCTCAGTGGCAGCTCACCACTGGCTTCATTTCACTGATCTCAGTGAAATTATTTTGGCCAGACCAGCCAACGCAGGGTTGAGCCAGGAAATGAACCCCTCGGTCCACTTTCTGGGATGTCTGGGGAGAAGCCGGGGGGCGCGCAGTGTGGTGCCGTGTCCTCGGCCTGGTGAGGTGCGTCTGTCTGAGGTCTGCCGTGCCAGCCTCCCTGCCACGAGTCTGAGCTGCGTTCCCTCTTGCTGGAATAAACATTTCTGTACCAACTCCCTGCTCTGGGAGGGGAAAAGGACGTGGTGACAGATGTTTCTTCTGATTGTGATGGGTTGGATGCTGCTGTTTTCTTTTTACACTGAAGAGAGAAAAGCTATTCTTCTTGTCTGTAGGAAAGGCTTCCTCACAGTCAGAGCTGGAGACTTCTGTCCAGGCCTCACTTCAGCGTGCTGATAAGGAGATCAAGACAGCTCTAAAGAAACTTGTGGACTCGGCGTCACTGCTTGTGACTCTTCCCCCGGGCATGCGAGGAGGAGCCGGTGGCCTTGGCCTTCCTGGCTCCATTCCTTCAGACTACTCAGGAACAGCAGCCGGGCCTCCTGTTCATGAAGCCAGTACCCAAACCCAGGCTGCTGGAGGGCATGGTAGGTCTGGAATTAATCTGGAAAATGTCGCATGAAAGTTGAGAGAGACAATAATGTCGAACACACAAATAATGATATTTTTTTCTTTCCCTCAGTTTTCTGCTTTGTTGTTTTGAGCAGTTACAGGATAAGAGAGGACATTCAGGCCCAATGAAATGTGGGGCTGTGGGCTGGGGTTAGGTTAAGCACAAACTTTGGGACAGATCTTTCGGGAAACAGGAGGTGTTCGAAAACTACATCTGAACCAGGGTTTTGTTCACCAACCTGCCAAAGTGAAGAGGTAGAGGATTTTTCCACATTTGGGCTTTTGAACCTGGACTTTCTTCTTCTTTTTTTTTTCCTCCATTGCATTCATAGAAGTAATTTTGTTTTGGATTTGGTGGGGTGGGGAAGGGAGATTGTTTTTCTCTTATTGTGCCATAAACAAGCTGGAAATTTAAGGCCCCTTTGTCAACTGCCAGAGACTTTCTCTAGCATGTTGGGCACGACGAGTTCACCTGCAGTTCACTGGCCCTGCAGCTTGAACAGGCTCCCCAGCAGTTTAACCGATTAACACCAATGATGTGTGTGACTATGTCTTGCCATGGGAACAAGAAGGCTTTCATGTTTGTGTCATTTTGAAAGCACACAAACAAGCTGCAGCCCTTCTGCTCTTCCTTCTGTTTCTACCATAACAACTTGTCTGAGCTGTCTCTGTCAAGTCAGAGTATCTGTCCTCCACCAGCGTGAACCTAAAAGAACAATGTCAAGTAGCCTGCAGCCCTAAAACTCAAGGCACTGTTTAAGAAAAAAATATATATTTTTGTCTTAAACTTTAGAATGATAGAAGCATTTAATGGTATCAGACCCAAAACAACTGCTTAAAAAATGACAGGGCTTTAAAACCTTTTTTTTTTTTCTCTTTTAGTGGGAAATCATCCCTGCAAATAATCCTCTGGTGAAGCAGAATGATTCAAAAAGCATCAGAAGTAAAATATGAAATGGTTTATTTCTTTAGTCTCAGCTACAGAGAGAATAGAGTAGTGAATGAGATGGTTCTGCAGTCCTTTCACTTGAGGCAACTAAAGATGATATTAATAGGGGAATTACTTTAATAAGATGGAGACTTGACAACTGTCCCTTTGATCACGTTTTAAATAAAAAGAAGGCAAATATTTCGATAGTGCTCACAACAGGAAAGCACAAATCCATTTTCCACCCAGCTGGGATCTCTGACCCTGCCAGTAATGCCTTGAATAATCATGTTCCTCACCACAGTGGAGCTGTTTTATGTACTTTCTAGAAACTGCTGCTTTCTTCCAAAACCAGCCTGCACCAAACATCCCCAGACTGCTCCCCAAAAAGGTCCTTCCCGCTGGGCAGATTTCTCTTGATTTCTCCTTTTCTCACATGAAAAGGGAGATGATGGATTTTATTCTAGGGGGTAACTTTAATGGTCAGTGTCAAAAGAAAATCAGGTACTTTTGGAATAGATGCTCAAACCAATTTTTGAAGATATATCTGATCAAATAATTAATAATAAAAACAAAACAATATCTGAACTGCCATCAAGCTCCACCATCTTTTTATTTCCTCCTTCCTGTAAGCCTGAGATGCCAAACCTTGTTCTGGTGTAACTTAAGAGTTGTATGGGGACATTTTCCAAGAACCCAAGGGAGGTGTTCCAATGCTGATGTTACATCACCAGGTCCTCCAAACTAGCATATCTCCACATTAGTTATACCTCTGATCAGGGCCTGCCATGGCCACCAGTTGTACATTGATGTAAGCTTACTAATTTCACCGATGCTGTCTGTGATTGCACCAGTGAATCCAGAGCTGTTTTTACAATGCACAGTTTAATTGAATTATTTAATTGAATTATTTATGTGTACAAAGCTAACACCAGGCATTTCATCATAGTCACAAACTGGTGGAACTCAAGCCAAATTAAATTATCTCCTAAAATGGATGCTCTGAACTAACACTTTCCTTCCAGCCATCCTATTTCTTCTGGTCCCTGTAGACTGTCTTTCCTATTTGTGCCTGCATGTGTTTCCTTACAGAAAAGTTCATTTTGCTCGGCCAGCACTGTGTCCGGCCAGTGTCTCTGATGGAAGAACCCTTTGCGCGCGCGCACACACACACACACAAAAGCCCTTTGCTTCATGTGGTCTTCTCAAAAGGGTCGAATTCTCCTCTTCAATGATTGCACTCAGCTGAGGTCAGATGGATTCAGTTCTGACACAAGGCAGACTAGAGATGGCTGCAAAGTTTTGCTCTGCGTTTCAGGTGTGCCCTCATAGGTGACAGGTCTAACTTTCCCTATTTCTGCCACCAGACAAAGCACAAAGGCGGATTCATGCTGAAGAACCAGGTGCACCAAAGCCCAGCCCTGATCTTTCCCATGAAGAGGCGGCTGCTGGAGCTGAAAGTGCTCAGGAGCGCACTGTTCCCATTTCCAAGTAAATACAGATTCTGATACACAGATTTCCAAGTATGGCAGACTTTGTTATAAGAAAAGCAAGTCCTCTGTAGGGAAGCAGGCGGTGACTTGAACTGGTTCTTGTAGGTTTGTTATCGTCTTTAGAGTCCTGCTCACACATGCATTGTGGAAGAAGGATATAAATGGTTGGGGAGAAATTAATTCCACCAAAACAAAATTCTTCTTATATTAATCTTAAGTAAATATTGTTTTGACTGGTGGTTAAGTGCATAGATCAATGGCAGAGTAAAATCCTATACCTCTGCAGTAGCATGTGACTGTGTAATGATCTTTTCTCCTGGGCTTCTTGAAAGAACATCACCAGCTGCGGGGGCAGGTGACTGGTACAGAAGAGAAGGAGATGTGGTCTGGGACGTACACAGTGAAGTTTATATTGAGACCACGGAAAGAACTTGTGTGTATAAGACTGAGGAGAAGACCCCAACAAGTAAGAGCATTGTTTTGATTTCCCAAATCCTGTGATTGTCTTTGTCTTCTCTTTGGCTGATATCTCTCATTGACTGTTTTTTGTTTTTGTTGTTGTTTTGCTGTCATTTTGAAATAATTCAATTTCTTGACCAGTAACTGTTTATTAAATAAAAAGTAACAAATAAGCGTGAAGACAAGAAGCCTAAAGGTAATGCCAATATAAAGAAACCCAAATGTATAGCTGTGATATCTCTTGATTTGATATTAAGCCAATATCATATCCAAAATGGCTGGTCATGGAAATCCCATTTGAGTAACTCAACCTATATCAGCACACCATGAACAAAGTTATGGTATCATGAATGCAGCAAACCTTTGTGTCTCACCAGGTCCTCCCTATATGCAAGTGACAATAGAGGATGTGCAGGTGAATTCTGGGGAGCGTGCTAAATTTCAAGCAGTCATTGAAGGAACCCCACAACCTACTGTTTTGTGGTTTAAGGTAAGTACAGGGGTTTCCCTGACTGTCTTACACCTCTTCCATTGATTCTGGGTCGTGTCTGTAGATGCTGAGTCAGCTGCAGTTCTCCTTGGAACCACCAATTATGCATCTTGCTTTGTTTTGTCTCCAGTGTCACTGTGGCTCCTTTCACAGAGAGGACAACCAAGATGGTTCTGGGGACCTAGGTGGGCAGGAAGTGTCTGTCTGAGAGCCACCAAGATGTGTGTGGTGGTTTTGGGGGTTAGGGATGGGATTAAGAATGGTTTATTCCAATTGTCAACTGACTTCCAGGCTCTGTATCCTTTCTGTAGCTACTTGGTGAACTGAGTGTGAGCAAGGACAGTAAGTTATCCAATGGAAAGGAAGGAGAAATCATTTATTGTTCCCCAGAATATTGCCGTGCCCCTCAAATAATCCAGTGTTGTTCCATAATGATTGTCTGTAACTCTTCTGTCCAACAAGCTGGTTTTGTTCACAAAAGTTTTATTCTATTTTTTTCTACCTTCTGTATGGGAAGGATAAGGATAAGGTACTCAGACAAATGAAATAACCTTAAAAAACAAGCATTCAAAGAACCCCCTCCTGCACCCACATGCACACATGTACACATACCTGAACACCTTGACTAGAATAAGAACAAGGCAGGAATATGGGATACACCCTGTTACTCTTTTCTCACTCTCTGGTGTTTTCAGCTCAGTTATCCTGAGCTCATCGAACTTTTATCTGTGTACTAACCCATAATAAAGCACTCCTCCATACATTTATTTAGTGTCCCCTTGAATCCATGTAAACGTCTTGCATGCATAGTGTCCTTTGGCAAGGAGTTCAATCCAACCATGGTATATTTCCCAAAGCATCACCTCTTTTTGGTTGTTCAGTGATGACCCTTAGTTCTTGCATCAGAAAAAGTCTATCCGTGCCCACTCTTTCCAGACTATTCAGAATTTTGGACAGCTCTGTCGTATCATATTGCTAAAGCCTCCCTTCCAGGCTGAAGAGCCCCAACCTGTTCTATCAGTCCTTATCTGGAAGCTATTATAGAGATAACATTATTGCAACAGTATCACACCCCTGGCAAGCTGGGGATTTATAAGGTGATGCTTTCTATCTTACTCTGTTTCTTCCCTAATCATTTCTAACATCTGTTTTTTTTTATTATTATTTTTTTTTAAACTACCAGCAGGCACTGAGTTGCTTTTGCCATGGAGTGATCTGTTGTAATCCAAAATTTTGGTCCAGTGTAATAAAGAACAGCTCACAGCCCATCATTTCATATGGGGAAACAGGGTTGCATCACTTTACATTTATCTGTATTAAATTTCATCTGACATTTTACTGCCCAGTCAAGTGGTCTCATAAGGTCCTTCTGAGAATCTTCATAATCTGCCCTCCATGTCACCCCCCCGCCCCATACTCTCTTTTCATAGCATTTATGAATATAAAGCAGCACGAGTGCCAGCACAAAGGGGACCAGGCAGGAGCAAAGTAGCTGATCTTTGTGCTCCCTGGGCTGACTGCCCAGGCGTGGTGTTGGAAGAGCTGAAGCGTAAACCACATAACCCTGGTGATCCCTCCCAAGCCTGTATTCTTATGAATGGGTTATGAAACAAAAATGTCGCATAACATAGAGAAACAGTTAGCCATGGGGACTTCTTCAGCCAGCATCTGCTCTTCTTTCTCATTTATTGAAGAGAAGAAACATCTGTTTCCATCTTGGTTTTCCAGTACCAAAAACTCATTTCATTCTTTCAGGGCACTTCACTGCTGACAGACAGCAATAGGCTCCATCAAGGGATGGCAGGAACAACATATTTCTTAATCCTGGACAACGTTGTCTCAGAAGATGGTGGTGTCTACACCTGTGTTGCCAAAAATGCAGGAGGGGAGGTTTTGTGCAAAGCCGAGCTTGTTGTCCATGAAGGTAATGTCATTCTGTCAGCTGCATGAGTTCCTTCGATAACCACTGCAATATTTATTCTGTTGCCATCTTCTTCTGGTACCCGTATGGTATCTGCCATGTATTCCTGCCTAGTGTTTGCATACTAGCAGTATGGCGTGATCCAGTATAAAGGTAGATGGTCTAATGGCCTACACTGATGAACAAATGTTTTATTTGTTTTTTTTTTTTTTTTTTTTTTTTCCCTGCTTGAGACTATATGATGAAGAGATACAATGGGCCATAGCAATAAGTGGGGCCATGCCTCTGGTGGTGTTCTGCTCATTGACCTGAGTCCTCTGATTGATGTCAGATGAAGATGCAGCCCCAGCGATCATCTTGGCAGGTTCTGTCATCAAACAGCTACACCTAATTCTGTGCAGAAGTTTAGAGGACTCCTGTATATTTTCCTGCCTTAAACTGTCCTGAAGTAACTTTGTCCACATCACGGTCTGAATATTAACCCTTACATTTTCCTTCATTTCCAAAGCTAAGAAAGACCAAGCAGTGAAAAAAGTGGCCACCCGGAGGAAACTCCATTCTCTGTACGAGGTTAAGCAGGAGATTGGAAGGTAAATGAATTTTCCAACTTTACGGCATCACTGCAGGAGCACATCTGTCTGCCCATCTGAGCTGCTGAGCAGCAGTGACCAGAGGCAGAAGCGGGCCCAGCTGTGAAAAAGTATGAAATGGTGAAAGTACTGGCAGAAGTGGGAGGTCACCCCATTACAGGTGGGCTGGAAACACTTTCCTGAGTTTTCTGACAGGTTGGGAGTGTCCATAGAGCCCATAGGTCCAGGTAGCTCGAACCAGAGAAAATACCAGCCAGAGCCTGGCAGAATAGATGCCCAGGTATGGCTCTGGGGCAATATTAGCCTCAAAAGCAATGTAGATACAAGCACTGTGTCCATCCAAGGGATCCGAGAGCGTCAGCCTTTGTCAGCACAAGCCTGTACCACCTGAAATAGCTTTCCTTTGATGGGAACTCATTGCTTAGTTTTGGAGACAGCCGGGAGAGGGCAATAGCAGCTTGCACACAGGAAAATCAGCTTTATGGTGGAGAATTTAAGCCCTGAGCAGTAGGAGCTGTCAAAGACTGGGATGTGGAAAGGTCTACACCTGCAGTGCAGAGGGCTTTGAACCAAGTCTGAACAGGGCTTGTCCTTTGATTTTACACAGGGGCTGCTTCAGCTTTGTGAAACGAGTTGTGCATAAAGGGAACAGAGTGTCTTGTGCTGCCAAATTCATACCTCTACGAAGCAAAACAAAGGCTCGAGCACATCAGGAGAGGGATATTCTTTCCTCTCTGTCCCACGACAGAATTACCAGGCTGCTGGATCAGTTTGAAACACGGAAAACCCTGATTTTGATTCTGGAGTTGTATCCTTTTCTGTGCTTCTTCTCCAAGGAGGCTGGGAAATACTAGTCAGACCTCAGTTATTAAATAACTAAGCAAATAGCCATTTTTAGTATTTGCCTGAGATAAAAGACCACACACAATCTTTCCCCACACTACAGGATAGCATAGCTCTGTGCACTCCTCACTGAGGTATAATATTTCTGCTGTGTTAGGAAAAGCCATGATACTTGCATATACGAGTGTGAATGAGTTGTTGAGCATCAAAGTTCTTTTCTGAAATATTTGGAAGTGAATTACTCTGTTCCCAGTGAGATCTCACCAACTCTGCTCTCTGTTAGTTGAGCAGAGGTGGCTACAAAGTAAAAATAGTAATTTAACTGTAGTTGTAGTTTCCCTTAATGCCATTGTGAGATGCTCCAGTGAAGAGCTCCTCGACCGCTTGTTCAAGAAGAGTGTCGTCACTGAAGCAGAGGTAATCTTTCCTTCTCATTTGAAAGTCCAAAGTTGGTGGGTACCGCCTGTTTCTTCAGCAGAGAATAATTTCCAGCTGCATTTTCTTTTTCCAATGTGAGGAAAATCTTTGAACCAGTGATAATGTGTCAAAACAGAATCAGGATTTAAAATGTGTTCCCATCAGCTTTCATTACTGAGTTTCTTCAGGGAATGACTAGAAACTACCAGTGATTTTGAACACCAGCACCACATTCAGCCTAGTACAAACCATATTTACTGATGCACCATCTCTTTGCTATCTGTCACCTGGAGGTCCTGTATCTTCCCTTGTTTAATAATGTAATGCTTTATCCCCTCGCAATTGTACATGTATCCAAGGGCTGAAATGATTTTTTCTAAGGTGTTTTATTGTTTGTTTGTTTTTTAAATATTTGGTGCTCAAAGCTTAAAATGTTTCACATCTCCTGTCTAGTAGACAGGCTTCCCATATTTATTGGCAAAATTGATTTTTCTCAGAAATACTCAGAGGGAAATGTTGGTTAACACTGTAAAACTTCAAAGGTAAAGGACTTCCAAAGTTGAAGCTAGCTGTAAATCTTCACTCCTCATTCAGTCTTAGTCAGATGGGATCTACACCCAGTCAAGGAAAGAGGTTTGCAACATAGTTGTAAGGTTTGTTTGCTTTTCAAATGTGGTTGCTTGATTTACACCATTTATGAGCCGAGTCTGAGTTCTAAAGATAAGGCTCATCAAACTTTTTAAGTGAGGGCTTTCTCACACTAGGCACAACTTTATTCCACACAGGAATGTTTGGTTCACATCTGATTTCAACTGCAAGGACTAATATAAGAAGTTCAGTCCAGTTTTGAAAGTATTCCTAGTTCAATCTCTTCTTCTCTTATATAAAGAAAAACATTGGTGGAATCAGGAACCCTCTTTATCTAATACTAATGTTTAACGCTTTAGTGACTAATTGTTTAATATTTGATTTAATTTTTAGGTTAAATTGTATATCAAGCAAATTTTGGAAGGAGTCAAATATCTTCATGACAACAACATCCTGCATTTGGACATCAAGGTAATGTGCAGTGGCAGGTCTAGTTTGTCATAGCCTCTTGTTGGCCAAGGAATGGGTGTTTTCTTACTTGCAACTGAAAGTATTGCCTGCTCTCAATAGAAATTTATTTTATTTTATTTTATTCTGTTTACCAGCCTCTGAATATCCTCATGGTTTATCCTGAAAGGGAAGACCTTAAGATCTGTGATTTTGGATTTGCTCAGAAGATCACGCCCTTTGAGCCTCAGTTCAGCAAATATGGGTCTCCGGAGTTTGTTGCCCCAGAAATTGTTTCTCAGTCACCAGTGTCAAAAGCCACTGATATCTGGTAACCTGTTGTCTTTCTAAAAAGCTTTGACACTAGACAGCCCGAATCTGGGGCTTCTAGATTAAAAGAAATGTTTCCTTAGGAATATGTAATGACATAATACTGTGTGTACATTCATACCATAAGGTAAGTTACTGTAGTTACATCAAACTGTTTTGCAGTGGATAGGCTTCGTTTTGTCATAGGCTCAGTACCCTCGGCTTTGCACAAATGAGAGTGTGGTATGGGGAGTCTGTTGTGCAGAATCATGTGCTGTTGATCATAACTGAAATGTCTGCAGCTTACCACGTGCTTATAGGTACAAACAGGGCACTAATGAGTGACGAATACTGTATGTTGATAGAGATGATGCAGTTAATAAAGGTGTTTCATTTTAACATTTAATAAGTAAACGGAACAGTGATGATAAGAAAGGAAACTGAAAGTGAACACTGAGACTCCAAAACCCATCAGGGCTATTTAAAGCTCCTTCCTTCTATTTTGGTCAACCATAATTGAATTCTGACAGCTAGTTAATGCAAAGGAGCATCTTAGAGAAGATGATCTTTAATAAAGAGGCAGCAACTAGAGAAAATGATCCTAGGAGGCTTTCTAGAAAAGGCAAACAGACTCCAAAAAATGTTTTAGTCTTCTCCTCTACCTATGCTTTAAAAATGGAGGAATACTTGACACAAAATTTAAAAAATGCTGAAAGGAAAAAAATAAAAGGGTGAATGCAAAAGCTTTTGGGATTTATTTTCTTTGGAAAGGTGGGGAGAAGAAGATCTTACTGTGCTAAGCTGTCTAGTGTCAGGAAAAGGGGCTGTGTGCTTGAGAAGGAGAGAGAAACAGTGATGGATATCTGACATTTGTGTTCCCTCTCTTCTCAGGGCTGTTGGAGTCATCACATATTTAAGGTAAGTAAATCTGCTTGGACATACTTATTCATACAATGATAGAATGGTTTTGAGTCGGAAGGGACCTTAAAGTCCATCCAGCTCCAACCTCTGCCACGGGCAGGGACTCCTCCCACCAGCCCAGGCTGCCCAAAGCTCCATCCAGCCTGGCCTTGGGCACTGCCAGGGATGGGGCATCCACAGCTCCTCTGGGCAGCCTGTGCCAGGGCCTCACCGCCCTCATAGTAAAAAATTTCTTCCTTATATCTAATCATAACCTACCCTCTTGTAGCTTAAAACCATTACTCCTTCTCCTATCACTACACTCCCTCTTAAAGAGTCCCTCCCCAGCTTTCCTGCAGCCCCCTTTAGGTACTGGAAGGCTGCTATAAGGTCTCCCCGGAGCCGCCTTTTCTCCAGGCTGCACAACCCCAACTCTCTCAGCCCATCTCCATAGCAGAGGTGCTCCAGCCTCTGAGCATCCTCGTGGCCTCCTCTGGACTCGCTCCAACAGATCCATGTCCTTCTTATGTAGGGGGCCCCAGAGCTGGACGCAGCGCTCTAGGTGGGGTCTCACGAGAGCAGAGTAGAGGGGGAGAATCACCTCCCTCGACCTGCTGGCCATGCTTCTTTTGATGCAGCCCATTCAATATATCTTTGTCAGAGTGCTCTAGCACCTTCAAGTGAGAGATCTGAGTGAGTGAAGCATCGAGTCTTTGGCAATTTATTTTGTTATTTTCTCCTTTGGTCACTCCTTCTTTATTGCCAAGGGCTTTGGTCACTGTCCTTGCCTAAAGACTTGACAGCTGCTCTCCTCAGCAATGAGAGTGCTGGATCAGGTTCAGTCTTTCTCTTGCACATTTTAGCCACCATCCTACTGTAGCTGTGAAAAATCAGACCCTAAATTCCTTATCTGTGAATAAGGGATAAATAATTTAGTCAGATGTTCAGTAATGCTGTAGTAAAAGATGCTCTTTTAATGGAAGCACTGTTCACAAGCATTGCAAGTCCCTCGCATGAAGTCCCTCAGGCCTTTTAAATCCTCATGTAGACATTCTGTGCTTCTGTCATTTGAACAGCAAATAAAAGTCTAAAGTCTGTCTCCTTTTATTTTATGGCATTCAATGAATAAGCCTAACATGCAAGTCTCCATTTGCTGGGGAGAACGACAGAGGAACACTTCTAAATATCCAGAATGGAGAAATTTCATGGACCATTCCTGATTTTGTTCACCTGAGTGAGGATGCAAAGGATTTTATAAAACGGATCCTACAGCAGCACCCTAAGTGAGTGTATTTTTGTGCTTCCTACAGACAGCGTGCAAAGATGTTGTATCTCAGCAGGCAGATCTCAGCTCATCAGAGCTGCAGTTGTTTTGGGAAGTGGAAAGTTGAGTGAGATGTGGTGACATTCTGCCCTAATTCTTCTATATTCATTACCCAGAACACAACTTGCCAATTTGCCAAAGTGGTCTGCTTCTGGTATGGCAATGTCCTTACTCCCTAGCTCCAGGCAGATGAGTTTCTGAAATGAAATGGAGAAGTGGGAAGAGCGAGTACTGCTACAGAGGGAGTTATGGGGGAATTAAATAACATGAACCACATTCATCAAGCAATTTCAAGTACAAAAGGAGGCTTGGTTTTTAATTTCTGTTCTGTTCTTTCTGCGTGGTGCCAAAGCTATTTTTGCTGTGGTCCTTTAAAGAGCCAAAGTCGCTCTTGGGACTACTCTTGATGCCTTGAACAGGCTCCCTGCAGGGTGCCGTGCGATCTTCCTGTGGATCTGCAGGGACTCTCAGGCTGGGCAAGAAGGATTGTTTTACCTCAAGGGAAGGAAACCTTGGGTTGAAAGCTTCTTTCTGTCTGTGTGGCTTCTCAGCTCCAAAACAGAAGCAAAAGGACATACACAAATGTGTATGCATGTGTCCACATGAAGCAGGCACCTTCAGGAAGATCTTGTGTTTGCTGTTTGAAGTGACTTGCTACTAAAATGGTTATCTTTTCTTCTATCAGAGACAGGCCTAGTGCTTTGGACAGTCTTTCACACAAGTGGTTCACGGTAAGTTTGTCCTTGTCCTTGTTAGAACCATAAAAAAAAAAAAAAAAAAAGAGCTGCCTTTGGAGGGGCAGCTCTTAAGGCTGCTTGATAGCTGTTTGCTGTTTTATTTTTTCTTCTGGTCTCCTACTTTCTGTCCTACACAGAAAAGAGGAGACACATTGGTGCTTACGTGCCAGGATATCTTTCCTTTCAGAAGATTACTACTGACATAAGCAAATATAACGTCTGTGTAGAGAGGAAACTGTGGCTTTGCAGAAGGAAGTTATGGTTTATATTCCAGTGCCTTAAATCTCTCGGGACAAAGAAAAAAAAAATTAAAAAATAAAAATAAAAAAGGTACTGAATCACATGCATTGAACAAGGCTTGTTTTTGTCATTGAAAAGATCATATTGCCTACAATTTAGCCATAATGGGATTGTAGAATTTGACGTATTGTAACTTCCCTAAATTAAACAATTCTGTAAGGAGTCAGTCCTTAAAAACAAAATGAAACAAACAAACATACAAACAAAACAACAACAACAACAAAACAACTTCTCAGGAAATGCAGTCAGGATGTTTTAACCACTGACTTTCCTCCTTTCCTTCTACCTGGCAGCATAATCTCCCTCTTGAAGCAGCTCATTTCATTAATACCAAGCAGCTCAAATTCATTGTGACTCGGAGCAAGTGGCAGGTGAGTTGGTCTTAATCTATGTTGGTTCTTTTTAGTTAAATATTTTTTAATTACATTAGAATCTGTTCAAGTCTACTGTGCTAGGACAGTGAGAACGGCAGAGATCTCAGCTTAGCTATGAATGGGGAATAAGCCCAGTAGATCAATGGATGTGGCAGAAATAAATTACCCAAGCTTTTACTGTGGTCCTAGGTTGTGTGCAGTGCTTTTCCACCAGGCACCGAAACAAAGATTGCCTTTAGGTGTGTAGATGTAAGCAGGTGTCTACATTCCTGCTAATAGCAGTGAGACCAGTGGAATCGGCAGAAATTTTGGCTTTTACTTTATTTTTTGGTATTTTTATGACATACATGGACTGTGCCACTCATTCCAGTATACGTAAAGTAGAATAGAATAGAATAGAATAGAATAGAATAGAATAGAATAGAATAGAATAGTTCAGGTAGAAAGGACCTTCAGAGATGATCAAGTCCATCTGCCTCACCACTTCAGGGCTAACCAGAAGTTAAAACATATTATTGAGGGCATTATCCAAATGCTTCTTGAACACTGACAGACATGGGGCATTAACCACCTCTCTAGGAAGCCTGTTCCAGTTTGATCACCCTCATGGTAAAGAATGTTTCCCTAATATCTTGTCTGAACCTCCCATGGTGCAGCTTTGTGTTGTTTCCATGCGTCCTGTCATTGGATACCATGGAGAAGAGATCGGCACCTCCCTATATATAGTCCAGTCCAGTAATGTAGGACTTTGAAATTAAAACCACTAAAAAGCAAACATGGAGGAAATCACCTCCCCTAATGCGAGTGCCTGTAAGATGCATGCTTGTGTGTAAGTTAGCTACCTTCAGCTGTCTTTGCAATTGGTACTGATTCAGAGATAAGTCCTAGGAAGATTCCTCTTTTCCTGAAGTTGTCTATAATAATCAGATTGACTGCCTTCTGAAGATGCCCATTTTTCTCTGTTGGCTGTAAAGGAAAGCCAGCTGCCCAGCTTCAGCTGAGGTGTCTTACATGGCAGAAGTTAGAGCAGATGAGTCCTACTTCCTACAGTATGGTAGGTCTTCTGCTGGCCTAAGTCACTGCAGTCATGCTGCTGTCAATGGATTTCAGGCCATTTACTCCAGCTAGACCCTTATCTAATGTGTTTGGTAAAAACTCTTTTTCCATCTGCTTTGAATGGCCAGATTGTCTTTAAAAATCTCAGGCAGGGTCCTGTTTCTCCGTTCACAAGAGCAAGTGTGTCTCCTAAAGTCAATACAGTTTCACCTCTGTGAATAAGAGATGATCAACTCAGTGAGCAACTGAGGCCTGGACTGACTATATCTACAAAAGGGTGGTGACATGTTATTTAACTAGTGTGTGTGGTCTTTAAGAATGCAGAAGATCATTTTCATAAGTTTGCTTTACCATAGTCCCACCATATTTCCAGCTGATTGTGCTGTATTTTGTTTTGGTTTTCAGCGGTCTCTGATGTGCTATAAATCCATATTGGTAATGCGATCCATCCCAGAAATCCTAGAAGGGACTCACGACATCACCTCCCTGGCCATCTCCCGGCATCTGATTGAAGAAAGCACTTCCTCCAGTACTAGCGGCTCCTCTTCGGACAACGAGAACTCGCACTTCCCCAAGAAGAGGCACTTTGGCTCTACACCCGAACTGCACTTTTCCATATTTGATGCACCAAGCAATCAGGAGCCTCCAAAATATGCAAGTGAAGAGAAGCACTCCAAAATCTCAGTCCCTCCAGTAAAACCCATGAGGAGGAAGTATGCTGCAATGAAAAGTGAAGTGAAGGACAAATCACCTACAGAAAGCAAAGAACTCATGACAAGTATTTTAAAAGAGAAAGAGGAGGGGCTTCATCCCAGAATTCGAGATGAAAGAGCACAGCAGTCCCAAAGAAGTGATGCAGCTGAACCTTCATCAGTGAAGACTTCCACAGAAAATACATCAAATCTATCTCAAAACCAAAAACCAGACATATTTTTATCTGAAAAGGACAAAATTGAAAAGGCTGGGGATGGGACAGAAAAGCCACCTGTATGTGTTCCTAGACAGAGCGTCATTAAAAGCACTTTCTACAGCCAAGCAGCTGAACTACCTGCAAGGACTCCTTCCTCACCAAGCAGGGAGCTCAGAAGGCACCTGGACAGAGCCAGAAGAACTTTCCGGAAAGCTGGATATTCAAAGGTGCCCCTCAGTGGTCTCCGCGAACCCCTTCTGGAACAGTTCGAACTGGAAGAAGAAGAGGAAGGCAAGTCTGATGATGGAGATGATCACAGGGAAAGTCTGCTTGGTTCCTTGACCAAATCAGCTTCGTTTGATACTGCAAGGAAACCACCACATCCTGCTATTGCTGGTTCTAGCCGAAGCCGTTCCCTGGATGACTACAGGCTGAGGGCCTCAAGATCAGTGAGGGAACAAGATATTTTGGAAGAAGACTGTGATATAATGTCACAGGAAAGTTGCCCTGAAGACAGTGAGCACTGTGACATTTCTGTGGAGCCAGGCAAGGGATGTTCTGCAGACACTTCAAAGCAAGACGACTTTAGGAGAGCCAGCAAGGATTGTTCAGAAGAGCAGCTCTCTCCTTCCACACAATGTGAGGGTAACGGGTGCCCAGCTGTTTCTGTGCAACAGCTAGAGAGACTTCCAGTGTCACCTCATAAGAGCGAGAATAGGAAACATTTACTGAAGAAGTCAAAAGCTACTTACTTTGAGGAGGAAACTGAAGATTTGGAAGGCAAAAGCCCCATTCTGTCTGCCCAGCACTCAGATGTAACTGAGCCATCAGCTCAAAAACATGAAATCATGGAGGGTAAATCTCCCTCTGGCAGTGCTTCTGGCATCGCTTTTCAGGAGGGTGGACAGGCCATTTCGACTCTCCCACAGTCAGAGACCACCTCCAAGTCGGCCCCTGCAAGTACGAGAGGAGCGTACCATCTGCCCCAGGAGTCTGCTCACAGCACCGACATCCATCCTGATCTGAAAGGTGAAGGCTTCCTTATCAAAAGGACAGCCCCAATTCCACCTTGGAAAGACAAAAGGCAGAAGCATTCACATGAGGAGCCTTCTGCTCACAGTAGTGTCAAGTCTGATCTCATGGAGCATGAAAGCTCTTCTGTTTTAACAGGCCCCCAAACAGAAACTGATTCACTTCCAGTATGTAAAGAAAAAAGTCAGCAACCTTCTGATCAAAGCATTCCAGCACCTACTGCCTTGGAGGGCAAACAGCCAGGTATCCTGTCAATTCTGCAAACAGCTGATGAAGATGCTCACCAGAAGCCAAAGACCTATAAAGAGGTGAGATCTGCTGTCCTGGAGGATGAAGGACCAAGTATTGCAGGGATCGCTCCACTTTCAGCCCCCGATGGTGAAAGTCAAGCCCACAGGAAGGCTTCTGTTCACACAGACACAACATCAGCCTTCCTAATGGGAGAGCATCCTGTTGTTTCAAAAGTCCCGCCACCAAAACCAATGAGAACTTCCATCTCTGATGGAGCACGGCACACTGAAAGGGAATGGCCAGCTCATAGCAAGGAGGGGCTTGCTGCTCTGAGGAGTGAAGGTTCATCTGTCGCAGAGCTTGTTCCCAGTTTGATTCATGAAGCTGAAATCAAGGGAACTGAAGCCCAGAAGGCTTCTCAAGGCAGTGGCATGGTGCCTGCTGTTCTGGAGGGCAGACACCCAGCTATAACTGTTTCATCCCAAAATACTGGTCTCCCTTCAGTCTATGAGAGTGAAAAGCAAGAACATCCAAAGGCATCACTTCACAGTGAGGTGAGATCTGTTGTCACAATGAGTGGAAGCCCAGAGGCTGGACAGACTTTGTCTGCTCCTTTCCCCAAGGCTGGAAGTCAGGTGTTTGAGCAGCACAAAGCTGTCTATCCTAGTGGCAAAGTTTCTGCTGCTCTGGAGGGCGTGCGTCCAGGTATTCTAACTGCTTCACAACCAGAAGTTCAGTCTCTAGCTTCAGTCTATCCGCTAGAATATGAGGAACATCTAAAGGGTTATGGTGAGGGTAGAGACACTGCCTTAGAAAGTGGAAGCTGTGATGCTGGAAAAACTGTCTCACCGTCACTCCACAGGGATCGAAGTCAGGAGCTCTCACATCACAGGTCTTCTTTTTACAGCGATGAGGAGTCTGCTGTGCTGGAGGGCTTAGTGAGTGAGATGGTTTCCCTCTCTGAAGAGATGAATGTTTGGGCAGAGTCAGTTTCTGGTCAGGAGGAACGCCGAAAGCACATCTCTCCTCCCACAGAGATGTCCTACAAAGGCTCAGATAGCCAAGTACCCATGGACACCTCCTGCCCTTCTGTACAAGGGGGTAGAAGAGAAGTCTCTGAGGTGGATGATCTCGCAGAACCCTATCTTGCTGTGAGCGAGGAGTCAGTGGTACTGAAAGGGCAGGGAGCACAGACAGTTCCTCATGAATGTGAACATCTGGAGGACTTAGCATTTGAGAGCCTCAGCTCTAGCCAAGCGAGTGTCTCCCCGACAGATAGCTTGGATGCTGGAAAAACACCCAGTCAAGTGTCAGTGAGCAAGGACACTGGGAGACACCCAGAAGTTTCTTTAGTGAAAATCAAAGACCTGTCGGATGAAACACCCAGTGGAACTCCAAAACTTGACATATCAGAGGTAGAGCCTGCCTATTTGAATTTCTCTGACTTGTATGACATTGTCTATTTTCCATTTGAATTTATGAACTTTAGGAAGCCTCCACCCAAACCGACTGGTAGACGATTTATACCTTTTAGTGAAAGGGCAAGGTCACCTCCTGCAGGACATTTGCATAAGGATAAAAGACTGTGCATCAGAGAAGAGGCAGAAGAAAAGAACAGGAAGAACCATCTGGAAATATCTGAGGATTCAAAGGCAGCTCACTTACTAGCCATGGGAAAAGGGTCAGAGAGTCATAGGGAAATGTATGGCCCCCAAAAGGACTCAAGTGGTAAGCAGAAAAGCTCCTTCTACAACAAGCCAGGACTCTTTAAACCTTATGGAAGGTCTCATTCAGTGGAGCAGTCAGTGGAGCAGAGTCTGAAGAAGAAAGTAAAAGCTTCTGTTGCCCATATTTCAAGAATCCTAAAAGGAAAGACATCTCCAGAGCCAGAGGCAGAGGAAGGTGAGTATTTTATTCTGTGCCTTCATATATTAACCACTATAACTGGGCTCTACTAAATCTGCCTCTTCCTTTTTCCCCAGTGTATCTGAGGCTGTGGTCAGACAGTCATTGCAAAACTGTCAGTGGCAGGTCATGAAATTAGCTGTCCTCAGCCCCTCCACTAGCTCTCTGTTACTGTCCCACTTCAGTGCAGAGTCAGCTGGGTTAATCTGCTGATGGAAGAGGCTTAAATTCCCCTGCCTGAGTTTGCACAAAACCAGATCAGGGCTGGCTGACACATTACTCTCTGCAGCTTCTTCTGCAGTTATCATCTGACCATGACAAGTCTTTAAGGCTAAAGAGACTGGGTAAAGTTGGTAACGTCACCCTGGCTACCTACCTTGATGATACTCACATGTGGACAACAGAATCTGTCCTTACTTCTCTGCCATCCCTAGATATGCCCTGTTCTTCCCATACGTCGTTCTCCTTGTAATAGCTGTCACAGCCTTTAATAAAAGCAGTTGACTAAAGGCTTGTTAATAAGGACACCTCTGACTGCTGAGCTATTTGTGCGTGAATGACAGAACTCCCTGCTGTAAATGCATGCCACAGGAGGAATGATGGCCTTGAATGACTTCTCATCCTTTCTTTGAAACAGAGTTCGGTGAGCTGGGAAGTGAGGTACTAGAAAAAGAGCCATTAACAGGGGCTGAAGGACCTCTGAAGCGGAAATCAGGGCTTTCTTCATTCAAATTATCAAGCCTCATGCCAAAAGAGAAAGGTATTGCTGTTGCATAAGTCACCAGTTAGTTTTATTATGAAGTATCACTAATGAATATGTGTGAATATCAATCCTTTATACTGATATATACAGTTTATATCAGTACTGTATATCATCTTTGCTAAAACTGTCATGTTATGGCCTTGCTTGCAAATTGGAGCCATTCTAGGAAACCACCACAGACAACTAAAACCTATTTGAAAGCTGGAAAGGAAAGAAATGGAGTATCCACGGGCAAGATGGCAGAAGCAGGGAATTGTGAATTCCTGTGCTCCAGTCCTGCATGCATGTTCAAGGGCCAGACAAGCTGCTGTAAGAGGCAGCACTGTGAAATGGGAAATGGTGGGGCAGCCCCAAATGTCACGGTAGCAAAATTGAACTCGCTTTTGCCCAGGCAAAGGTTCCCCTTCAATCTGGCATTTTCTGAACATGAGCACAGGTTAATGCTCCAGTGTTCAGCAGAGGCCAGCCAAGCACTGGGAAGGGCAGATGTGTGAGGCTGGCAGCTAATCCTGGGCACTGTGGAAATGCAGCCCCAGAAAGAGACAGAAGAAAAACTGAGCTTTCCCTTTTCCATGGAGACAGCAGCAGATTTGATGCTCTGTGGCTTTTTTTCTCCTTCCAAATCCATCTTTTATCTCTTCCTCCCTCTCCTCATGTTGTCTTGATCGGATCCCCTTGTTCTTGAGATGCAATCATTTAGTTTTGCACACACATTTATGCCAGGTCAGCAGAAAACTCCTGCTGTGACATAATCTTCCTCCCCTCTGAGGGGTTCTGCTGCCGTAGCTGTACCAGCAGGGCTGCGCAGTGCAGATGTTCCCCAGATCCATCTTGATTATCAGGTACGGGCAGTCACACTGTGTCCATGGGACTGAACGGGGCTTCTGTGCCTGCATGCCCAATGCCCAGGGGATTCTCTGAAAACCAATGGGCAAACGAATGCAAAGGCATGAACAAAATGTTCTTAAACTGATCAAAAAATACTTTACAATGTCCTGCTTGCACTTATTTTCCACGTAGCACTCCTGGCCACTCTGCATCAATACTTTTTCTCTTCTTCACAGCACCTTCGTTCGTTGAAGAGCTCATAGACCAGGCTGCTGCTGTAGGACAGTGCGTAACGCTGTCGTGCCGGATGGCGGCTCACTGCTCCCTGCACATCAACTGGTTCAGAGGTGACGTTTGCACCCCTTCAGGGAGTCCCCAGCCTCCAGGACAGGGGTGCAGGGACGGTTTAGGCACCATGGTATAAATTTGCAGGGTACTTATTTCTCATATCTTCTGCCTTTCAGATGGGATACCTGTCCACAGCAGCAGTCAGATCCTCATCTCATCCACACTCAAAAACTTCCAGCTGTTAACTATACTCTCTGTTAGTGCCGATGATTTCGGTATTTACACCTGTGTGGCCACCAACTCCCTGGGTTCAGCATCCACCTCTTGCATCATAAGAAAAGCAGGTAAGAGAAGAATCTCGATTTTTTTTGTCTGTTTTAAGTGCTGTATGCAGAACTGGTCAGCCCTTGAGGCTTTATCCCTCATCAGATTGTTGGGTTTGTTGTTTCTCCTTATGCTAGATGTGAGAACCCAGCTGAAATCAGGAGACTCTGCAACTTGAGAGTTAGAAACAGGGTGGATTAAAAAAAAAAGAAAAGAGGATCTCTGTAATAACTAATGCAGCTGGCATTCAGGAGTGGGACAAAGGGAGAGATGCTGAGGATTAACAGACTTCACAAACCTGGCTTAGCTCAGCAAGCAGATTTTGAAGATGAAGGCAGCCCCAGGTTTAGGGGTGGCAGTGCTTCTGCCACCAAGAAAATGTGTAACCTGTAAATACCTGCGAGGTGAGATTCCTGCAAATGTGTTCAGGGGAAAGTTTCTCCCTTGCCTGCTCTAGTCCACAGCCACAGCCATTGCTGTCTGGTGGCATGGCGCATTTTGCGGTGTGCATTCCCTCTTCTTCACTCTTTAGTCTCTTTCCTGGATTCAGAACCAGTCTAGTAACTATGCGGTTATAAAATCAGACTTCAGAATCTTAATATTGAGCTTAAACTAGGCACAGTTGAATTGCTCTTCCACTAGGAATGTGTATATATATATATACATACATATATAGAGAGAGAAATAGAATATCTGTAACTCAGAAATGCTGGTTGTCCAGGTGTGTATCATAGCAGTGCTATTGCTAACAGTCACTAGTTGTTGTGCCTCCTCTCGACAGAAGTTCCTCCCAGCCCTCCACCCCCTGACATTGTGGAGGTCTACAAGGATGGAGTGCAGCTGGTCTGGAAGCCTGTGGAAACCAACACCCCTGTCCATTACACTGTCCAGTGCAAGAGTGAAGGTAAAGTGGAGCTCTGCCTTTATGCCTTGCAGAGAACATCTCAATTTGTATGATCTCTCCACCAGCTGGATATATTCAGAAACAGCCTCAGTTTAGCTCCCTCATTTAGAGTTAGGAATGAAATAGTTATATACTAATAATGTCCAGCAACAATGGTTAGCAGACAACATCATCCTATTCCTAGGCTTTCTGTACAGTCTGTGGAGAAAGATGGTCTGTCAAAAAGGCAATTCTTCCTACACTAAACAACCATGCTTTCTTCTTCCATTGATGTGGGAAATTTAGGGTGAACAGCCAAATGACGGAAGGTTGATAAAACTGCATCCCATCCCTTTGATGTACTCTTTGATGTTCCAAGGCTTGATTCAGAGCCTGATGAAATCAGTGCATGTTTTCTTGTTTAATTCCATGAACTTTGAATCAAATCACTAAGTCTGTTCTGTCTCTCTTGGGATTATTTTTGCTGTTCTTAAGAGCGCTGTGACTGATAGTCACTTCTATTGCAGTCACTCATACATAACCCTTTGGATTGAACTGCTCCACGTTCCTTCTTTTAATTCTCCAAACATATATACACTTCATTCTGGATTAAAATTAACATAGCTTTTTATTCTGGAGCTGATGTCAGTCATTTTTCCTCCAACACAGCTTTCTTTATTGCTATTCTTTTTGACACAACTATAGAAAAGACTTTGGAGAAGATGCTAGATGCAAGTTGTTCCAGGTAGGAAGAAAACCAGGAAAATGCATCTACTATCTTCAATCACATTCTGTGTATTTGGCAGGAACATGTGAAATCCTACTTTCCTGAACACAGGAGGATTAAGATAAGCAGACAAAGTAATCCTCGTCTTATCCATTATTTGACAGTAGGCTTTGGCATGCTGCTTCTGCAGATACTTCTCTGATTTTAAGTGATACCTGCTCCTTCTTACACATACACACACCCTAATTCAACCAGTACCCTGCAAAGTCATTGATACCTTTGTTTTAGGTGGGGAATTATTGCCTGTGCTATGATTTGAGGATCTCTGTCAGTGTTTATTTGAATGAAGGGATGGGTTTAATCTTGAACAGTGTCAGGGAGTTTGAGTTCAGCCTTGAGCTCAGCAGCAAAGACAATGTGTGGGACACGCACCATGTGAAATGTTTGCTGCTTATTTTCTGGTTCGCACCCTAGTCCAATGGATGATGTCTCCAAGAGAAACCTACAGTTTAATTTCCCTGAGATATCACCTAAGTTTTAGAAAAGCTGAGTGAACTTGGCCTCAGTTTCAAATATTGGGTTTGCTAGGAGGGTGTTAGTGGATGGTTTTGTGCTGAAATCCTGCACCTCATGATTTCAGTTGGATTCAAGACAGGGACAAAAGGAAAAAGTAGTGATTTTATTAGGCTTTTGTTTGGAGTTCTTGATGTATATTTGCATTTGAGATTGGTGGCATGAATTAGATAAATAGAAACTATACAAGAAAGTTTCAGCATTCCTCTGAAACAATATTGCCACACCTTGGACTGATCAAATATAAACCAGCTGACTTTGGAAGAGGTGAGTTTGCCCCATTGACAGCTAGTTGCACCACACACAAAAGTAGGCCATATCAGGTCAGTTTTTCCTTCACTTGGAGATTCCACTGATTTTCCATATTTTTGGCACATGAGTAAAGTTGATGTAAGAAAATAAAACCAAACCAAAAAAAAAAAAAAAAAAAAAAAAAAAACTTGACTATCCTAATGAGTCCTAATCTCTTTCTCTCTTTCCTTGGCTAAGATGGGGAGTGGAAGACTCTTGCTGCTGACATTGCTGACTGTTGCTACTATGCCAAAAATCTCTCCAAGGGGTTTATCTACTGCTTCAGGATTGCCTGCACCAGTAAAGCAGGAATGAGCCCTTACAGCAGCCCATCTGCCAAAGTGAAAATCAGCGGGAAGGATCAAATGGGTAAGAGCACTGGGAGAGCATTGTGTTCTTCCTGCATCAAAATAATTGCACCCTTTTAGATGCAGGTCCAGAAGTGAAGAACAAGTGCATGAAGACCAATTCTATTTGGTTCAAGGTGTTTTATGGCCTCCCCCTCTTTGGTTTTCTTAGTTAAAAGTAAATTCTTTTCTAATTCAGGACAGAATTAGTGGAATATCTATGCAAGACATCTGGAAACTGTAGTTTACCCGCTGAAGACACACTCAGTTTTTCATGTGAGATCATGAGGTCTGGGACAATGAACATGTTACTTGAGGCACTGATCTATTCATGTACATCTGCCACTGTTGAAAGCCCTGGACCTGCTCCTTCTTGTAGACGCAGTTGTAAGCTCAGTAGTTAATTAATGTGTTCTGGTGTATGCTTGTGAGTTGCCCTCCTACTGTGGTGTATTTTTCAGCTGTATTTTCTCTCCAAAGTAAAGCAAGATCAATTTACTCTGGCTGTTGTTTTTTTCTTGTTTGAATACTTTGGACTGTTTACTTGTTTGTTTTTAAGAAATCCATAACCTCATAAAAAATATACCCTTCCAGCAAAATGTTTTCTTCCAAGAAGTGGAAGGATAGTCTAACTGGAATTTCCTCCCAGTGGAGAAGATTCCTCTGTAAAAATCAGTTCATGGAGATATTTTTAACCCACCCTAAGTCATCTGCTTTCCCTTGGCCCAGGATTCATTAACAAACATATGACTACTTTGCAGTCACTCCCTCCAAGGCCTGTATTGTCAAATTCCTTTATTTCAATGTGTCCAGCATTTCCAAGCAGATGCTTTAATATGTCAAGGGATGCTGTAATACTTCCAGGGAGCACTTAGAATCATATGCCAGAACCAGAGCAACCAGTTTCAGCAGCTTCCCCAGTATACCCAACCAAAATAAGTTTCTGATCCTTTAGCAGTGTCTTACTGTACCCTGATGATTGGTTATGTGAGAAGATAAGAAACAGTGGCTGAGATGTTTGATACAGTCATAGCACACAACATGCAATCAATCTCGTATAGTCTAGAGCGGTCACACCAGGGAGTTACTGGATGGTCAGTCCAGAATCTGTTGCATTCACATAGCACTTGGTGCCACAAGTGGGAGCCAACATGCAGACTTCCCTGGAGAAAGCTCTGCTGTTGTCTTTATCTTTGTCTGTAGATAGTGGAGGGTGGCTCAGAGAGGCTCCAGTTTCCACACGGAGTTGTTTTCCCGTGTAATCCTTGCCACTTTTTCTCTGCAGAGTTTCATGCTCCAATGCAGAACTTCCCAACAGCTGCTACTGAAGAAGAGAGTGAAATAATCACACCATCCGAACCTTTCCCAACCTACCAGACCTATGCCTTCCAAACAGAGATCAAAAGGTAGTGAATCCGACTGAGCACTCAGCCAGCCACTAGGAAATGCTGAATGTGGGTAGAGTTTAGAAAAGTCACTTCTGTAAATGCACTGCCCAGCTACAGTCATGGTATTTTGTTGAGAACACCTCCACAGCTATACACTGGGCAGATAAACCTGAGATCATTGCCTGAATGATCTTTGTTTTAGTGTGGTAGGATTTGGTGGATGTTCTGGGAGAGCAAAAGGATCTGTGTGCATATATATCCATATGCTGGATAACAAGCCCCTTAACATATCATGGAGTGAGCCCAGTACTAACAAAGTCTCCTCTCCTTGTTGCATCACCCTTTGCAGCTCCTGGTTTCAGACGTGGGGCTGGGATTCAACTTTCACTGTCTAGAAAATAGGCATCAAGTCCCAGGAGTATCTGAGGTCCTTCTGTTGCCGACAGAAGGAGGCAGCTGCCTGCGGGGGCTAGTTCTCATGCTCTGGACAGGATGAGTCACATTCTCTCTCTCCAGAGGAGTTAGGCTGTCCCTCCTGCAATTTAAAGTGACTGTACAGTTCAGAGACACAGGAGGACGTGCGAACTGTGACAATTGCTGTGATAACTCAACATAGGGCATGGATGAAAAACACAGCATGGGATCTTTATGATTTTGAAATGTAGACGCTCCTGGCTTTTCCAGGATTAGCGGAGAGACTTAACTTGCCTTTGTGTTCCTTTGTACCAGGGGGCGTTTCAGCATCGTCCGACAGTGCAGGGAGAAAGTAAGTGGCAAGACGTTAGCTGCTAAAATCATCCCTTACTGGCAAGAGGATAAGCAGACTGTGCTCCTGGAGTACCAAGTCCTCAGGAAGCTTCATCACACAAACATAGCTCAGCTGAAGGGAGCCTATGTCAGCCCACGGCACCTGGTGTTGATCCAGGAGATGTGTGTGGGACCAGAACTACTCCACTCTTTGGCATTACGGTAATAATAAGTGGAGGGAACAGCTTTCCCATCAGGGCTGGTGTGGGTAGCAAAACACCTATTGCTTTCACTTGTCAGATTGGATCATCTCTCTCCATCTGTCCCAGTGTGCTGTCAGTGCACACTGGAATTGGGATGTGTTTGTTTTGCAACTTCTTGTGACATAAAAAGGTACTTAGGTTCTCTACGAGGCTGGGGTAGAGGACAATTCAGGGCGACCCAGTTGAGCTGTTGAAAGCAGTTTACAGTAGTTAATATGAAACCCTCTTTCCCATAACAAGCAGAACACTCTGGCTCAGGAAGCCTTGTTTCCCCTCCATATTGCTTCTCACAGTGGCAGAAAATGGATCTGCTGGAACCCTCTGATTAAAGGGGTGGGAAGGGTGGGCATCAAATCTGCATTTTGATTTCTGCACAACCAGTGCTTTCTCTGACATGCAGCTCTCACAACCTCCTGAACCTCTTGCATCTGTAAGCCTGACTCACAATATGGGTAGAAATCTCTGTATTTGTTAAATGAGTAGGGTTGTTTCTTGCCTCTCAAGGGCCTCATGGGATTAGACATCCAAGAGAGGATGATAGTGGGTGCAGAATGGTGCTCTTGGGTGTGCAGATAAAATACCTCTGGTTTCTATCCCCTTTCTTCTACCAGGACATCATACTCAGAAGTGGAGGTCCGAGATTACCTGTGGCAGATCCTCAGTGCAATTGAGTACCTCCATGCACACAGCATCTTGCACTTGGATCTCAGGTCTGAAAACATGATCATCACCGAGCCCAACCTGCTGAAGCTCCTGGATTTTGGCAATGCACAGTTCTACACACAAGACAAGGTTATTACCATGGACAAGTGCATGGACTATGTTGAAACCATGGGTGAGTAGAGTTCATTCACAGAACCTTGACACTGTATGCAATCTGTGGTAAACAGAAAGACCAACTGAGCCATTGGTCAAGGCAGCAGTTGGCCCCAGCAAGCAGTCTCCTAGGTGCTGCCCTCCAGTAACAGTGTGAGTTGGTGAGCGCAGGTAGCAGTGACAGCCATCCTGCTTGCACACCACAGAGGACACAGCCAGAGGTCATGGCCAACGCTGCTCTGGCAGGCATCCATTTGTCCTAAGCTCAAGAATGTATGCTACTGCCAGCAGTCCCCGTTGGTTTGATGTTCTCAAGGTTTCACTGCAGTCTTGACCTATGAGGGTTAACTCAACCAGCTCCCTGTACTAGAAAGTTTTTCTTCTTCATCCTCGGGAAGATAGCAAAGCATAAAAGTACCCACTGCTTTTGTGCTGGCCTCAGTGCTGTAGCATTGGAAAGGAGCTTGGCTTACACCAAATTCATTTTCTAGCTCCAGAACTGCTGACAGAGCAAGGAGCCCTCCCGCAGACTGATGTCTGGTCCGTTGGAATCACGGCATTCATCATGTAAGTCAATCTGTCCTTCCCTACCCTAGGAGTGGCTTTAAAAGTGCAATTTCAGAGTCATCAGCAAGGGGGGCTGTACTGGCTCGGACAGTTAACCTCCGTCGTCCCCTCTCCTGGGCAATGCCACAGAAGGGTGTGTGCCAGAGGGCGTGGAGCTGGCTACACCATGCAAGGATGCCCAGTCCCAGGGATGTCTCCAAGTGGAGTCAGGGGGCTGTTTTGCAGCACAGCAGCTGCTGGCGTTTCTCACTCAGCCTCGTCTGAAAAACTCCAACTTTAACCAAAAAATTCAAATTACACCAACCAGAAAAGCAGCTGAAGTTATGAAACCCTGTGAAGAATACTGGCCTTTGGGATTTTGTGTTCCCATGTGATGCTTCTGTGCATTGCCATGGCCTCCCTCTCTCACAGCTGGGTGGGAATTCCCAGGAGAAGAATCATCTTGAGCAATACCTTTCATGCTGGTAATTCTCTTCTTTTGGGGTAGGTTGAGTGCCAACTACCCTGTCAGCTCTGATGTACCTTGCGAGTTTCTGAGAACAACTAGGAAGGGGAAGGTGAAGCTGACGCGGTGCTACGCGGGTCTCTCCGGAGGAGCAGTGTCATTTCTCCAGAGCACACTGTGTGCAAATCCCTGGTAAGGCAGTGTCTGCTTTCCCAGCAGGACAGTTTATGCAGATCCTGGCTGTTCTTTCTCTCCCCTTTGTGAGGTGCTTTCTCACCCAACGTGGATCCCCAACTGACCTTCTCACCTTTGTCCTAGGGGAAGGCCATCAGCCTCCGAGTGCCTTCAGAGCCCTTGGCTCCAGGAGACAGGTTTGGACAACAGACAGCAAGCGCTGGTTACCTTCCCCACCACCAAACTGAGGAATTTCCTCACCGAACGGGAAAAGAAAAGGGGCCTGCTGTGCTCCAAGTACGGCCTCATGATTGCACAGTGAAGTGGATGTGGTGACAGACGTGTCTCCCTCTCCCTTTCTGCACTTAGTGCTTGGTACCAAACGGTGCTGTCGAGTTACTGTGTGTCAGCTGAGCTGGGGTGGCTGCCTGGGGCTGTGCACTTCACTCTCCGTGAATGCAATTTAGCGTAACAGAGCAAATTAATCCATGTTACTTGCATTGCCACACAGTAAGAACAGAAATACAGGCTGTTAACGTGGCTCAGCTGACTAACAGTAACTTGACAGTATGTGTCACTTGGCTCCATGCTTCCAGGAATAACCAGGAAAGGTTTGCGTAGCCCTTTCTGAATGGGACGAGCTGCTAGCCCCAAGGAGCTTTGCAAATCCTTCCCTGAGGTCAGAAAGACTCCATGTGTGCAAGTTCTGGGCACTGACGTCTGCCCCTGGCCCCAGGATGTTACCGCCAGACACTTCCACACGTTACTCGAGTGCTTATCCCGCAGGAACCACTGCAGCCAGGTCTCGGTGACTGGCACGTTTCTCACCTGCCTCAGATCCAAAAGAAAACAGTAAACGCTTGTGATGGGAAAATCTCTGACGTGAAAAGGACTCTGAGAAGGTGACAGTGAGATTGGGGGAAACATCAGAGTAAATAAGTCGGAAAGATTCACCATGGGGAAATAGCACAGAGTGCAGCAGTTTTGGGGGGCTGATGTTAGACAGCAATGTATCTCCAGGCTTTGGATGTGGAGGTCCAACTGGATAAAGCCCTGAGCAACCTGGTCTGAGCCTACAGCTGACCCCACTTTGAGCAGAACATTGAACTAGAGTCCTCGTGAGGTCCCTCTCAGTGTGACTTGTCCTGTGATGCCATGTCTCTGTCACATGCCAGACACAGGGCTGGAGTGATGGGACTCTGCCAGCATCCATCAGCAGCCGGGCTCAGCACATCGCATACCTGACCAAGTTCTCCACCATCCCCATGGGGCCTGGCCCAAGCCTAAATGTGGGGCTGGAGGAGGGCTATTCTAGCTGTGGAGCAACAAGAGGCTGCAAAGGGGACGTGTGTGTTACGTGTGGGACAGTGGTACCACTGAGGAGATTTTAATCAGGGCTTCACATACTCTGTAAGGAAACTCTTTCCTGCCTGAGTCAACAAGAAACAAGCAGAGCCTGTCTCTGTGAAAGCAACCTTGGGGCCCAACCGCTACCCCAGGGTGTGTACAGGGCAGGAAACAGCAGCAGGGCTTTCCAGTAAGTGATAAATTCCACATCTGTCTCATCCTAAGCCTGCAAGAGGCCATAGCTTGCTTGGCTTTGAGAAGAGTTTTTGTTCTCCCTGGGGCCCAAGTTAACCCTCTGGGGCAGCTCCTGCTGTCTTAGAGCTCACCTGCTCTCCATGGGCGCTTGCACTGTTGTTGCTGCAGAGCTGACTGTGTTCCTCAGGGGTTCCAGGGTCAGTAAACTCCACAAAACTTGTTTTTGTTGCATGTGTATTTGAAGTCTCTCATTAGACCTAGATGATGGGCTTACCCATCACATAGGATCTAACAGTCACCCCTCCTCTGTCTGACTGCACCTACATCGGTTTGTCTTAGAGACGTGTTAAAGAACAAGCATACGGACACAACTCTTGCAGAAACCAAGCCGTGACTTCGTGTGTGAGC
Organism: Anseranas semipalmata; assembly: GCA_013399115.1. Lineage (NCBI taxonomy): Eukaryota > Metazoa > Chordata > Aves > Anseriformes > Anseranatidae > Anseranas > Anseranas semipalmata. The sequence continues at coordinate 309,163 of VXAA01002599.1, forward strand.
ATCTCTGGGAAAGATGCTCCCCGGGGCCAGGATGCTGGCACATGGAGGGTTTAGTTGTACGGCTTTCCTCACAAGCAGGGCTGAAATGGGCACGTGCAGAAAGCCTTCGCTGAGCACGTCCAAGGCTGCCAGGCAGCTGGGAAGCGGTGCTGGGAGCACCGGGCCAGTTCCTTGCAGCAGAGTCTCTGCCTGGCTTTGCTGCCTCTCATAAACACTGCCTCAGCCTGCTTGGCTTCACGCTGTTTTGGCTTTGTGCGTTCTGCCTGCCCCGGGATATTTCTGCATCTGCTGTGACTTGCTGGGAATAGCTTGGCCACAGGACAGCAAAGGCAGCACAGGCGGTAGTGACCATGACCCCGTTACATGCAGACGTTGCTCCACAAGAGCCTTTGCCACTCTGAAGCCCAGCGGTTGTTTCCTGGGGAGGCACACCTAGCACGAGACGTGACAGCAGCCTCATTGGCAAATGCCGTGTGTTTTAATTCTTCCGAAAAGTCCAGAGCATCCTGAACTTCCGTGGTCCTCTTTCTTCAAAATCTGAGGATTGCTTTCCGTCATGATGGATGGTGTTAGCTGTGTCATTGCTCCGCACTTATAGCCTCTGTGTTCCTTTGGGTTTCTCTGACGTGAGTGATGTGTCTGTTGGGGCACTTGGGTGTCTTGAGTTTTCCTCACAAGCAGCATGTAAGCAGAGGCTTTCTCAGAGCCGTACCTCACTGCGTTTAGAGGCACAAGGATGGGAAATCAGTTCCTAATGTATTACAGTTTAATACTAGACGTGATGCTGTTTAACCAGTGGTGGGCTTTTCCAACACATTTAACCCATGTTGTTCTGGACCTGAAGCATGCAGCATCATGGCTGCTTCTCCTGCATGGTGTGCAGAGTAAACTGGGAGCAGAGGAGCTTTCCCTGTGCTGTGGAGAGCAGACACTGATTCAATTGACTGTAAAGCTTTGAACATCATGGTAATATTGTCTTCACGATGCACGACAGAAGAGAACACCAAGGTTTTAGGGCCAGATTCCACTCTTGAGGGATAGAGGAGTTATGCAGACAGACAGTGTGATGAGCTCTGGCCGCTAAACTTCCCAGGACCCTGGATTCCTTCCGATTTAACTTCCTTCACAAACCCAGTAAGGTTTCTGTTGGGGCAGTCTAGTTCCTTACTCTTGCAGGAACGCGTTGGGATGCAGTGCTCGGTGCCAGGGGACAGCCCATCTAAGCATAAAGCTTTGGTTGCTGATTAACCCATCTGGAGCTTTCACACTCTTACTCAAATTAAGTGATTTTTTGCTTCTCACAATTGCATACATTTGAGCATGTCTGAAGTCTTTTATAGACTCAATATTGTTTTGTTAAATTAACTATTCTGACAAGGAAGTAAAGCCAGATTTTTCTGCTGAATCATTGTCGTTGTAATTATTTTTATATCGCTTTCCCAAACCCAGTCCATGTTTGTGCAGAACCCATCCCTCGACCTGCGGCCCATACGAGTGATAACAAAAAATACACACGGTGCAGTGCATTAGCCGTGAATGGTGTTTGTGTGAACGATCCACACCAAAAAATCCTCTGGTGCGTCTCCTAAAGAGCGAGAGGCTCGAGCGGTCACTGAAGGCTTTGGGGCAGCTGGCGCCATCAGCCACGTGATGTACTTACAAACAGATGATCTGGAAAGGAAGTTTCCTGCAACAGGAAAAAAATAAAAAAGATTCAGTGAGAGATTTCCTGCTCCACTTGGGAGTATAGCTGAGAAAGTAAAGCACTAAAACGCAGATTATTTTTGTCCTAGGGCAGCGCTGCCTTCACCAAGAGGAGAAACCACCAGAAACCACCCAAGTAAGCTCATTTCTGGCAGACTCTCAGGCCAGATTTTCAGGCACCAGCATCAGCTGCAGGGTCTGGCTCTCCTGGGAAATTAAGGTGCTGTCAGGGGCTAGTTGTAAGCGTGGATTTTCAGTCGTCCGTGTTGTTAAGGGGCAGCACAGCCCTTGCCATGGCTTTGACCTGTCCAGCTATCCCAAGGCATTCCTGGGCATGGTTTGGAGTTTGCAAACGTCAGCCCCTTGGCCAGAGCTTGGGAAGAGCTCCAGCTTAATTCCTAGCAGCAGAGCAAAGAAAAGAACCCATGTGTGACAAAAAAAAAGAAAAAGAAAAAAAAAGAGAGAGAGGAGAGCCATAGAGAGAACATGGAAGTTGTGAAAAGGTGCTGGAGTTTTTAATCAGAAGTGTCACAGTCAAGCCCTGTGCAGTTACAGGTAGGTTTTGTTTTTCTTGGCTCTGACACAGCTCCTTGACAGTCTGTCTGAATTTCCACCATTGCAAGGTCTGGGCTAATGCCCAGGCTGGGCTAATGCCCAGGCTGACGGTGCTGGACAGTTTGCCCTTGACATGCGGTTATGACACAACCCTGTCCTTCACGACATGAAGCAGAATCTGGCTTTGATGTTTTGCCACACGTGAAAATGTTTGAGTTGTGTTCCTTGGTCAGACATAACCTCCAAAGTCCAAAGTTTGTGTTAAAATCGGGTTGTTGTCCTCTGCACAGGTGAGGCCGTGGTTTAACTCCTGTGGGGATGGATGTTCTCAGAGCCACGACTGTTGAAGGGACAAAGCAAAGCAGCGCTTGTAGGGCACGGTTTTACCTTTTCATCAGACGAGGTGGATGGAGCAGAGGTGTTTGGGGGCCCACAAGCTCCCAGCAGCTGCAGGTTGTTACAGTCTTTGCTCATGCCCCGGTTTGTTTTCCTAAGCCCCTTCCCACCACCCCCTTCCTTATCACGCCTTTGCGGAGGCTGGGGGCTAAATTTGGA